>JAABNX020000143.1:21282110-21292539 GCA_015163995.2 Mormyrus lacerda
AGGGAGGAGAGGGGGCGGGACCGTGGGGGGGGGGGCATTATTACGGCAGGCGTGCGTCCCACTCCCACTGGCACTCTCGGGGCGGGGAAACGCCACAGGAGAAGGAATAGTCCTGGATGGTAGCCAGATATCCCCTGAAGCCCTGCATGAGCCTCTTTGTGCTGGCCCACTGGACCGCTCCAGACAAGTCTATTAGACCTCTGTCAGGCTGCTCAATTACATCCAAAAAGCGGATGGACACCAGATCAGAGGAAAAGGCTTTTTTTCCGTCTTGGCACAATGAGACACACACGGTCCCCCTAATGGAATAGATTTACCGGGGATTACTGCTGTAGATCGTTTGCCACCCAACACTGTGGAAGTTCACAGACCAGGTGAGAGCTGAAATTGTCAAAACTGTCAATACATGCCATCCATTTTATTAACTGAGGAGTTACAGCGGGAGAATGTATTTGGGGAAAACCTACTAAAATGACATAATATGAAATGGCTCTCATAAAGGTTTTTGGAAAATGTATATCACCTTTATATTCTTAGGTAGAATCCTGTCAGACTGTTTTAGAAATCAGGAGAGTATGTTCCAGGATGTGATCATTCAGATATGTTTGTAAGTAGATCTACGGCTAAGAAAGACGTCAATCTATATTTTTACATCCCTTTAAACTGAAGTTTTATTGTTACACAAGACGAATGTATCACAATAGGCTGTCTATTCATCCAAGCATCCACAGCAGCTTCCAAACCTCGTGTTGCATTGTGGGTAATCTTACTCACCAGTTATGAACTGAGGAGTATGCCTAACCATGAGCTCTCCGATACGCGTTCTTGGACAAGCTAATTCTGTTGTATGTTCATGCATTTCTCGCCGAACTGATGCTATCTCTCTTTTTTTTTGGGGGGGGGGGGGGCGGTGGGTCTTGAGACATGAGAGGTCTTGGGAGTTCACGCGCTGTTTTGAAACAGACTTCCCCCCTTGCTCAGACATATCGATTAAAGCCTTTCTGTGTAACTTAAGAAGCCAGCACAAGAAAGCCTGCCTGTTCTTTCACTTCTCAGCCATTAAGTGAGCGGGATATTTTTGCTTCTCTGAATGACGGAATGTCATTCTAGTGACAGCATCACACATGTAGTGTGACAAGACACCACTGGGGTTAATCAGGAGCCATTTTTGACATCTTTCCTATTTTACACAACTATATTGCCCTGGTGTGTATCACCATTAACAGGAATAAAACATTGATAGAAGATGACGTGAACGTAATCTCTCCAACACTGAATAATTTACCAACATTCTCGTCAACAGTTTACAAAAACCATATCTATTCAAATGTGTTTTGCAAACCCAGTCGTATAATTATTTATTTCGTTTTAAATGTCCCTATTACGATGTCTTCCTCAAATGAATTGTTTTGCGAATGTCTCAGAACTCATTATAGAACGGCTGTCTATATCAAGAGAACGAGACAGTTGTAGATCATTTTCGGAAAAACCAGCTGTCCCCTGAATTTCTAAACACGGGCGCTATCGCGTGCTGCTTAACACACACGGACGGACAGCCGGGTCACATGGCCGGCACAAGCATGGGATTATAGCTGTAGATGGGTCCTGTGCTTCCCTGCTCTGCTTTTTGTCTCGCCTGTCATAGAAACCCCTCTTTGCTTCCCCTGCGCTAAGAGAAGGATACGGAAGCATTGCCACAGCTTCACCTGCATCTATTTCCTCACCTCCACCCCCCCATCCCATCTTGTCTTCCTCAGGAACACGCGACTCTCTTCTCTACCACTGGAAGCACCTCATCTATATGCTAATGTGTAGATTACAATCAATGGGCTTCATGCTCGCCTGGCCCAAATCAATACAATATCAAGCCAGGAGACAGGTTGAAAATTATTTATTACACTCAGCTACTCAGAATAGCAATGAGGGCGGCCATTAAAGTCTGAGAGATAAGTGCCTTTGTTCAGAAGCTCTGCCATTTTCCTCTGATTAATTCTCCATTACAGCGGTGAATTCCGATTACCCACGATGCCGTTCGGTCTCTGTTGTTAGTGCAGGCTCCGCCTCCTCCCTTGTCTCCAAGTACACCCTTTCAGTGATGTCGGCAGCTCTATCAGAGAAGATCTGGCTCTTTGATTTTGCAGGCACAAGCTAAGGCCACCCCGTGATTTTCGCAACAAGGCTGGTATTCCTCCCTGCGAAGCACAGCTGGCAGGTCACGTTTAGCCTGTTTCACTGCTGCACACAGATTCAGTTTTTGACGTCAATGCAAATGCGACTTAAATTATTTGCTTATTTCACATTCTGCTTAATCCAGCAGAGAGCTGGAGTGGAGGAAGGGGAGGCTGGCCATGATGCAGTGAATGATGCAGTGAATGATGCAGTGAATGATGCAGTGATGTAGTCTGCTCATAGACTCTTGGGTTTCCCTCCCAAGCTGAAATGATCTGTTTTGATGCAGTTCTGGACTTGCAAGCATCTCTGTCCTTAATGAACTAAAGGTCTCCTTGGACTCTTCTAGTCCAGGCCCCATTCAGGGAATCTTCTAAATAAACAAATTCTGTCATATTTCTATTGCAGCCTCCCATGACGTAGATGATTGCACTCCTTTGCGTGAGGTTCGCCATAGGACACCTGGCTTTCTCTCTCTTCCCCTGCCCTGCTCAGATTTTATGCTTTATTTGTAAATGATACAGACTAAACTCTGGAGAAACACACCAGTGTGAAGTGCACAGAAATATTAACAAAAAGGTTTTTGCTTAAACAAATAAAAATGGTAATATACAATAAAAGATGAAATGCTTAATAACAGGATGAATAAAAATATTTTCTGTTGCCACACTGTGTGTATTTTCCAACAGTTGACAGATTTTTTTGTTGACTTTGCAATTTTTTTATATCTCCCTCTATCTCATTTCCTTGGTCTTTTGATCATTTTCCCTGGGTCAGTTAGCAAAAGTCAAATTTGCATTGTTAAAATTAGTTTCCATGATACCCAACATAATGCACAATCATCATTACTGGCCTTTGTGTCACATAAACCAAAATCTGGTTCCTTTTTTATGTTTGTAACTGTTACTATTCCCTCTCAATTTCTTTACCATGCCGGTTAATCTCTTGGGAGACGATTGCATTTAATCCTTCCCCACATTCCATTCCTTATAAGAGTAACTGGCTCTAAATTGAATATTTATTCTGTAAAGTCTCCTTTTACATGCAAAAAAGGGCCTGATTTCCATTTCTGTCCCTCAAATGCTGAGTAGTCAATAATGAGATTTAAAAATGCAAAATGAATGCAAAAAAATGACAAAAACTAAAATAAGTAAAGTCACCTTTCTGTAAAAGGACAGTGCTTGTGAAGTGGTCTCTGGTCAGGTGTTCTGCATGATGTCCTGCTCAGAGGTTCTGACGTTTTATGTCTGTTCCCGGTAGCTGTACGATTTTCCTGGATTTCATCTCCTGTTCCTCTGATAATTAATATTTTATTACCATGTGCAGAGCCACTGGATATCCATCCTTCCAGACATTCCATTTTGAATAATGAAGTATTGAACTGGAACCACAGGGAGGCTCACTCCTGGAAGCCTGTGGACCAGACCAGGGAATACTCCGCGTGCGGTTAAACAGCTTCTGAGCTGCCATGTATCAGGCAGAACATTCTCCGGAAGCCACCTGTACCGCGGGTTGGAGCGGATATGGGCCTTGAGGTCACATGGTCAAAGGGAGCGCGATGCGGGTGGGTGTGTGATGTGTTACGTGGTGCGGCGTGGCTCTGCAAAATAAGAAATGCATCCTCTTCGTGTGAGGCAGTGATACCTGACAGCATGTGCATGTCTGGGCACGGGGATGAAAAAACGTCATCTCTTCTGAGGACTTCTTGGGTATTAATTGACATAACGCATATTTGTTGTGGTGGTTAGGATAGCCCAATATTCATGACTCATGAAAAGGCCGGTGGTCGTACTCTGTGCTTTATGGGCAGATGTGCTTCTGACAAAGAGAACGGTGTCCCCAGGGGGAGTCCCTGTCATACAGCCAATCAAGGAGGGGGTGGGGAAATCGAGGGGCTTGACATTGTGTTGCGGCTGGTTGACTATAGATTATACTGGTCCTGTGAAGACCTTCTCCTCCTCACTTGTTAATCATTTGCTGAAAATGGGATTCACTTCCTGACCGGCGCTTGAATTATTTTGTAATACGGCATGCTTTAGACAGAGATTCTTGGTTTTTCAAAGCCATGGAAAATACTTGAAAATGTGTGTGATTTTTTGCTTCTAAAATAACGCTGAAATACCCGTGTCTGTTTTTTTTTTTTTTTGTTCTCAGCACAACATTATTTATTTATTTAATGCCTTGCACTGAGATCTAGGGCCCACAGTACAACAGGGGAAAAAAAACGAAGTCATTAAATGAAGTTAATGAAGTCCCCAGATAAAAGTTAAAAAATGCAAAGCGAGACACTACTGTGAAGTCACGCCAGGAGACCTAGAATTCCATTAATCTTCAAAGAAATTGCCTTTCAATTGGCAATCAACTGACAGTCACCTTTTCCAGTTTGAAGTTGCAGGAAGCAAACCACTGTGTAAATGCATGAATTAGAAGAAAACCCAAGTAGAAGAGGAATAAGCCTGATTCATTTAGGCCCTTTGCTGACACAATGCCTCTCAGTTTTGCATTTATACACTCACTCACCTGGAAACCAATATCGTTTTCATTTCGGATTGTGCAACTGCCCTTCTTCCCAATACAATGAGCCCCCACTGTCAAGAGGAATGTGTGCCAATCATGTGTGGTGGCATCTGTTGGCCTTTTAAGAGGCTGTAATTAAAGTTATGAAGCCTCTTTGCAGGCCAATTTGAGATGCTTCCGGGCAAACACTCAAGTCGAACTCATTACCCCAAAAATACCAAGCTTTGTTAAAGATGTAGCAGGGGGTCATTGCCACTATTAATGGTCTGTAATCCCAATCTCCTTGCAAGTGCACTGTTTCCCGATCCTCTGTGCCCTTTCCCTCCGATGCCGTGTGTCTGTGGCACCGATGAGTGCCCAGATGACGGTGGTTCACGTTTTATGAGCAAGCGTCTCGTTTTTTCCACGCTTCCCCCACTCAGTAGAGTGACGCACGCTAATCCTGTTTTTTTTCCCCTGTAGCTTTTGGGCTGCTGTGGTTTTCTGGGTGTGTTACACATTTTTTGCACGAGAATATAAAGTTAAGATGTGACTGTTTTTAATTATATTGCATTGGTGATATCTCCCTCACCGCACACACACACTTTTGAGAATTTTTTAAAAATAAGCAGATGTTTACCTCCTCTGAGGTGAAGAAAGAACTTTAAAGTATAACAAAGTGAAATATAGATGGAAAATGTCATATTCTAAAGCAAGTGAAGGCAGGAGGAACTCCAGAATGCAGCTTCAGTGGAGGAAACCTCCCCGTGAAGGGGACCTTATACATAATATAAGGAGTTTGGGAGACGACAGGGCACAATGACTCAACTAGGGGAGATGAGTCTGGGAAGCACGTACTTGTATATACCAGACTAACGAGGGACTGATATGATTCAGGTGTTGATGTTTACCACATAAGATTGGGGATCACAAACACTAGTAGTGACCCCTGCTGGTCATACCGGGAATGGACCGGATAGGTCATGACAGAAATAAGGTGTTTGGAAGAATAAAATGTAGCAATTCCTTCTAGCTACAGAGGGGAAAGTCTTGTATGCTGGGTCATGGCGTCCCTGTGCAGACAAACTGTGCAGTTTGGGAAACAGGCAGCACAGGTGTGATGTCTGATAGTCCTGACACATGATGAGCAGACACTTTACTTTTGTATTTCCCATAATGCATCACTGCTTAGATCACCTTAAAGAGGGACATGGCCACTGTAGGTGTCACCTCCGTCACCAAAGTTGATTGGATTGGATTAAAGGCAAAGGAAATTATCTTTTCTTCTCCTGTACTGTATTTTGTACAAAAACGTAGCCAATCGAATACAAAAAGAGTATAGTGAGCATTTAAAGACTTTTTCTCATTTCGAAAATATATAGCATGTTTGTTCCGATGAAGGCCCGAGGCCCAGAAAATGTCAGTGCAGCGCGGTATGAAGGGGGCATGAACAGCCCAGGTCAGGTGATGACCCCTCCCTTCAGATGGTCCTCATTACCGATAATATAAAACTTATATTGTTTCGTCTGTCAACCTCAGACCAGACTCCCAGACCCCGATATCGTGCGGTTCCCTTTGCATAACCCAGCATATATTTCATTGTCCACTGTGTGCTGCCTTGTGCTGTTACTCAAACAGCTGCTTTTGGTTTCCACTCTTCCCCGTCATTCCCGTTCCACCCTTGGATCACGCGGCTCTTTTTGCCTGCTGCAAACCTCTGCAGGCGCCAGATCAATATGTGAACCTTTCGCCTGTCTGATGTACAGTATGTTAAAATACACTCTAACTCCATTTTAAAAAGAAAAGCTATAAAAAGCAAGATGGGGAAAGACTTACCTGTGATGGTATGCATCAACTACTGACACATCTGTGGGGGAAAAGGCAGACGGGACAGTTTTTCTCTATGGGAAGAGCTGTAGCATTGACACCGTCGGTAAGCTGGACTGGAAGGAATGTTCCCATCAATGACTTCCTCTTTGCTCCTTCTCAGCACAGAGACCTGCTCCTCTCTAAAGCCTGGCCCTGTCTCTGCTAGTTTTCGTTATTCTTTGCGAGAGCGAGTTGCTATAACCGGAAACAGGTTTTCTTCTCTCCTTTTTGCTGTACACATATCCATTTTTAAGCATGTAGCCCTTTCTCAGAGGTGGAAATTTCAGGTCCAGAAAGTAAAAATCCAGACCAGTTTTGTTTCAACCAACCGGTTGAGTACTTTGTGACTGTGACTCTTTATGCTCTTCAACTGCTTGGTTGAAAATCTTGGCTTGGATTTTTACTTTCTGAATCTGAAATTTCCAACTTAGCACTTTCTAAATACCCTAATCCCGCCTCCCAAGAAACTGCTCATTAACTGCATCAGACCTTTGTTTTTGGTAATGGGCGGAGCCATTGTATTCCATGGGACGATTATTCAGGAGTCATCTCTCATCTGGGATGGACATCTCTGATACCTGTACTTAAAATATGTATTTTAAATTTGAAATACATTTTAAAATTGTATTTTATAATTTGTATTTTATCAAAATACATTTTTTTCAGTATTTTTGTATTTTGAAAATATAAGAAATACTTTCCCCATAATGTATGCATGACATGTAAAACATTTCAGCCAAAACAAGGCGGAAATTTAGTTTTTCCATACATTTTAATGAGCCAATAGCTTTTCTGATATTCCTGAGTAAAGCATTTCATTTTTCATTTATACCTTTGCTGTTTTGAGTTATTTGCATCTGTCGTACAAAAAAGGAAGTCGTTTTGTCAAATAAATTACAAAAAATGGAAGGTCTCTTTCTGAATCTGTTATTATTACTTTACCATTAGAATAACGTACCATTATCTGAGTTTGCGTATATTTAGGACACTTCAGGATTTTTGATCTTTTGTTGGTTTCACGTTTGTGTTGTGTCTCATTAAGCAGTCAAAATGTAATTCTTATGCTTGGATTTTTGAGTACGTGTGCTTGTGAAAGCTGATATAGAACAGACGCATGTGAAATGTATTTTTATACTTTTAAAACATAAAATACTGTAGTTTATATAGATACAAAATGAGTACTTTGTATTTGGTATCAAAATACTTTTTGATGCATTATTAATAAGATACTAGGCCGCTGTCTGTAACATCACCCAAAAAGGTCTTTTTTAGCATTTTTCCAGATTGTCACAAGCACATTTTCAAATATCTCGGCATTCAAGCACAGGGACAGACCATAAGTGTATCTTAAAAATGTTGCCAAACGTGAAATGTGTTAAGTGTTTTATCAGTAGTAGGTAAGCAGTTGCTGACCAGAGTCAGATAAATGTTATCATTTTGGTTAACCGGGTCGTACGTCACTGTTAGGTGAAATTGCTGCTCCGTGGTGGTTTGCCAGATGCGTCATGGAAATATTACTATAATTTTATCTCAGAACATTATTCTGCAATTTAGAATTGGGTTAAATACAGGACAAACAATTTGCTATTGCCTGTTGAATGCAGTACTTTTGTGCATCTCACAAGATTATTTTCACTAAGTAAAAGCTGTTTATGTTTGTATAATAGAACATCTATGTAAGATCTGAGACCAAATTGTCTTATAAACACTTTAGATGCAAATCTGTCATAGACCACATATTGACTGTATTGATATTTTATGTAAATTTATATTAATTTATTCCTGTGTGAAATGAGTTATGCTGCAAGAAATTGAATTTGTACTGGTTAAGCATCCACAGAAGGCAGGTGGCCCAATCTATTCTGCACAGATCAAAAGGGATGAGATGGAAACATTCTAGTCTTTTTCTTAAGGAACACGTGTGATACTGATTGGATCTGATTGGTCCCTGAAGCCTACTGATTTTTTCAAATTTTGTATTCACAAAAATATCAAGAAAGAACTTGCTTTGATACATGCTAATAGGAAATCATCTTCCCCAGAGAGAGCTTCAGAATACAAGCCAATTGTGAAAGGCTTCATTAGTAGACTGGAGAAGCTTCATCTCTGGAGCCAACTAAGCTGTGACATGCCTGCTATAAAAACCTCCAGCTGCAGCTTCAGCACTGGTGAGCCCAGTAATCCCCAAGGCATTAGTACGAGTCTAAGGTACAAATTTCAGATCAAGAACGTAAAAATCCAGGCCAAGATTTATTTTTAACCAACCAGTTGAGTACTTTATGACTGTGACTCTTTATACTCAACTGGTTGGTTGAAACAAAACCTTGGTCTGGATTTTTACTTTCTGGACCTGACATTTCCACCTCTGGTGTGAGGTCAGTGACCTGCAGCCTCAGATGTGTGTCGGACTGTCAGGTAGCTGGGCTTGTAGCTTAACGTGCCATATGACCTTAGGTGACCTTAGCCTCATCAATCAAAGGCCTGTGCTTAGCATCCCTCCTCTCTTCATGGGAGACTGGGCAGGTTTTCCATACAAATAAATGACACAATGATTGTAACAATGATTAAACAAATCTCTTCTCTTAGAGGCTGTGCATTGTGATTTTGAAGAATATGTGTTGAACATAAGCATCAAAGGGAAAAAAATATGTACCGTACCCCAGAGATAATTCGACTAATGATATTTTTGGACACCATCTTTTATAACATAGTTGGCCCCAAGCATATAACAAAGACTGAGCATTAACAGCATCTTAAGGAAGCCAATGGAGCAATTAAAGTCACATAATAAAAATTCAACTGATCAAATATAAGGTGAATAAAAGCCAGAAGCAATGATGGTGGGAGTGGGGGGGCAGCTAGGAATAAGAGTGTCAGTGTTGTTCATGTTAGTGTTAAAGTTTAGTGTTAGGGTGGGCTTGTCTGTGGACACTGCAGTGTTGTTTTTTTTAGGGCACGGCAATGGCAATGGCAATCCTCCCGGGTGTTCAGTCCATTGCAGCTAATGGAGTCAGGTCACAGTCACAGAACCTGAATACCCATTTGGCCGGGGTGATCCAGGACATTCTTTATACCT
The DNA here is from genome assembly GCA_015163995.2 of Mormyrus lacerda. Taxonomy (NCBI): domain Eukaryota; kingdom Metazoa; phylum Chordata; class Actinopteri; order Osteoglossiformes; family Mormyridae; genus Mormyrus; species Mormyrus lacerda. The sequence continues at coordinate 21,291,721 of JAABNX020000143.1, forward strand.
GTTTGACCGATAGCTTCAGTCTAAACTTCTTCCAGGTTTGCGCAGCGCTCACTCACTCAACAGCTACGGTATGTGCGGGTAGCCTTGACAAAGAGCGCATGCAGGAACATGACCCGGGGGGTGGGAACACCAACTGAATTGTGCCACGGGGGACATGGGTGACTCAGATTCTTCCCCTGCCAAACACTGAGGACGTCTCCAGTGCTAATGAAAGATGAGAGTCACTTGCACATAATGGCTGTCATGTGTAGGGTATAGCGGTGGGTGGGTCCTCTGAACGCAGGTAAACCAGTCTTGGGTTTCCTGACAGCCAGTTTCTTTGTAACCTGAGTTTGGCTTCTTATGGTTAGTAGGCAGGCTTGAGAAACAGTGTAGTAATTCAGGGAGGGCTGTTTATAAATGTGTGGTGTTCTGTGTAGAGAAACTGCTAACAGCAAGAGCTGCGTTCCAGAAAACCAGAGAATTCTGGGACCTGTAGTCACCAACATTTGGGTTAAAACTTCTGTAGAAAACTATAGCACTACCTGGTGAGCACATCTGTTGACCATGACCAACTCTTATTTGATGTTGAGCGAATTGCATATTTGGTGTGTTAATGTTAGTCTCAGGTAACAGCATTGTGTTGTGATCATATTATATGAAGAATAATTGGCATAATATGTTAAAATTCTAGAAAGTCACTGTGTTCCAATTGAACAGTCTTCTCATGTTCCAGTGGGTTCTCTCATCTGATACAAAGGTCTTCTCAGGTGACTTAGTGACTCCATATTGGCTGTGCCCTGTGACACTGTGTGTGTGTGTGTGTGTGTGTGTGTGTGT
>JAABNX020000143.1:21292639-21311144 GCA_015163995.2 Mormyrus lacerda
TGTGTGTGTGTGTGTGTGTGTGTGTGTGTGTCTATTATGTATATTTTATGTTGTGGGGACCAACTGTCCCCACAATTTGATAAAAACCTGTTATTTCGACATTATGTATTGTATTTTTTTGGCCCTTACAAGGGGAAACTCAATTTTATCAAAATGTGTGATGACAATCAAGAAACTAAAAATGCCAAAATATACAATAAAATACAATAGAGTCCTTCAAATTTTTGTTGAGTGTGCTATTTTATTAAATTGTCGTTTCAGTAAATATTTGCTTCTGAATTTACAGTATTTGCACATTACAATGTGCAATCTTACAATATTGAATCTGGTGTCTGTGACGTACCTATTTTTCAGTTGGCTGAAAGAAAAACGAGTGTCAGTAAAAAACTAGGAATATTGTGCCAGTGTGCAGATATTCTCCCAATATAAGTGTTTGGTTTAAATGACAATGAGTACGTTTCATTTTGGTGTCAGGACATTTTCATTAATGGAGCTATTTGTTTGCAAAGAAGCTTTGTTTTGATGAAATTGTGCAAGACGGCATTTTGCAAAGTGCTGACTGGCCACTCCTCTCTCTCCGGCAGGTTGAGGAGAGCTTGTCAGGAGGTTGTCTCGTGCCTCCCGAGGAAGGGGAGGGCAAACCAGGCCGTCATGGAGAATGAACAGGGACCCCCAGCCTCCAGCACCAGCAGCAGCACAGGAACCACTAGCGCCACCACCAGTACCCCCAGTGCCACCACCAGTACCACCAGTACAAGTGCTGGGAGGCAGGCTGTGCCTCAAATCTCTGTCTACAGCGGCATCCCAGACAGACAAACAGTCCAGGTATGAAGACCAAGCAGAGAAAAAACTCTCAGTCAAAGGTCCGATACTGAACACAGCTTAAACAAAGACAAACAACGTGAAAAACAGCATGTCCAGAATTGTATACCAAACGCAGGCTGAGATATATACTCAGCAAAACATGTGGAGGCAAAACCAGGACTGGTGGCACACAGCCTCAATAAGTAAAATGAACAGAAACTTGAAATTAAGTCAGCCTTTGTAGTGTGCAGACACAGATAGAAAAATCTTAGACTTAAAGACAGCTTCATGCACAACAGCCAAGTAGACTGAAATAGCCAGGCTCAAGCACAGCATCTTCAGGAGAAGCGCGGAGTCTTCTGCGAATAGCTGTGGACTCCGATGCCTGGGTCAGTGAATACATCCGGCTCCTGAGCTGGACTTGGCTATCAGGGATACCGAGTATTTTCCCAGTGGGCTCTCTGGGACCCCCCCCCAATCAGCAGTGTTTTGTTGTGGGGACCCCACTGCCTCAGCAAAAGTCCAGAGCGGATTTTAGTCACAATCCAACCAGGTCCAAGTTACAGATATATTAATTATCACTGCCATGAAGCTTAAGATGACTACGCACATGAAGTATGTGCTTCCAGGGAAATGATTTTCCTGTACAGCATTTGTCTTCAGTTTTTCGGTTATATAACCTAACGCACCAAAATACTCCACCACTCCGCCACCACCCCCCCCAACTATGGCAATTCAGATTACCTGAAACTAGCAGTTCACTCACACAGAATCACAAGAACACTCTGACCTCTAATACAATCGTGCCAGACACTTGTCACAAACAAAAACATACACTATGTATGTAATGAAATGCTTTTTCCACCTGCTCCATAGATTTGCACGCAAAACAATTTCCCTTGGATAATGAGTTTTCTGAATCTGATAAAAAATTATATAAATCTAAACAGTAAAATAAAATACTGTATTAAGCAGCAATATAAGTCAGAAAGATGTGAAAAGAGAATTGGCTGAAAGAGCATGGTGACAGTATGGAGCACGTTAGCTGCTCAGAGTCCTCATTTAGTGCACGGGCAGCCCGGGGGAAGCAGATTGTTCAGTCAAGTCAGGTAACTTTATTGTCATTTCACAAACAACTGCACCCTGTGATGGGTTGGCGCCCTGTCCTGGTTGCTTCCCTGCCTTGCGCCCGCAGGTTCCATAGCCTCGAGAACCCACACGACCCAGAATAGGACAAGCAGGTACAGAAAATAGACGGACAAACGGCTACATTCTGCAGAAAATGAGACAGATTCACAAAGAATCTGACAAACTGATAGCTGAACAATAAATATTGGATTTTAAAAATAATACAATAATGAAAGAAAACATTTGATGCAGAACAAGGCCTGTAGCAAGTAGCCAGCGCAGGTGGAGATCATTTCCATCAGCGTTCATGAGGTAGGTGAGAGCTGAGATGGTTGTGGTAGAACCTGCCGTTGCTGGGGCGGATTGGATCTTTCATTATCTTCTTTATTTGTCCCTGCACCACCTTCTGTAGGTGTCCTGCAGGTAGGGAGTACCCCACCGATGGTTCCGCTGAATGCAGCACCCTGCGCAGGGCTGTGTTGTCCTTCTTCTGCAGCTTACAAACCAGGTGGTTTGAACAGTGTTTCTTAACAGTGCAGGTGTAGGATGACTTAAGTATCTCTGAACTGACAGCCCAAAATCCACAATCAGCTCTTTTGTCTTGCTGATTTTAAGGAGGATATTGTTGTCTTAACTTCAGCTTACCAAGCTCTCGATGTTCTCCTGGTAGGTTTTTCCATCATTGTTGAAGACCCAACTTACCACAACAGCAAACTTGCCAATGTTGCTGGTGGTAAATGTGGTCGCACAATCATGCATGTATGGGGGATCCAGCAGGGGGGGTCCCGAACGCGACCTTGGGGAGTTTCTGTCTTGAGATGAGGCTTCAGGAAGTGCAGCTGTCCACTTACACAAGCTGGGCTCTGCCCATCAGAAACTGTGCTTACATAGGATGATGTTCAGCTTCAAGTCCTTCAGCTTACCCGTGATCTTGATGAGGATCAACACTGAGTATGGGCCCTTGAATAAGTAAAATCAGCGTTTAATTAGTTGCGGATCCTGCCGAAACCTTTCTGTTTTTGACTGTCTGCGTTCTATTAATTATTTATTTTCCACCCCGCTTTATCCTATTGGGTCACAGTGGGTCCGCGGAGCCTATCGCAGAAGCAATGTACCCGGAGGAAACCCCACGACGACACAGAGAGAACATGCAAATTCCACACACATGCAAAGACTTGAGACTTGAACCCAGGTCCCAGAGGTGTGAGGCAGCAGTGCTAACCGCTGCACCACCATGTCGCCACAAGCATTATTAATTAATTGTAAATTAATGATATAATAAATTATTCTTAAAATACATGCATGTTTTCAGCACCATGTCTTGTTTGCATTCCAGGACCATCTGATTTTCAAATTAAAGACTGCATAAAATTATACATACAATTGGGCAGGGGGCCCAAAGTGGCATTTAGTCAGTGGGCCTAGAATGTCTAGGGCCCTGGCAAGGATTATTGTGTTACTGTTATTGTGTTACTGTTATTGTGTTACTTATTGTGTGACTGATACTACAACACTATTCTCCCAGTCTTCAAAAAATCTCTCCAGTAATTGTTCAAGGAGTTAAAAAAAAACCTTATCAATTAGCTTCATGGACCAACTTTACGTCTTACTTGGCCACTTGGAAAGTAATCTCCTGCCACCTGGTGGTCAGATTTACAATGACGATAACCTACAATAACTTAAGGGAACTTGTTTCCAGCGCTAACTTACATCGATTTGTTAACCTTCCCATTTATTTTTTCAGTATACCTTAATCATTAACATTCTTGGCGCGCATAAATAGTACTCTGTGGAATATTGTTATAATAGAAGTCGATTGGACAAGCGGTCGGAAGATGGACACTTCGAGTGTTTAAACATTTTGTTAGAATTATGAAAGTCGGATTTATCTCAGCAGTGTGAAAGCTTGGCATTTCTACTAGTTGAACCACTTGAACGTAATGTAACAGTTTATTGAAAAGATTATGGAATTCTAAGTAATGCGTGCTATTGCTGCCCTCTACTGGCATGGTTTGGTTACTTGATTTATTTTGTTTGGCGCATTGCACGAAGTATTTCAAACTTAAGCATACAACCCTGTTTAGACCGTATACATCTAACATTTTGCAGTTTTGTTACCTAAATTAAAAAATACAAACAATGCAAAAACGACCCTAAAATAAGTTGATAAATAAAAATTATGACGTCTGTGGTACAGATCAAGAAGTAATTAATAATGGTCGGAAGAATGGGCATGTCTGGGGGTAAAGTGGGTTTTAGCCCCGCTGAGGCCAAACGTCATTCATCACTCTCGACGTCTTGTAAGTTGTCATCCAATATTGATGACCAGCGATCGGTTGCCATGGCAGCTGAGCCTGCGCTCCGTCTGCAGTTAATGTCTCTTGACCTATATTGACCCCACCTCTAAAAAAATCTGCGGTAAGGGGATACTTTGTAACGTAGGGTAACTTTGTAAATGTGTGTCGACAAAAAAAAACAGTCTTTCTATACTGTCGTTTGTTAACAATCAGTTTTTCTGTGTTGGTCTAGCTGTGATTATTTCGTAAAGGTTCGATTGATAGCGAACGCACGCGTCTGTGTGTAAAATGCTCTCATTGTTTAAATATTTTAGGAACATTTGTGTCTACAGTATTTCTTTTTCTGATGAGTTTCACATCATTTTAATTAGAAACGCCAGTGATGATACTATACAGTCATCATGTGCAGATGACGGTACACCTTTGGATGCAGCGTCTCCTAGGCAACTGAACCTCGGACACAGACAGCAGGTCACCTCCCATTTTGCGCCGTTGCCTGGCAACCGCGAAGAGGTTGCCAGTCAGTTTGGACCAAAACAGTCCAATAACAAAAAAAGAAAAAGAAAATGAGGGGGTGGTCCTGGGGGTGGATGGAACCGTCACTGGCCGACAGGGAAAAGAGCTCCGGCGATTCCAAAGTATCATCCCGCATCCAAAAAGCAGAAACAGACATTTTTCACTAATCTATAGAGGCACTTTATTCATGCACACTCCAGAGTCTATTTAAAGCCAAGCAAGACAACGCCTTCTGGATGCAATGCTTGTAATATTCCTGGGCACGGAAAAACAGTATCGTTATCCGTTCTTCAGCGTATATAGAGCTGAATTTCATATTCAAAAACTTTTTTTCTGATACTTCGTGCATTCGTGAAGCTGTTCTCAATTTGAAGGACAAGTTCTGGTATGTGATCTATTATTCTTACGTCTTTCTCTGTTCATATAAATTAGCACTACACTGCGTGCGTTTTTATAGTTGATGGGGAAATAAAAGGGGAAATCGGAAACTTTTATATTTGCCTTAACTTCATTTTCCTCTAAAATCACATCATTTACTTCGAATAATAATGCATGTTACTAAATGATGATTATACCCTGTTTAAAGTCGTTATAGATAAATGTACGTTTTTATACAGATTAAATCAATTAAATCCATCCGTTGTATATACCCACTTCGTTGTTAGCTGATACTGTACAAGTTGATATGTTTTAATTTCTGTCATATTGTTGTTTGGAGGGGCCGGTCTCTTAATCTAGCTCAGGCAAGGTCACTCTTTCTGCAGATTTTAAGTACCTAGTTAAAGGAATTGATTTACCAATGCCCTCCTTGTAATCAACACTCTGCTAGTTACGCTGCTGTGGTCTTCCCAGTCTGTTTTTATCATAAGCGTAATCTAGCTCTGGAAATGTAGAAAAGCACAGCTCAGTGCATTTGAGAACACGCCAAACGCTATTCCTCCTGCTATTTCTGAAGTATCTGTGGTCTTTTTTGACACATTAGACACATGCTGCATGCCAGATAAAGGAATTTACATTCTATATCCCAGCCACAGGTGCCATCTCTGCTCAGTTATAAGCCCAGATGTACATTTACATTTATTCAGCAGATGCTTGTACCTAAAGCAACGTAGAGTTTTAAAAGGGCCGTGCCAGCCAGTCCCTGGAGGATTGGAGAATCACTCAAGGGGCCAGTGGTGAAACAACTCTGCCCTCCAGGGGATTTGAACCAACAGCCATCTTAATCTGCTGAGCCACCCACAAGCTTAAACAGGAGTGGCCTCCTATTTATATATGATACAGCATCCTGTTCCTGCGCAGTACGCTCACAAATTACCTTTGCATGCTAGACACAGGTATTTCCTCTTCAAATGCTAACCCTGTTAGGATTTCTGTTTCTGCCATTCCCACCTGTTCTCTAGCTACATTATAGATGTTCCCCCTTACAGCGGCGTCTCTAGCTTGTTGATAAGATCAGGGGCTAAGTCAAGTTAACCTGGGGCTTGACATATTTTTTTAAGGAAGATTAGCATCGGGGCTAAGATACTCAAGCTTAAAATACTCAACGCTATGCTTAAAATACTTGTGGCTAGGTTTAAAATACTCGGGGCAGCAGTCCTGAGTGATCAGACCTAAGGACACCCATGATCTCTGCTACATGCTATTCAGATCGTTTCAGGTTTCCTCTTCTTTACATCACACAAGGCAGTGATCTCCCTGACGATGCTCGGCAAATGTATTTCATCTTCTATCAGTACCCAGAAGTACCCTCTCTCTCTCTCTCTCTCTCTCTGCCTCGCTCTCTCTCTTTCTGTCCCTCCCAGGTCATCCAGCAGGCCCTGCACCGGCAGCCCAGCACGGCTGCGCAGTACCTGCAGCAGATGTACGCAGCCCAGCAACAGCACCTCATGCTGCAGACCGCAGCCCTCCAGCAACAGCAGCTGAGCAGTGCGCAGTTGCAGAGCTTGGCGGCTGTGCAGCAGGTATAAGAGACCCAGCCACTCTGCATGCTGACACAGTGGGTAATCAGAGGCACCCTTTGGCTTATGACACTAATATGACAGGTGCAGACAAAACATGTTTTCGTGGCAGAAACATGAGAGTTCAGAAACCGTTACTTCACATGCAAACTTATTTTCCCAGTATGACTTGTTGTATAGTAGAAAAGCAAAGAATGCTTTTGAGATATGCAAAAAAAAACACACGCCACTTTATTTCACAACACAGTGCTTCAGGGTAACGTTGTAAGCGGCTTGACACGTTCCTCGCATCAAGGTGCATGTAAAACACAAATATGACTAATTTGGGCCTTTTGGCGCTTGTGAGATTCGTTCAGGGTAACGCATCCGGCGTCAGTGGGGGCTCATGGGATGCAGACACTTCTTTCCCTCTATGAAAAGGGAATGTCTCTCATCCACGTCACTCTCAGACGGATCTTAAATGGCACCACTGGGGAGTTTCTCAGCCGTCGTGCGGTGAAGCGGCTCATTCTACGCCAGCCTCCAATGAAATGTAGGAAGTTTCTGGAAGCCAGCCATACCTCTTACTTCTTTATAACAAAGCCTTCAGATTCCTGTTCGCTCGGCTGCTCCATCATCGCCCATTTGAAACATTCCATTAGTGTTTGCTTTTACTTTGGGCATCAATGTTGTTAGTGTGTTAATATCGTTGGTGTGACCATATAGCGCCACTTGACTTGACTTGACTTGATGGGATCTCATCCGTTGCAGCATGAGTTGGTTGACTGTGTCGATGTGCCTCAGCTTAGCAGAGGGGTGAGCAACCCTGTTCCTGGAGTGCAGTATCCAGCAGGTTTCCTATCCTCCCTGATGGGTTACTATCTGCCTGAGATCAGGTGTGGTCCATCAGAGACCAGGTAGGATGGAAAACCTGCTGGATCAGAGTTACCTACCCCTGATTCAGTATGTTCCTGCTTTGAAATATAATGGGGTCATTTATAAGAAAACACGAGAACAGAGAGATCAGTCTCATCAGACAAATCCATACTGAACTAAGTCAAATTCTATGAAAGAGAACCTGAAAAGACAGCAGGTCTGACATTTCAGTCAGTCTCTAAATCTATATATTTCATATATATCTTTTAACTGTGAATTGATTCTAAAGGTGATGATATGCAGGGCAACTTTTCAAGCAGTGTTGCTGGGCAACTGTGAGCCAGTTGAGACAAAGGGCAACTCATAAGGGTCTGGATGATTGTGAAAAATTGCCTACAGCTGAGAAAAGTTCCTCAAATTGATTTTTGTTGCCTAATATCAATGGGAAAGTGCCCAAGCAACACTGTTATCACCACCCTGGTATCATCACCCTTAGTGTGCTCGAATGTGCTTTTATGCAATAAAGAGTCCAAACAAGAAATAGTCAACATTGAGGTACGGTCCAGTGGTGGGGTTTTCTGAGCCCCTGAAGCAAGTTGAGTGGGTGTGAGGGGGCAGGGGGGTGTGGTCACATGCTGGTGTTCTAAACTGGCCCTGCATTGTCTGTGATTAATGCCTGGCGTCCATGCTCATGTTCCCCCTTCGAACCCGGACCCCCGGATCTTGCTTCTCCTCTGTCTTTCCCCTACAGGCCACCATAGCAGCAGGGAGACAGGGGTCCAACCAGAACGGCACCACATCCCAGCACGCGGGGTCCACTCAGACCACCGTGAGTCTCACACGCACCTCTCTCCATCTACAGGAGAGAGCCACTTCCTAAAATGACCTCCTGGCTTTCCGTAGCCAGACACAGTGCTGATCGACAGCCCCACCTTTAATCAGTGGTTCCTCTGCAGAAAGATAAATACAACAGCAAAGCCATAAAAAGCGTCTGACGGAAACATGCGGACGTCAGATGACATATGAGTCACAGTGACACTACACACAATGGTGCGACTGTCTTTTAGTCGTTTACCTTGAAGCAGCTTAATGTTTTCATTACATTTGTGTTTGTGTTCTTTATTTTGTGCGTGCATTCTGCACTTAAATGCTCCTTTTCTTTGTCTAAATTCCGGAATGCTTAAACACTATTTTTAGCCTGTGCTTAGAAACAGGAGTTAAACTTCAGAATGACAAAGGTGTGTGGGTGGACGCGAGACCAAAGCTAAGAGGCCTCCTCTTCCTGTCCAGATTAACCTGACCACCTCTCCGGCAGCGGCCCACCTGATAAGCCGCGCCCAAAACGTCAGCTCCGCCCCCTCCGCCATCTCCCAGCAGGCTGTGCTGCTGGGAAATGCACCGAGCCCCACCCTCACCGCCAGTCAGGCACAGATGTACCTGCGTGCCCAGATGGTAAGTGTGGGCATGAGCGCGTGTGCGTGGCGTGAGTGTGTGAGTGCGTGCGTGCGTGCGTGCGCCGCGTCTGCCTGTATCTGTATATCCGTGTGACGCCGGATGCCACGGTGATGCTGGTTGTCACGGTGTGGCAGTGAGAAATATCCGTAGTGCCTCTGCTTTTCTGCATGAACGCGTAGACAGTAGATTCTGTGGTGTTGGCCTTTGTTTTCCCATTGATGAGAAAAATGCCCGACAGCATTCACGCGTCAACGGTGAAATGATTCCAGATTATGATAATGCCATCTGTCTTTTCCCAGAATCATTCCAGTCTTACAGCTGGAAGAACAGCAAAAGAGCCCAACTATTTCACATGTTAAACAATTACATCTCTGTCATTACCGGTCTCCATGGAGATGTTCCACCTTCACTGAAAAATACTCATTATGCTTGAAGTTTTATAGTTTTTATGATGACAGATATTTTGCGGTATAGTTTTTGCTTGAGATCATATATATGGTGAAAAATTGTTTACAGGCCGACTGCAGGTGTTTGTATCTGCTGCTGTCCACTTCTGCATCTCTGGTAGTTAGTCCTTGTATTTGTTGTGTCTTTTTTTCATTTCCTATCGTTCCCCCACCATGCCCACTGGGGGGGGGGGTGCTCTGTCTGGTACTGTCTGTCCAGTACCAAGTCCACACACTGGTTTTGAATGTTTCCTCTCTGTGTCATCAAATGAAATGCACACCAGTCCACTTAGGAGATTGCATGTTCTGGGGACGGCAGCTTCGACATCCTGGAGCATGCACCCCCCACCCCCCCACCCCCAAACCGCCATCACTACCGTTCCCTCGGGCCCTGGCAGCCTGGGCCATTTAGGGACAGCTTGTCTTCCTCCCCTCCACCCCCTAATGTGGACTGGCCTGCATCACCAGACAGTTTGTGAATCTCCTTTGCCCTTCCCCACTAACCCCACATCTCCTGGGGTCATTCTGACCCCCAGTTCCCTCTGTCGCCACCCTGCAAGTTCCACGTGAATCGATCCCTCTCTGAGTGCTTTAACCTTTCTTGAGAGATGGCTACAATTAGCATTCTAGCATTCTGTACTGTGCTGTAACTGGGCATTAAATGCAGCGAGGGCTCGAATGGTATCAGACAATGAAGTGATCACACCCTAAATACTTCTGGAGTATTTCCCAAGCAGGTCCCCGGCCATGAACAGGCAGTCCACGTTTTCGATTCCTCCCATCTCCCAGCCAAAACAGGGAGCTGGCAGGAAGCTGAGAGGGAGCAAAATCGTGGACCGTCTGGGCGTCTCCGAGGACCGGGTTGGGAAACACTGCCTCACACAGCCAACCTTCTGATGGTGCTTTTACACTGCCACAAAAAACCAAGCCGAATCCAAGCCTACCTGCAAACACACTGTTTTCCATTGTAAAGCATGCGAGCTGTGCTCAATCCCTACCCATGCTGAGATGGGCCTGCTTACTAGCAGGGCCAAAGGTGTGACCAAACCATGCTGGCTGCATCAGCACCATCTGACTGGTAAAATGCACAGAGACAAGAAAGAACCAGTGATCTGTGATGATGTATTATGGTACGGCAGAGCAGAATGGATTTGTAATGCGAATTTATGCAAGCTAATGCTAATTCTGCTAGCATTTGATGCTAATATGACACAGTAATTCTCACAGACTTACTATGGAAAATAGCGTATAGTAAGTCATGATTAGACCGTGTAAGTAAGCATCTCTTTGGTTACTGTCGCTCTACAAACTCTGCAACGCCTTTACCGAGCCGACCCTTCTGCAGTGGAAAACTGAAGCGAACTGGAACCACGCTGTAACTGGTGTCTGTTTGTGGTACGGCTCGGGTATGGGTCGGTTCCTGTATGCCAGTGGAAAAGCACCGTAACTCAGAGAGCCAGGGTACGAGCCCTCAGCCACACACACACACACACACACACACACACATTCGCCCCAGCCACATAGACCTACATAGACACATATGCCCACTGGCCGCACACATAGAGCCACCTATCCCTTTTTGGCACCTTTTAATCTAAAAAAAAGCAGAGATGCCCCTTTTAAGGTAACGCATACAGGAAATTCTCCATTTAATGGATGAATGTCTGCAAAACAGGCCTCCACCCTGGATGCTCCTATTGTGACCCAAGCGTTTGGCTTCTGCCAATCGATTCGCAGCCCAAGTTCATGCTTGCTGGGTCTTTGGAAGGCAGCAGACAGGGAAGAGTGATCGTGGGGGTTGGGGCTATCGATAGAATTAACGAGGGGCAGCCCATCAGACAAAATAATAGGCCAAGAATGAGCATATATGCAAGGCTGACAAAACTGTCACGTCGCAATTATCAATGAAGAACAAAAAATGTTTATGTTAATGTACAGAAAGATGTCATTTAAATAATATCTGTATAATATGTGAATGTATACAAGCCATTTTTTTATGTATCTATACTGAAGGATAAAGCATAATTATTGGGAAAGTATTATGAATATACAGTATATCAGTTTTCTAGTACTGGCATGTTTTATATTTTAGTATGATATTTGTGTATCGTTGCTGTGCATGTTTCTCTACTAAATATATCACAATGTAAACTGCATTCTAATGTGTCAGAGCTGTTAAACCTGGATGCAAATTTTGGTTTTACTGGGTGGTTTGGGAAAATTTATATTCATGAGATGAGCACTACCTTATTGTCCAAGTTATTAATATTCATGAGAGAAGCACTACTTGATTGCCCAACATGTGCTACCTGTTTTTTTTGCTGTCAAAAGTTTGCCTGATGGTCACTGGCCAATCAGGTAGCACTGCTCTCATGAATATTAATGAGTTTTCCTGAACAACCCTGTAGAACGAAAATTCACTACCTGGACAGGTGGGATTTGCACCTGTGTTGCTGTTGGATGTGTATCCCCGGCTGGGCCAGTAGGGGGCAGTGATTAAGAGCCGCTGTATTCTGATGTGTGATTTCCAGGCACAGCAAAGTAACCTTGTGCAAGTAGCTAGGAGCCTAGGCCGTGCTGTTCCTTTGTCCCCCCAGCTCATCTTCACGCCGACCGCCACCGTGACCGCGGTCCAGCCAGACGCTGCCACGCAGTCCGCCGGGCAGCAGTCCGCAACTGCACAGGTATTGGGGATGTGTGATGCGCACATGCATAGACACCATAGCCCGCGTTCACTGCCTCCCTCTCCAAAAGACTGCGTGTTTGACAACTTGAGAGCTACAGGTCTCATGCTGAAGGAGAACCAAAACTGCTGCTTATTTTAAAATACTGCTCTCCCTCTCTCTTAGACAACAGATATTTTTATTATAAATGAGGCAGAGGAATCAGACTACAGGCAAACGTCTTACATAAATTTGACTTAAGTAAATCCGAACATACACGTAATTAACAGATAGCAGTCATACACGGCATCTGAAGTACACTGAATGCAAGTTGGCAGGCAGCTGCATCTTCCCAACTATCGTGCGTCCTGTGCCGTGAATGCATCTATTCCAATTAGTGTGCTGATTTACAAAGATAAGAATGAAGTTCAGCGGCTGGCCCTGGGGGGCAGCATGGTGCTGCAGTTCTGAGCAGTCCTGCCTCCCACCTCTGGGACCAGGGTTGGCGTCTCTGCCATGGCTCCGTGTGCGTAGAATTAACATATTCTCCCCCCCAGGTTGTCATGGGCTTTTCTCCACACACCCCATGCTGGGTAATTCCCTGCCTTGTGCTCGTGGTCCCCAAACCCTCTGCACCCTTGTGTCATAAGGCACGATTCAAAACGGTTTCCAGGGCTGAACAGTTCAAAACCACCACCATTTGAGCCAGATATATCATTCACCTTCTGTCTTTCGCAAGTCATCATTAAGGATGAACGGGGGGGGGGGGGTAACTTCATTTTATTCAAGTTAAAGTACAGGGGAGGGCAAGAAACAGGTGAAAGGAACTTTAAAGTCCTTTCATTCATGGTGAGTGTGGCTGTTCTGCCAGAAGGATCTATAAGTGTACACTACGAAACTAAATTCCAAAAAAAAAAAAATTGTTAATTTTGGCTGTGGGTTTGCTACAGCCAATCCAAGTTTGGTAACAGAGAACCCTGAACTATGAATTTTATGTACCATTACATTGCGAAATCAAGCACGAAAAATTGTGAAAATGGGCGTTTAGTTTACGCAGCCACTTCGCCTTCTCTCTCGTCACCAGCAATGTGGTAGAAGGAGAATTCTTTTTTTTTTTTTTGCTTCAGATCGATTTAAAACACTGAGGCACACAATACTGCGGCATATTGGCTTATACTCAGGTTGGCCACCAAACAGTATAGTCAGTATTGTCACGTGATTCAAACATCTTCACTTAAGAAGTGGGCAGGACACGTGGTTACAGGAAATGGATGGATGGATGACTAGACAGTATTTAATATGTCTGACATTTATTAGAGGATTATATTGTGTAATTTGCTTATACCTGTGTTTGCAACAAATTCCGAAGCAGTACTAGGTTAGTCTATGTTAGGCTAGGCTATGTTGAATTGGGGAACGTGATAAATGTAAATTTTGACCTACAGGGGGTTTCAGAAGCGTCTATTTGCATAAGTCAAGGAATGTCTGAATTCATTTGTACAATTTAAATCTGATTTTAAAAACACTGTTGTGGCTCATTTGTAAAAATTTGTTGTCACAGGTTTGTATTTGGTGTGCCCATCTTTTTTCCGCAACAGGTGCAGAACTTGGCTATCCGCAGCCAGCAGGGGGCAGCATCGTCCTCCCCCTCCCAGGCACAATTGCAAGGCCTGAGCCTCAAGCAAAGCCCCCTTTCCGTCCAGCCCACAAGCCAAGCCAAGGGCCCCACCCAGGCAACCCAGGGCTCTGGGGCAAAAGGCGGTGCCACCGAGGGCTCCGTGGAGACGGGGAAGAAGGGGGAGGGGCTGGAGACACACCTTGTGAACATGAGCCGCAACGGTCCCTCTGTGAGCAGCCATCCCCTCATCACTCCAGGTGGGAAGACGTGCTGATGAACACTCCCATGATGCATTGCTGTGGTTTCTCTTACCAAGGTTGAAATTCCTTTATTTCTGCAGCTGGTTACTTATGCCTGTGATTGGTTAATTTTAGTAGTTAACAGACATTTTGTCTAGAAGATCTTGTAATACTATGTTTCACATTTGCTGGGATAGCTTAGCATACCTAGCACTTAACCCCAGTGTACAGCACAAGCTCCCTTACTGGGATTTCCCCCAGCAACATCTTTGTCTCTCAGTTCCTTGGCAATATTGTCCACTATTGTCCTCAGGTTTTCAGTAGTATCTTGTTATAGGACTGGATTGTCTGGAAGGAATAGTGTTTCTTGGCTTGTTCTGTCTTTATGTGTTGGTATCCATAGTACAATCACGCCCCTTTTTGGGAAACCCAGAGAATCGGACATCTTCTTTCATCTCTGAATTCTGATTGGCCAACATGTCACATGATCACGATGAGTCTGACAGATTGTCTGAATTGGAACAACTGTGTGTTTGTGTTTGTCATCCATGAATAACATGCGTTTCTGTTTCTTATGTTAAAATTTCCCAAAACGTATAATTTTGTTCAGATTTTATTCATTTTTAAATCATGTCGTTCATTTATTGCATTAAAAAGGAGGTATTCCCTGTGGTGTCGCAGTCCAAGCCGCATTGGCACATGCGCATGGGAAGCACATTTCTTTGCGCGGTGTTGTAATATTGGATCTTGTTTATATAAAGAGCTTGCAGTAAAAATCACGCACACCGCCTACCAAAGAGGATTTGAAGGGGGTGTCCTGGTCATCCCCAGGGCACACAGGCGCACTCACACACCAGGGACGTCACAATCTTACCGGGAAGAAAGAAACTGCATATTCTGATAAAGAAATTGATAAAGAATAAAGAAATTGAGGTGTGACGAGTCCTAGAAGGTTCTAAGGTTCTAAGGGCAAGTGCAAAATACTCCCTTGCTATGAGTTACCTTTGTGAAGCAGTATTTGGACACTCTTGTGCAGTAATCAAACAAACAATCAGTGAACTGATTAATGATTCAGTCAATCGTTATGACTTTCTGTACAAGAATGTTTGTTTCAAAGTGCTTCACAGAGAGTAACTGGTAACGTTTTAATTGAGGGGACACAAATAATGTAGTATAATGCTACTACTTATGTTCAATGGTGTGTTGCCACATTTTATCTCAAGCAAGTATAAACACTCCTCTACTTACGAACTTTCAGACATACGAAGAAAGAGGACAGTCCAAATTGTGTTCCTTGGACACCCGTTTCCTGTCTGCAACATCATTTTTTTTCCGCACGCCAATTCTGCCTAGTACGACTTCTGCCCGCTACTCCCGCCGCGCAGCAGCGTAGCGTGCGTACTCCCAGCATCCTAGTTCTTTGTACTTGCATATACCCTTAAAATGATGTTGAATAACAACTTACGAACATTTCAAGTTACGAACGGCCATTAGGAACGTAACTCGTTCGTAAGTAGAGGAGCGTCTGTACTACATTTACTATATCTTAATTCTGTAAATCATTCAGGAAACACTGAAGGAACAACTGATGAATAACACATGTAACCATGTGCATTCAGTTCCCATGTTGGTTACTATATGTGTTAGTTCTGTAAATCAGTGTGAACTACTGAAGGAACAATGATGAATAACACAAGTGAAACGTCAACGTCATGTTTGTACATCCTTAATGAATCGTGATACATGTTTTTATCTTATATTTCTTCGTGATTTGTAATTCGGTAGTAACTGAGTTATTACTAACTATTTGTGTCCCTCAAAGCGTCACAGAGTAATTTTATACAGGAAATTACAAAAACAGACACCAAACACCCACACATTTCCTTTGTGTAAATCCAAGAATCACTCTTAGCCTTATTAGGAATGTGTTGTGAAACAAGCAAGAGCCCAGAGCCCAGTCTTCCCTCTCAGGAAATCACACATTAGCCGACCAACAAAATAAATGTATTCTTGTAGAATGTAAACGATTATAATAATGAAGTAAATAAAAAGATCATGCTACGTGACAGAGATTTCCTGTACAAAGGAAACAATATAATTATGCCAGGATGTTAAAAGCTTGCATATTGGAATTATGACAGCCATGTTAACCCTGCCCTGTGGGCTTCCCAGTTAACACACGCCAGGCATGGAGACTGACAGTGTGGCCAGTGATCAATCTGCCAAAACAAGTGCCTGGTGCGGCCCCTTTAAATAGGCACAAAACGGCAGGTGTCTGAGGGGATTACAGAGAGAAACTGGTGCATTGTTTACTGTAGGGTCAGAACGTGGTAAATGGACCAAGTGCCTTAATGCCCCAATGTGTTTCTTGTATTCCTACCCAGAGCTTGTAAACTAAGAATTGCATTAGATGCTTTATGACAGTGTTTCCCAGCCCGGTCCTGAGGGACCCCCTGGCAGTCCATGTTTTTGCTCCCTCCCAGCTCCCTGAGAGAGTAAAAATGTGCACTGACTTCAGGTCCCAGAGGACTGGGCTGGGAAACACTCTGTATGACATCGATGCTCAGCATTCCGTCAGGTTTAGCCAACACGGAAGTCCAGGGGGACCATAACTCAGTGCATGTTGCAGTTGTTATTCCCCACATGAGTGGAATCAGAAAGCAGAGTGCGGCCCCTGCCCCATCATTCCCGGCCAGATCATCTGGACACGACCGGATCCCACTGGCTTCTGGGAGTGGGGATTTTCCAAGGTGTGTGTCGGTTCAGCCACAGCCAACCTGGAGCAGTGCACAGGGCAGATCTGACTCATCTGAATTCATGCTCCCACATTGTTTTGGGAAAGAACCCCCCACCCCCAAGCCCCAACATCAGAACCACCCCCACCATTTCCTCTACCTCCTCTCTGCCCTCCAAGCCCTTTACTGTTTCCCATTAAACCCTTCCGAAAGCCTTTGGCAAAAACTGGGAGTACTCTTTTATCTGGTTTTCAGTCAGAATGACTGCTTTATACACTCACCCCCCCAAATTCCACAACCCCTAAAACTGAGAATAAGTTTTTCTTGAAAAAGTGATGTGGTTCTGAAAACCATTTCATGTTCACCTTGTCCCTTTGGTGGTCCCTTGTTAAAGTAGCACCACTCTGACCCCTCACAGGAGCCTTTGTACTTCCGGTCATTCCCTGGATGTTATAGAACTCGGCGAGAACATTTACAGCTCAAATATGATACCTTATTCATTTAAATGAAGCCCGTGTGCACACTTCCTAAGATAACATTACTCAGTTTTATAGTTGTTCATCTTCCGGAACTTCAAAAATACTGGGCTGCGAGACGAGGCAGCAGAGACTATCAAATTAGACTGCCGCTTTAAGTGTCGCGTGTCCTACTGTAGAGCGATTACAACCCCAACACAATGTCACCCCTCAGTAAACCGAGCAAGCCATGATTTGTTTTCAGAGGATAGCTAGGAAAATGGCTATGCCATGACGGCTAAAGAATGTAAAAAGACGATCAAACTAAATCTACGGTCAAATTTAGGAGCTAAAATCCACTTTGGGACACTCTCTTGGTTACAAGTCCGCTACTGAAAACAAAGGGTTTATTATTAGGCATAGAACAAGGCCAGGGAGCCTGAACTACGTTCAGGAGAAATATGTGGGACACTCTTAGGGACGGAGGGAGTTTTGGGCCCAGATTCATACCGTTAAGCTTCCCAGAAACGTGGGCCTGTGAGATTCCTTTAGCCAACCTTATACGCCCCTGCCCCAATTGTAAGGATGGTTCACATTTCCAGAGTCTTCGACGTGGGCTGGTAGGATACTGTGGTTTCTGAAACAGTTCCTACTTTGTTATGTGTAGCTTTATATGCAATGTACACTTGCCGTGTTGCAAACAAGCAGATGTAGCCTAATGTTGAAGTTTCTGTTTCGGAAGGTGCTTAGATCATTAGATAGATTTGCTTGCATAGTATGAATGAATGAATGAATGTTACATTTATACAGCATTATTCACGACACCCAAAGCGCTTCACAGAACCAATGGGGATCCACTTCAGCTGCCACCACTGTGTACCCCCACCTGGATGATGTGACACCAGCGATTCTGCACCAGTACCCCCCCCCCCCCCCCCACAGTAGCTATGGTGGTGAAGGGATGGGAGAGAATTCACCAGTTAGCTGTAGGGGATGATTAGGAGTCCAGATGTGAAAAGGCCACAGAGGCCTGTATTTTTAGTATTTGATGGATATCTGGATCACAAGGATAGTAGTTTGTGGGGTTTTAGACACGTTTGTAAGGAAATTGTGTTTGATGCGTATATGGATTTTTATGGATTTGTTTGCATATTAGTTTGTTCATGAGGAACAATTGGATCATTAGGGATTTGTGTGCATAATCAGGGAAGACTGAAAGTCATCTGTATTGTTGGGGATTGTGTATGATCACTTTGGGATGTGTATGATCACTTTGGGATGTGTATGATCACTTTGGGATGTGTATGATCGCTTTGGGGTGTGTATAATCGCTTTG
>JAABNX020000143.1:21326071-21354988 GCA_015163995.2 Mormyrus lacerda
AATAATAATAATAATAATAATAATAATAATAATAATAATAATAGTTTTGTCTGAATCGTGGACGTCCAGTCTCACAGGACCTGACAACACAGCAAGACTGCTCTGTTTACACTGAAGAGCCATCCAACTGATCTTTCAGGAGGCTAGCAAATGTTATTATCTTCTGCAAGCTAACTCAGGTGGGAAAGTGTCTGTACCACAGAGGTTAACAGTCCCTTACCAGCCCAGCTCTCCTCATATTGGATCAACTATTTATTGGGTCTCTGTTCCGTGTCACCAAGGCAACAACTATTGTTCCTTCACTCGTGCACTACCAAATTAACAACAGGCGGTTACTGGGGTAACCAGTCCTATAGGCATCCCATTTAAGAGCCAGGAGAGAACATACAGTGACAAGAGAGCAAATGAATAATCGCTCGCTTTTCCTCCTGAGAAATCTTGTCTCACTCGAGTCTCTGCCTCTTACCTCCATCTTGTGTTTGGTATCATTGCCTAGGAGGTCCCTGATTTCCTCGTTGTATATTTCCAGATAAGAAGTTCGCACGAGGAACTTGGTGTTCTCTGCGCACTTTACGAAGAGGAGGAAAAAACGGACTAGATCAGTGCTGGAAAAAAGTTCAAGTAATCGACACTTTGTGTTTTTTTTTTGAATCCCACACATTCGGTAGCAGGTGGAAGGGGTCAGTGTTAGTTGAAATTCGTTCCCTCTATAGTCAATATTAATATGGCAACAGAATAGCGCACAAAAAAAAAACGTTATTCTGACGCCTAAATGAACATTACTGGTGAGTGTGTGTGCAGTTAAAAGATACTGTGATACCTGTATGGTCTCGAAGATGTGTTCAAAGGCTCGGGGAATCACCCCCCTGTAGGCGGGCGGCTCAGTGACACCCTGCATGGTGAAGGACTTGCCGCTGCCCGTCTGTCCGTAGGCAAATATGGTCCCGTTGTAACCTTCCGTCACCCCCTGATAGAAGGGAAACCTCCAATGACCAAGCCGGATTCCAGGAAGGTTTCCTGTAACTTTTCTAGTGCCGACACATTGGCTAATCATCAACAGAAATTATTTATATAAATAACATAATGGAGACATTTTAATAGGCCTATAAAATAAGTCATCCTGATAAGCTACAACACAGAATACAGAATATCCCTCAAACGATGAAGGGTAGAGAATACCGTAGGAAAAGCCTTTTAGTTTAAAGTAACACACAAATTATATATATCTAGGTAACTGATAAGGTTTTTAAGTTTGTCATTTCAATGATATATTTGTGCTCTGCATATACCTTTTTAATTTAAAATTGAGTCCTTGGTTAACTAATGGTGTAACTTGCCCTCAGGTGACCCCTGTGTCACAGGGCCCTGTAATGGGCGAGTTATAAAACATTCATCGCGCCGACAGCATGAATTTGCTCCGCTTTCCGAAGTTACCTCCACCAGCGGGTAGGCGACCTCGTTGTACATCTGCTCCGTGGTGTGCTGGGTGCAGTATGCTCCGTCGAAGGTGAACTGCTTGGGCGGCTCCTCCGCCGCTCCGGGCGTCTCTATGAAGCACTGACACCGGTCGGAATCCACCGACACCACCGCCTTACAGTTTAGCGCCCTTTCCCTGTCATTCATGGGTCTGCACCTGACCACCACCTTAACCGACTCGGAAGCCATCAGTGTCTTTTGTTGAAGAGTGCAGATGTGAAATGTAATGAAAAAAAATAATTTAGATACCTTTCAGTCGTGATAAAAGCATAGTTAATTATAACATTGGCGCACAAAGATAGTTAAGTCATCACTGCAGTGATCCCTGTCCTTTCTGGATAATACATTTTTTACATGAAACGTCCCCTTCGATACAGAAGTTTTTATTCTTTCGTAACGCACCAATGCCATGCATAACGAGCGCACAGAGACAAACTTTCCACCGCGGTCCGACAGCAGCGTCCAAAGCAGCTTGTCCGCGCCGGTAGACCCTCCCGTTGCCTGCTGTCATAGCCCGTAAAGCATCACTGGGGGGGGGACACATCGGCAGCGCCATCCAGTGCCATGGAGACACAGCCCAGAGGTACCCGGAGGGTCGCCACCACTGGCAGTCCTACAAAAATAAACGCTGGAATTCTTGTATATCGCGGCGTCCCCTGTTGCTGCGTTACCGCAAACTTCCACGGAAACGCGATTGACAGTTTTAGGGACCGTCGTCAAATTATTGCTTCCAAAGTGCGTGTAATAAAAAACCTTCAGTTCTTGTAAAGGCTAGCCTACAACTGCGTCCTAAATCTCACTTTTCCCATTATCATTTAACAGAAGTTTTTATAAAATAATGATCTATTTCGGATTTTGCATGACGTCTAAGTACTGACGATTTTCCTTCATCGTCAAAAGCAAGTGTATAGGCCCTATGATAAAGACAGAAATGGAAGAGCGTTTCCGGAATAAATCAAATTATCCAAATAACACGACTTGATCAACATTTTGCATTAGAGTCAGTAAGCATGTTACTTTATACCAAGCTAAAGTGAAAGAGATTTTTCTACCCCAGATTCTCAAACACTGTGGTCCCAAAACGGAAAACAGCGCCCTACCGTGGCAGCGCGATAAGCTGCAGTTTGTCCCCTACTTCTACCCAATGCATGATCAGACACGCTACTTCGAGACATTTCAAGACGATAAAAAAATCACAATCTTGAAATAAAAGATTCAAGAAAAACACCGTGCAAATTTTAAATGTAATTTATGAGTTGGTGTACACTACCTCAGCATCACAAAAATCCAAGTTTATTATGGATGTCACATGACAGCCAAAACACGTGAAGGGATATATACAGATGACCATAAACATAAACGATCATGGTGCCCATCCACTGATTTTTCTCAGTGGTATTCAGGAGAGCTGTAGGTGCAAAAAGATTTTTTTTTAAGTTCTCAGTCTTACCTTTCCAAAATGTTAACTACGGTATGAGAGGCATGGAGGGGCAACGAACATGTATGATATTAATGCTGTGCTTTCATACATGCTATTGACATTCACCCGGCCATGGCCGTACGTGGATTAACCTCCCCAACATTCCAGCCCCCCAGCAGAAGATGTTCCCCAGCAAAAACTCAGGAGAGTCACCTGCCCTATATCAGATTTGCCTTCAGGTATCTATTCATCCCGAATGCAAACACATGAAGCAAGCATGACAAAGGGAACCAAGAATCTTTTCCCCAGAAGAGCAAGCATACATCAAAGGGCAGGTTGATAATTTGTTCATCTGAAGTACATGAGCCTCAGGTTCCAGATCACCAGTCAGGCAGACAAGCGAGATGGACGGTGAAAAGAAAAGGGAAGTATAGTGAATTCAACTATCTCCATATGATGTTCCGCACACACTGGCCTCACGCCCGTCTTCTCTCTTTGGCACAAGCTTAGGCTGAGGTGGGGGGGGGGCGGCCACTCCCCAGCCTGGTGAACCATGTTAGCGCTGGCAGCTGGGCGTCCCTTACACGGTCCCCTCATACATTCACTGAGGCCTTGCGGATGGTGAAAGCCGGGGCCCCGCCTGGTTTCTCGTCCCACTCATAGCAATGGTTGACGCGGGCACAGCTCAGAGTGTACTCCAGCTCCCCGGCGTCTTCGTGGTAGCGCTCTACTAAGGCAGCAACACTGTCGAACTCCGTCATGCAGTTCTGATTTAAAGGATGAAACACGCAGACACACACACACAGTCAGTAAATATCAATCATTCTAACCAAAACATAAGAAAAATACTACAGGATTGTGAATTACATTACAGGTCAATTTCAGTTATACCGTTAACTGATATCAATTCCTTATGTTTATGAGGGCTTTAAAAATGCACTTACTTGATATGATAAAGTTCTGAGGGCAGAAGAAAAAAATGTTTCAGGGAGATAACCAATCGAATTCCGAGGCAGGACCAAGACATCTGATTGGTTAGTCCCACCTCCTCTAGTTGCTTGAACCCACCAACTCTACAATCTGATTGGTCATTTCTCTGAACCAATCATTTTTCTTTCTGCCCTCAAAACATTTTTGTGTAAGTAAAACCCCCCAGTCATACAAAGCAGCAATCCACCCATTCGACTTCCCGGCCTGCTGTCAGAGAAGACTTTGACACCCGTTTCGATCTACCTCCAGCATGTATTTATTCTCAGGGCTCCTCCTGATGGAGTAGTTGGCCAGACCGGAGGGGCCCCGGATGGTAATAGACCCCCAGTCGCAATCCCCAGCTGAGGGAGATAAGAGGAAGGCACCCAGGACGTCCTCCTCCAGCAGAGAGGAGCTGCTGGTTCTGAAAGGGAACGGGCAGGAAGATTGAGATGGGGACAAACCCCATCTAGGCTTTGCATCCTGCCTTTCGCCCCTTGAAGCAGCACTGGTCACATGGACAGCATTGCCATGGCGATGAAGGGAATGCCGGCTCAAAATGAGGCTGGCATTAGGGCCATAGAATCACAAGCTGTGGCAAAGATTAAGGTCCGGCACAATATGGGAATTATGCAGACATTTAACATTTTAAACTGACATTTTACAACATCCAAGACATTTCCCATCAGTTAATGTTACACCCAAGACGTCCGCCAGAGTGAAAAAAATGACGGCGGCTTTGAACATGGATAACTATCATGCACACAGACCTTGATATGCCCGCCCAGCTCCACACAGCTTCTGCTAGAGCCTCCTCAGTCTCTGCCAGGCTGGGCGACCGGGCCTTCGAGGCTGCCAGGCCGTTCTGTGTCTTTCCTGCTTTACACAGGAATTCAGGGGGGGGTGGGTTCGGGTTTCTCATCAGCTGCATTACATTCTCAGGGAACTCTTGCGAAGCTATTCCAGTATTTACATGCCTGTATTTACACGGGTTCCCCAAGGGAGGGGGGTGGGACATAGCCAACCCAAACATCCTCTAATCTGAGAATCGCTGTCAGTAGGACGTGTTTGTTCGAATACAGGATGGAGTTAGCTGTTCTGCCAGCCCGTGTCCAGAAATGACAGGGCAGAGGGCTTCAACGTACCAGCACCAGGACAGCGACAGCGTTCTGGTGGCGCGTTAAAGACTAATGGATCCCCACCTTGTGATGAGGTCAGCTGGTCCTGCAGGTGGCGCTGTCTGTGGGCCGTGCAGGTGAAGGAACGGTACGCTCCAGAGCGCAGCACTTTGTTGCGGATGGCTTTCTTCCGTACCAGGGTGGGGGAGGAGATCTGGCCCTCCTCAGAGCTGCTTGGCTGCTCTTCACTGGTCATGGAGGAGGACTGTGACACGGGGGGGGTTCAGTTGAGACGGTCGGTCACGGTCAATTAACTGGGTCTTGTATCTAGGGCTTGTGTTCTCAGATTTTCCTTTTCGTCAAACATCACAAAAATTCGACTTACACTTCATTGAGTAATTGCTACTTAATTTTGGCATATAAGATTAATAAATAGATTAATAAAGAATTTAGTAACCTAGATTAATAAAGAATGTTAGCATAAAGATAAACTGTTGCAGCTACAACAATGATTTACCCCAGTCTAAAGAAATTTAGTTTCACACAACTGAAAAAACGTTTACATGTTATTTGAACTGCACGATACAGCCAACTGGCACATTAAAAAAAACAAATGAACTTACTGGAAACAAAAACGCTGCAGACGGTGTAAAGAATAGGACTGTAAACGGCTGTAATGCGTTATAGCAGACACAGCCCTGACATATATTTACGAGTTAAATGACGATATACACGATTAATATTTAAAAAGTTCAGGGAGTTGCAGAATGACCCTATGGGTTATATCACTCTCCTCAGCTCGCTGACACACATCTGTGACCTTTGACCTCATCTTCTAAAGGTCAGGGGATCAGCTGACAGGAAGTCTTAGGGGGGAACGCTAAGAAATATAGTAACAGGCAAAGAGCTAAGCTCTAAAAACTGTTGAGAAACCAAACATGTAATTTTGCAGTTAATGCATAACAAAACAATAGTGCAGCCCCACAAGGATCCAATGTTATATAAAGAATTTTTCACTTGTGCATATGACTCTTCGTGGCTTTTAAAGGCTTCGCTGCCATTGCAGTAATGTTGGATTACAGCCACATTTTCTTGTGGTGGGAACCAGTTCCAGGTTAAGCTCCTCCCTCACTTTCTTCCTCGAACTTCTGCATCCCACAAGCAGGGACATGACCGTCCCACCCTCAGTTTAAACACCATGTTTAGGGTGGTGGAGGAAGCTACCCAACTATAAAAACAATTTCACAGCATGACTGACGCTTTCCTCCGAAGGGAGCTTTGTGTTTTTACAAAGCTCGATATCCGTCTGATGACTATAACTGCCGTGCTACTTGCTGTTAAAATGTGGATGCTGTCTAGAACAGGATTTCTCAACCCAGGAATTCGGAGTCCTGGGTTGCTTAAATTTTTGGTTTAAGTGTACTGGGTGGGAGCAAAAACCTAAACTGCCTGGGGGGTTCTTGAGGCCTGGGTTGGGAAACACTAGTGGAGTCCGATGGTTTCCAGTCTGATCCTTGAGGACCCACAGATGGTCAAAAATGTGTACTGTCTGACAGGGAGCAAAAACGTGGACCGACAGTGAGTTCCTGAGGACCAGATTGGGACAAAGCGGTGTTGAGCACAGAGAGTCACGGTCATCCCGGCCCCCCCAGACCCCATGAGGCTGACCTTTTCCCCAGAGAGTAGGCCGAGCATGGGGGCCCGACGGAAGGACACCAGGGCGTTGACACTGAGGGGGAAGCCCTGGTTGAGGAGGTAAGGGGCACGAGTGGGCAGGGGGCTGACCGCATCCTCCTCAACCTCTTCTGGGTGTCGCTGGATGTAGGATAATTGGAAGCAGCGGCACATCAGCAGATTCAGAATCTGGGCCTGTGATTGGATGGACATTGAAGGGGAGGGGACAAAAATGAACCCTGTGATTGGATGGGTAATTATCTATTATTGGTGCACACTGAGGATGAAAATCATGACATCATGCATGCATGACTGACACGCCTACACTGGGACCCTTACTGCTCTGGCATGCCTGGCTCTGAACAGGTGGCAGTAGAGCTGTGCATCTAGGCTGCCCGGGTTGTGCGAGACGAAGGCGAACTGCTCATCGGAGGGCCGGGCCATCGACAGGGACACCCTGCGCAGTGCGTGAGCCATTAACAGCGTCTGTAGGTGCAATAGAGAGGACGTCAGCGTACTCCGAAACAGAAGCTCACTGAATGGTCACAGCACTGATCAATGAGGACACAATTGCCCAAGCTTAACACAAGCCAGGACCCTCAGTCACGCAAACCTCAAGACGCTTTCAATTTTACACCAAGTGCTGGAATTTCCTCCACATTATTCTGTGATTTAAAATCCACAGTGAATAGAGGCGTTTAAAACCCAGGAGGGGGTCAGAGCGATGAGACAGTGGGTGAATCAGGGTGAGTCATTCTAGAAGGTCCACATAAAGTATGCAGACGACATGTTTCCGCCGTCTCCCCCGTATCTTACCGCTTCATCCTCGTCGTACATCTTGACCCCTTTGATGGAGAATTTCAGTGAGACCAGCCTTCGCCTTCGGGAAGTCTGGGGGGGAAGAAAGTCAACATGAATCAAGGTTCACCTGTAAATCACACATCCTTCAGCTTATCGCCAAGCAAACACACACTCATGCACGCGGCTTACAGCTTTGTATTCTGACTCACTGACCGGAGGTAGGCAGTGACCGCCCCCTCACCTTTAGAGACTCCAGCTGTCTGTCCAACTGCTGGATCTGGTCGTCTAGGCAACGGTCATCCACATGGAAGGAACCCACATACTACAAACGGGGAAGAGGCAGAATTTTAAGTCTCTTTAGCAAGAGTTTTAAATCCTGTATGTTTCTGGACATTCTACCAATACACGAAACTGCAAACATTTATGTCCTTATCCCAGGATTGACCTGTGTTTTAGTCATATTAATAATCCTTAAAAAGCAATAGCCAGAAACAAATTAATAACTACCAATACGTACTGATGCTAATTAAAAGCACACATCATATTATTTAGGAAAAGAAAAACAGAACAAGTACTAAGACCGGTCATACAATAGACCACGACTTTAGTCGAGGGTGTGCGAGCGCGCGCACTCACGGTGTTATGTAAGAGCTCACACATCGCATGGCACCCTGCATGCAGCAGGCACGCCTTTTGTTTCCCCTGTGGAGCAACTTCCAAATCACAGGCACAAAATGTAATTAAGCGCTTGTGGGGAACAAACCGCACCTCTGCGGACCTCGTCACGGCGTCCTCTTCTTCGGCTGGAGCCTCTCTCATCCCCCGGCCGTGGAGATCGCCCTCGCATCGACGCCCGGACGCTGCCGGCCGTTTATCTCTCACCTGCTCAGCTCCGGGAGCCTCCGGGGGCGACCCGGCGGTCTGCGCAGGCAGCCGAGCTTCTGACTGCATGAACTGCAAATCTGCAGCGCTTCCGCGATCAGCCCAAGCGCGATCCTCGGCACGGAACCGAAAGTTAGTCTCGGCAAGGTGTGAATCGTTGGCAAACACATAGTGGAGGCATGACAGATCTGCTTCGCGTTGTTTCCCTTTATAACAGTCTGGATAAAAGTCCCTCAGATAACTAAATAACGTTGTGATTACTGTTTTATATACTGTAATACACACGCATATAAATATACCTTATATTCACATAACCAGCGCGGTGATCAATAAAGTAATCTCATATTCTTATTATACATGTGAAACCATGAAATCACACCTGTTAGGTCTACATACGGCGAAAAGGAATAAAGCAAGTCCTATTGGTAATTTTGTGCTTTATATCAAGTAACATATTGTGTCGCTAGACAGCCATCCGTAGAAACTACAAAACCAACTCGTGAAATTAACTGTAATAGCCTGTTGTTCTCTCATTATTTGACCCTCATTATACAATAGCATTACCTTACTGGATACAGTGTTGCATCATTTTAAAATATGGTAAAGTAAGGACCTTCCTAACTCTCACGTATTTTATTTTCATGCAAATTAAACCCTCCACGATAAAGGGGCAAATTAAAGATTGTAACATGATATACAGATCACCTCTATACGATGATAACGACCATGCTGTTAACGTTAAGAACGAATAGACTTGCACGCTGAACTGTGGTCAAAATGTATATTTTGGGGCTAGACAGTACAACCATGTTAACCAGTAAACAGCAAAAGAAACAGATAAAAGCGTGAACTCACTTCATAGATCAGGTTCTGCACTCCGCTTGGAGCAAGCTGGACTTTCCCCGAGTCTCCCAGCACAGTCGATGCCCGTCTCTCTCGTACCGCCTACTCATATAATAAGACTGCATGGGCAAGCAGCTCTTCAGTCGCAGACCCGCCTTGAAACAATTTCTAAACCGCCTACAATCCTTTTGTTCAATCAAAAAGTCTTTGAAAACGTCGAAGAAGACATTCAGCCAAGGGCGTGAAAGACTACCTGGCTTCGTGCTCACATAAAGGCGACATTTGTAACCATGTTTGAACTCTGCGATTTCAGTCGGTTCTGCTTCTGCTCCGCGGAATCGGGGCGAGATCCGCACACGAGAGGCGACACGCCCACGTTGATGTAACATCGGCGTCTGCAGGGGGAAATGGCATCTTTTATTTGTATGGACTTGTCCTTTCCAATGTGATGTACCTTTGAACTTGGGCAATCCACGATGAATATACTACCTCTTTTTTTAAATACTGGTACTTTGGTTTCCTCTTTGGTGTCAATGTGTCATATTGTGATTTAAGAAGCCACTGATCACACTCCATCTGCCCTCACTAGAGTCAAACCCGAATGACCAACGATTTTTTTTTGAAAGGCTACAATTACTTTTGCTGAAGTGCGTTTACCGTTCATGCAGTCGGATTTCAGGATTTCATCACCGTCATTAAAGGTAATCTATACTTCACAGCAGGCTGCACTCTTCGTAATATACGGTTTTATGTTGCATTATTCGTGCATCATACAGCAATTATGCAGATCTTAAAACCAGGAAAAAAATATGAGTCAGTCAGCTACAGAAACCCCACCAGCTTCTCACAAGAACACGCCCAAATTTAATCTACCATTAGTGGAGTGCCGGAGATTTTACATTATGCAAGAAGGACCTTTTAGATTAGATTCTCACCTTTTGTGAGAAAACGTCTATTTTCGAAAGCCTCTTGCCATGAATTTCGTTAGACGTAGTATTTTTTGTCAATGCCAAGATCCTATACAATTTGTGGCTCAACACAGGCAGATAGAGCATTAATTTACAACGAGCTCATTCAAAACTAATGACAGTGTTAAAAAAAAATCTATTACTTACATGGAATTATTTGTTTCTTAAAGACTGCTATTTGCAGTAAGCACACAAATTACCTTTGAATGAAGTGTTAATTAGCAGACTTCACTTCATAATAAAACTATTCGAATTTACTTCCATAATACAACTATTAATGCTATGAATGGCGACGGTACTCATCTCTTCAGCAAGCACAGAAGGGCAAAACCAGAATTACCGTAATTTTTTAAAACGGGCAACAAAATCAGTGGCAATAAATGGATAAATGTACAAATATAGTCACTTTTATTAATGACTAAATAAATGGGCATCACAACTGAAGAATACGGGCATGCAAAGTATCTACGAGCAAGGCTCCTTCTAAAAACTGGTGGTGATCACAGTCAGTTACTAATACATACAACGTCATCCACCCCCCCGTCTAAAGCGGTTCTGTATTTTATACAAAATGAATAAACTGAATCTTCTGATTTTTCTTCTTTTCCAGTGAGCTTTATTACTAACGCGATTAAAAAAAAAAAACTCCAACCCAGGCTTTCTAAACGGCGGTTTCAGGATTTTACGAATGACTTCAATTTAAAGAAAACAAAAAGACAATTGTGCGCCCCTATTCACAAGAAACTATAACCAGTCCTTCGCTTCTGTAACACTATTTTGAAACCATTTTTAAGATTACACAGGTAACCGCGCCCATCTTCCATCAACAGATGAAACTTCACAAAACGAACTATATGGAAAGTCATCACATTCGTGTGTGTAAAGGTTAAACGAAATTAAGTTTATTAATAAAATAACATGGCTTAAAAAAATTTCAGCCTTCCCTGTGAACTACTGCATTGGAAGAGCAGTCAACTCTTAAGGAACTGTGACCGTAACATAATTTATGTCCTTTCACTTTTTAAATATGCTATATTAATAGGGGAAAACCAGTATACATCTCATATTAATATACAAACGGAAGGACTGGGAAAACATAGCTATGTATCGTGAGCTTAGAATGGCCGCAGCACATCTTTATTATTATAATAGACTTTTACATTTATCCTGCTTGGGGGGGGGCAATGTTGTAATGGGCACTTTGTTTAATGTTTACATATGACTCTAATAAAATTAAAAAAAAAATGAAAACGGGTAGGGAAGCGAAAACGGATAAGCAGCTGATAGAGATGGCGAACCTCTATCAGCCCACGGAGCTTATTTGCGGGACCGAAGAGATCGGACAGGTTTCCGCGACACCGATTTGGCTTTGACGGCCGATTTCGGGGGGGGCTTTTTGACGGGTGCCTTCCTCGCTGCCGTCTGCGTGCGGGCCTTGCTGGTCAGCTTCTTGGCGACTGGTGTTTTGGGCTTGGCAGACGACCCAGCTCTCTTGCTGGCGGCGCTCCGGGCCGTGGCAGCCTTGCTGGGCGGGGTTTCCTTGGCGGGCGGGGCTTCCTTGGCGGCCGCCTTGGGGGCTGGTTTCCGAGCTGGGGGGGTCGGCTTCTTGGAGCGGCCCACCGGCCTCTTTGCTGGGGGAGGCTTCTTACCCTTCACCTTCACCTGACTGGCCGGCCAGCGCTTCTTAGTGGTGGGGGGCCGTGGCAGCTTGGCTGGACGCCTCTTCTGTTTCCTGTGAACGACATTGGACACATGGGGGCGCTGCAGCCAGACAGAATCCTGCAAGCTTTGTGACTAGAAGCCCCATCATTTAGCCCAGGATCAGGTCAATGTTCCAGTTATTTACCAAATGATGCGCGCATCCAGGATGATGTCACAATGCAGTCCTGGGGGGCCGTAGCCTTTGCACATTTTTGGGTTTCCCCTCATCTAACTCACCAGATTCAACTCCTTGTGCTAATTACCACAAAGCCCTTGGAATAAATAATTTGTGGCAAAACAGGGAAAGAACTAAGCTACACAGGGCTCCGGTCCCCCATGACTGCAGTTTGACACCCCTTTTCTATTTGTTCTGAATCATGTTCCGCACACAATGCCACATAAATATATGGTTCCACACATTGACAAGAGAACACATCCAGAACAATATTCAGGTCTGGGGTTTCCATTACCGCAATGCTTTGAGCTGGAGCTCAACCACTGATAACTTCAGTTCCAAAATGACATAATTTTTGAGCAATGTTCAGCATACCGAGGGTCTAAACTGGCCTTAACAAGAAAATGCATTTGCCAATTATCCACCCAATACTCGCTGTTAACCAGTGACAGGTGATTAGCTCTGATCTGAGACCCATGGAGACAATAACACAAAACCTTCTCTTAAACCAGGGGTGGGGGGGCCAGAGCAATGTGTAGCATAGTTCTTTCCCTGTTTCCCCACAAATGATTCAACTCAAGGGCTATGAGCTAATTAGCACAAGGACTTACATCAGGTGTGTTAAATGAGGGGAAACCCAAAAATGTGCAGGGCTCTGGCCCTCCAGGACTGGAGTTTGACATCCTGGCCTTAAACCTTCAAGAAGTCATAGTCATCACTCAAGATCTTTCCAATCATTGCTGAACAGCGCCCCCACCCTCTCATCACCCGTATTGCGACATCACAGATATGATGCCCGGCAATACCGATTTTCAGATCTAGGCTGACCTCTTACTGGACTTTTGTGCCTGCTGTTCTAACATCCACGTCAGTTGCCCCTTATGCTAAACGCCATCATCAATGCACCCTAAACTCCAGTGATGTCCACTGGTAGTGAAAAGATTTCAGTAGAATGGCCACAGCAGTCTGTCTTAAGGAGGAAAACAGCTGGCCCAAAGTGAGGCTGCGTTTCCGAGGCTAAAAAGCCAGACACGCTATGAGTTCAGATTCATGCACACGCATCTGTGATGAGACTCCGCGCGCTTTAACCAACCGAAGAACCAGCAAGACTCCAAAAAACATAACAGCTACATCTATAGGGCAGTACTGCCCCCCACCCACATCGTCCACCTAAGCAACTTCAGCATCTTCTACGTGCTTCCTGCTTTAACATGCGCACGTGATCAAAACCTGCACAGGCCCACCCCAAGCTGCAACTAGGTAATACAACTGCATAAGTGGTTTTACTCACAACGGTGCTCACATTCGACACAGATGAGCCTCTTGTTTTTTCTCCCCGTATCTTTTAAAAGCAGCTACAGTATCGCGTACAAACATTATTAACATTTACAATCTTTGTAGAACTGCCATTATAATCATTGCTTTTTATATCTTGATACAGCATTTGATGCACCGTTTTTTGATTGCGATGAAAGATGTGGCCCCTGAATGACAGATACACTCTACAGGTTCTTTCAGACATAGTGCCTTTCGTACCTTCATGACCCATCAGCTTCACGAGTCAGACACCCCAAGAGTACAAGCCACAAAAATGACACTTGAGGGAGGGATAATTAATCGGGAGGAAAAAGTTCTCCCATCAAAGAAAAGTGTTGTTATTCAAAGGGGTAAAGAAGTTATTGGCTCTGACCTTTACCCAAAAAAAACCCCACATCACTAATTATGCAATAGCCCAAGGTGTAAGTAAAGTGTTTTGTGGACTTTTCAGATAATTTTTTTGTCTTCCAAGATATCCAAGTCTACCACTGGTCAGGTGTTTCTGGAAACTTGTTGAATTTAAATGGAATGATCTTACTGTTCCCATAGCTTAAAGGCTCACCTCTTCTTGGGAGGAGGTTCATCCTCCTCTTCCTCAGACTCCTCTTCAGACTCATCTTCCTCAGACTCCTCCTCCTCAGAGTCCTCCTTCCTCCCACGCTTCCGCTTTCCCGGTTCTGGAGTGTTCTGTTTCTCTGGGAACAGGACAGCAGGACTGTGGAGGAAAGAGACCTAGAAAGTTAAGGTGTGGATCTCCGGTGCATCAGCACTTCATCACTGAAACCCAAGACCCACCAGTACAAATAAGCATAGGCTTGTGGGCCCCAGTTAACAATCGCAAATCAATCAATTCTCCCTGCATCATTTTACGAGGGATTCTACATTACTTTGGACACAAGGCTAGATCAGGACTTAAAATTCAGCCCTGGACATGATAAATTCTGCCCTCTGGGAAAATGACTGGTACAGAGAGATATCATGGACCAGGAACCTCCCCCCCCCCCTACTGATGCATGCACACTTTTCTTTTTAGCCAAGAAATTTTAATCTATTTATACTGAAAGACTGTGTGGTCCCATCCCCTCCCTTATACATGCCAAGGAAATAAAAAAATGAATATCGTACATGAAGAAAATCAATGGTGTCACATCTCAGCACAAGAATGTCCTTCTGGGGATACGATTTTTTAAGCAGATTAATATCACATCCTTATTTTCAATAAATGCATTAGACTTTAAACTGCAAAAAGTACTGCCACCCCACCGATGCCTTTTTACCTTGTTTACCTGCAAGATTTCCTCTTTTAAAAGATGTCATAACTGCTGGGCTGTTCCTTTCTTCACTGCGACTTCAGTGCAAATCGCAGTAAAGTATACCAAACATAGTATACCAAACAGCATGATGGTGTGCTCCGCTAACCAAATCTAAGAAAGATTACTAAGCTTTGGGTGCGACAAAATGCATCGCAATATTTTAGCAGTACTACTAATCTGCTTATCAAATATTGGCCGTAAATAAATGTCCGTATGGTACCAAAAAGCTGCCGTCCAGCCAAATGCTTCACCATTGATCTGAAGCCCTGCTTATTACTGTGTCATACAATATATATGATATCGTCCAGCCCTACAAGTCTGACACTGTTTCATTTTGGTGTCTATGCAGCCGGACAACCACAGGCTGGTCCAGATGGACACAAAACGCAGACACCCTACCTTGGGTAGTATGGGTAGCAAAGCTGGTAGCTTCCATTCAGGCCATTTCCAGTGATTTGCTCCATCCAGCCCATCATCTTGCACCTCTGAAGGGTCCTCTTCAGGTTCCCCACTATGGAAAGGAACAGGAAAAAAACTTGTACCGCAGGCAGTACCTGAGAACTGCACACATTCTCGCCTTGCTTCAGTACTGGATGGACGCTACTTAAATTAGAGAGAACGGTTAAAAAACACAAAGCACAGAGCGCCTGGTCAGGAGCTCACCCAAGTTGTAGACCTTGCTGTCCTTGTGAGTCTCCAGAAGGAACTTGCGGAGAGTCACAATGCTGCACGTTTTGGGCTCATTCATGGCCGTGATGGCCGTCACGATGGCGTCCTCCAGTGGGCCACCTTTCAGAAGGGGCTTGTCCCCAACCCTCTTCAACTGAAAGGGTGGGGGGAGTAATTTCAGAGCTCATGAACTTTCCCCTCTGATCTGAGCAGAGACCGGTGCGGCATAAACACTTCCTACAAGCTGTAAAAGCCACAAAATCACCCAATCATTATCCTCTCTTACGAGGGGAAAGGTTAGAAAATGGCTACTAGTCAATCAGATCCTTGAATACTCTCCTCTCCCATACCTCTAAATACATAAATTTTGCATTATCTGTTGCGGTACTTTTGCCAGAAACCAACAAGCATACAGGAGCTGTCACCAAGCGCGAATAACTTCTAAACTCCCATATCACGGCTGAAATGAGGCAGGAAAAAGTGGCAGCAGACCTGGAAAGTACCCGAAGCTCCCTTCCCGGTGATCTGCTCCAGGTGACCCCGCTCCACAGCTTTCTGCAGGGCACTCTTCAAGACGTCTGGCCTGGAAAAGAACAGAGGGCTTTGGGAGTCTCCACCGACACCTAACACCATGATCAACGCACATCAATGACCTTGCAGTGGAAGCGAATGGGCTGCATGCTTTCAGGGGCTTGACCACAACGGTCTGTCTCAAGAGGGAAATTAAACTGACTACTGAGCTTTTTTTGAATTCAACTTAAGACTCTAGTCTAGTAAACTATGGCATATAGGTGTAAGCATTAAACCACACAGATTCAATGTCCGGTAAACTCCTATGCAATGAATAAAAACCCTGAATGTCCAGCCCCCAGATGGACCTGAGAAGCACAGGTACCTCTGCTCGACGTTGAGCTGTGGGAAGTGCTGCTCTAAGTACTTCTTGATGAGGAAGTAAGAAGCTTCCTTGGGTTCACACAGGCGGGTGATGATCAGCGGAAGCGAATCGCCGAGCGGCTCAGCTTTCTGCAGATGGATGAAGGCGGGGGGGGATGGGGTTTCATACGTTGGTTAACTGTGGGAATGTTTACCGGTCACTCTGTTCACACGACCGTACAGGCGTCCCTTTACCGGGCGTGACAGGAGTGGTTAGCTAGTCTGACGAGGAATACCTTGGTGGATTTTGACTGCTTGTTAACGCTGAAGCTGCCAGAGAATCCCTTCCCTTTCAGCTGCAGGGAGGACAGAGGTACATCAGTCAAAATGTGCACTTCTCACGAACTTCCGCGGTTCTTGACCGAGCCACTGCAAAACTGTCCAATCAGCTGGACTTTTGCAGAAAGGAGATTAGAGACCGGACTGAAGTCCATCTCCACTGTACACCAACTCAGAAAAACAAAGATTGGTCAAGATACATCCGAAACACATGGATAATGTCAGTAATCCAGACTCATCCACTAGCCTGTCCAAGGTAAGTGACTGCAGTATGGATGGATGGATATTTCTGAAAAAGACTGGAAAGAATGGAAGGAGCTCATGATTAAGAAAGTGATTGTACCTGCTTCACAATGCCTTTCTGCACCAGACGTGTCAAGGCCTTTTTCAGAAGAAACTTCCTCTTCTCCAGCTCCAAGGACGCGTACTTCTTCATGATGTACTTTGTGACAGCAAAGGAGGAAGCCCCAGACTTCTCCTGACATGCCTGTGAAGGGACAAAGCGATGAACAAAGCGAACGCTAACAGGTCCGTGGCCGGCGGAGAGGGGGCTGCCCACCCCCTACCTCATCACTATTTTTACTGAACCCAAGTTCCCCAGATGCACCCAGTGAAGAAAAAAAAAAAACTACTGTTTATAGAAACGCAGTTGAAAATGCACCCTGACCCTGCAGTGAAACTAATCTTAAATCTTTAATCTTAAACCTAGATAGGGTGAAGTGGGACAAAGGGTAAGGTGGGACACTTTTGATACACTATATCAGGGGTGTCAGACTCCTGTCCTGGGGGGCCGGAGCCATGCACATTTTTTGGCTTCCCCTCATTTAACACACCCGATTCTCCTTGTGCTAATTGCCACACAGCTTTTGAGCTGAATCATTTGTGGTGGAACAGGGAAAGAACTAAACTACATACCCTGCCCTCCCAGGACTGCAGTTTGACACCCTTGTTCTATATCGTTACGCCTCTCTGGGGCATTAACTTAAGGTCAGATCTTGGGTTTTCAATAATAAATGCTTTAATAATTATAATTAGCATCATATACACGTATATGCTAGTGATAGAGCAAGTAAAATTATCCTAGTTTACCAATATCCACTTAACAGGTCAACTCTACAACAACAGGGTTCCTATACACATCCCATGTTAAAATTCCACAGTGTTCCACACTGTATGGAGAGGAGAGTGACAGTAATTTCCCCATCTTGTCCTTGCCAGGATCTGCCACTGGCTGCATCTAAACAATGATGCTTTAGACACAGAAATGTCAAACAGCTTCACTCATACCTTGCATTTTGCTTTCTGTTCACGTTTGGGATACTTAGCCAACCAATCACAACAAAGTGTAGACTGATTATAGTCATCATGGTTATAGTGATCAACCACTTAAATGGATCAAAAAGCTTGGGATGGAATCATTCCTAATCAAGTTGCTGATTTACAATGTTCATTTTTATACATGACAACATATGGAAAAAATAAACATATAAATACGGCCTTGTAGTGACCCACCTGCTTCTGGCTAGGTACCTGAGGCTAATGCAGCATGCACAAAATACATGACGGAAATAGGAAGTCATTTTTTTCCCCATGACAAATATCATCAAAGTCAAAAATGCACCACTGAGATGCAGCAGTGAAACTACAATAAACGCTTTGAGACAATATAACGTTGTGAAAATGTGCTATATAAAATGAATTGAATACTTATATACAGTACTGTATTATAGCATAATTGAATTATAGTTCTGTAATTTAATATGTACAGTACTGTAATTTGAAAAGCTTTTGAAACAGCTGTACTGTATTTTGAAATTGTCGATTAATTATTGTTTTATTACATTATATGCATGTAATAAATATACAAATGTCAAGTAGATGGTAATCTGCCTCAAACATAAAAAAAGAAAGATCATCAGCTTATAGTGATCACCTTCACTCAGACAGATGCGAACACTATAAGCTGTTTCCTTTGTATTTGGCAATGCCAGACTTGCAGCTGAAAACTTGCATTTCCCTATTGTGAACATGCTACACTGCATCAGGATTTCCTACCCACCATCCTTTATGTCACATTATTTTCTTCTTAATCTTATTTCACAAGTGTGTAAAAAAAAAATGAAAAAAAATAAATCAAGCCAAGCAGAACAATGCTGAAAACACAAGGGCGGAATGTCAAATTTAATAACAACATGGAATGTCCCTTTAAAGAGACGGACTGTGTGAGGTTTAGAACACATTCACACCTGGATGGCTTCGATGAGGATGTCATCCACCTTTGGCTGGTTGTAAAGGGACACGACAGCCTTCTGGGTGGCCGGACGGCGGCTGGACGACATAGTCGCCCAAGCAGGGATGGTCCTTTTTATCTTTCTCACCTTCTCCTTCTCTTTCCCAGCATCCTTTTCTCTACAAAATGGGCCAAACAGAAACATGTTAAGGTAGGGGTGGCAAAATCATACAGATTAAAAATATATATTTTGCACCAATCACCTCTGTTAAGTACTAAAAAAAAGCTACCGTTTCATGCAATTAAAATAAAATTAAACACGCACATTTTACTTCTTTGAAGTGGCATGCTTGAACAGTACTTCAATATAATCAAATTTATCCACTTAGCGAAAGCACTTATTTATTCAAGGCAACTTAAAACTGACCCATTTATATGTCGAAAGATTTACTGGAGCAGCACAGGTCAAGTATCTGATTCAAAAGTACAACAGCAGGTCTCCTCCTGGGATTTGAAACAGCAACCATCAGCGGCACTTTACTTCACTACCTGCCTCCCAAGCACTGACAACGGGACCGATTCAGTTGTCACATTTACGAGATGAAGGAAGGGCGATGAGTTTCTCACGTTTCTCCCTTCTCCTCCCCATCACCGGCCTCCTCTGCCTCTCCCTCATCTTTCTTCTCCTCTTCCACTGCCTTTGGGGTCTCGCCGTTGCCTGTCTTGTCGGCCGCCTCCTTCACCTCTCCTCCGGCCTCAGGGGCGGCAGAAGGAACCTCCTGCTCTTCTCCCGTGGAGGCGGGTTCCTCTGAGCCAGCATCAGCCTTAGCTAAGTGGATGTACAAAGGGCATGGCACCACAAATTTCCATTAAAAGCAACCAATTAAATCAATAGTACTGTGCCAATCTAACCCAGCGATGGTGGTGGCAAATTGGAAGTCCAACTAAAGATTGATTAGATAACCACAGAAGATGGCCCTCAGTCAGTATTGGAATATCCATATTCCTACCTTTTTCTGGAACGTTCTTAGGGGTGGTGTCCTGGGGCGCAGTCCCAGCTGCACGGCGAATAGGCATGTCTCAAACCTGTCAGCCAAATGGTTGAAAAAAGGTGAGGCTCTGTCAAGGTACGATCCTATCCGCTGAACTGGTTCTCTGCCATGATTGGCCAGCATATTTTACATATGTCACCCCAGAATTTTTTTGCCATTACTTATGGTTTTAATTGTAACTTTTTGTTTTGCAATGCATATATACCTCAACTTGAAACTTTTGCCAGATACTGCAATTAAAGGAAAACAATTTTAAGTTATTTAAATGTGACAGCCTTGTGTACAAATGAGACGTACGAATCTTCGGACTGATGTGCATTTTAAATAATAAATGCATGAACTAACAAGAAAAAACATGTTCTTCTATCAGCCGTTCAAATAAATATATTTATTGAAGCAGTCCAGTGGCGTAAATACGGCCAGATTAGGGGATTTAAGTTACAGATGTGCAACAAGCTAACCCATAACGTGCATAAGAGAAGCATAAAATATTTATCAATCTGTATCTCGGAAACAATGACCACGGGCAATAGTGTCGCTTTCTAAGACTTAACTGGTCGCCAATCTAGTTTGCGAGTTGAACAGCTTTGTAAATTTCAAGCAACGTGCAACAATGCAGATGCCAATTACAGCGCATCACTCGATGGAATAAGCCGAATATTCTCCATTTTGTCCATTTTCCTGTACCGCACAGTAATGGCGTTGCAATGAGCCGATGTTAAATACAAGGAGTTGGATAGCAGAGGAAACAAACACTATTATAACATCGCGATTACGCGCCACTTGCGGATTATTTTTGTCCCACATCAACAGATGCACACCTTTATTGGATATCCGCATTTCCTTTCCTTTCCTTACCTTTGCAATGTATTAATCAACGCGTTTGTAATGAAACGGTGCTCTCGCCTTTATTTAGAATCGCATCGGCTCGCGTGCCCCGCCCCCCATCACCGCCCCCCTTGAGGCGTTAACGTCGTGGCGTCACTGCGCAGCGTGCGGCGCGCACTCTTTGTCTTGGCTCGCGCACAGCGCACAAGTACGTGAATCGGCGCATCTGATTGGCGGCTTGGTCCGTTCGTCCACGCGCACATACGGACATTCAAAAAAAAAAATAAAATGAATGTGCTTACAGTTTAAAACCTCTGATTTTGTCACGCGTAGTCCTGCATAAAAGCTGTGACCCATGCTCTGACGGCTTTATTCACCGACAGAATTATGTGCTACGCAGGAAGTTCCTTACCTCAACACAGGTAACACCTTGCACAAAATGTAGACTACAGCATTAGCATCTTAATGTCAGTCACTTACAACATTACACGAATCTTAAAAAGCTTTCCGTATCATTTCATAGCGAAGACCTAGGAAGTTTCCACCGTTTTACTGGAGTTTTCTTTCCTCTGGGAAACTTGCCCTTCAGGTGGCAGCAAGGCGCCAGCGGACGGGACTACTGCTGTTCGTAACTGCTTTTGAATGGACAGTGGATTTGATCATACACCGCTAAAAACTATACCAACGAATGAACCATATTTTGAAATGTTTTGAAAACATTCCCTTGCAATAAATATACCGGCTCTGCGTTGCGACGACCGAAATGTAACCTCTCTGCATAAAACAAATCGGCCACACACGGGTCAAACGTGTCTGAGACAGAGGACATACAGCTCCCTAAACCTTGTAACCCACTGGAACAGCAACAAAACTCGGTTCTAACGACAGCAGTCAATGTAAGTATTTGCATATCTTCCCCATAAATTGCCTAATGGCTTCCCGCTTTCATTTAAAAATACCAAATACACAAATCACCGATTCAAAAGTTAGTAACATCCAACACCCACTTACAGCCTAAAACTATTTTTTCATTGGTGAAGGTTAGATCAGAAACTTTAAAAGGTACTGAGGACGGTTTCCTTTGTTGGGCATCTGGGAGACACGTACTGATGCATAATACATCTACATTATGTAGGATATCGGATGTCGTGCCTTTGTGGACAGGTGGCATTAAAATACCTGAAACCCTGTACAAAGAATCTACATGGACTCTACTAAAACTCATTATTTTATTACTTCATAATTCCATTGAAGAACTACAGATTTTGTAATATATATTTGGGTCTAGGCTAGCTTTTACCTGGCCTAGAGATGGTTACTCGATTGATTAATAATGAGATGCGTGACGTAACACAGACCAAATTACATTAAAGTCAGAAGGCTATTTCTGAAAGTGCATGTACTTCAACATACCATTTCGGGATTAAAAAAAGATTTAGGCCTTATTCGATTATATCCAAGGCATTCCAATTTCATTAACTGAAATTGATACATGTTAAACCATCACAGGTCTGTAATACGTTTTTTTGTGCTTCACTCGCCAAAAAAATAATTTCATGGGTGGCAAATTTAGAAGAACCAAGAAAATACCTGCTATAAAATAACACACATGCGAAACACACAAACACTTACGCCCACATTTTCCTTTTTTTTTAAATAACATTTTGTCTTTAATGTATTTACAAGCATTAAATTTGCTCTACAAGTCTGTATTATGACAAGCATTCACGTTCAGGAGCCTTTGTGTTGTTGAACTTTGCGCCTATTTTGTTAATTATTTTTGCGTGTCTTTCCTCTTTCTCCAAACTGTTTTTGTAAACTGCGGCGTCTCCAGAATGCACACATGTGCTTTTTTGAGGAGTATATACACATTTCATATAGAGCAAGCGAAAACAGAGGGAGCAGTCCTTGTGGTTATTTAATAACCTTTAATCCCTGTAATTTCTCCCTGCTTTCCCCTTTATCCTCCAAAAAAATACATTTGACTTTTACCCTGTATTTCAATCAAGCACGTGGGATTCAGGGAGGATTTTCGCTTCACAATTGTTAATATTATTTCTGTTACCGCTGATGTTCTCCTTAAGAGCATCTGCAAAAGTTAAATAAACTTTAGTATTTGCAATTCTTAAAAAAATAATAAATTAAACGTCTCAAAACCTATGACAACTCTTGCAAAGTAATTGCATTGTTAAGTCCTTTCTTAAAAAGTAACAAAACAGAGTTTAAACAAAACAAAAAAATCCTAATAATATACATACTCGGCGCACGCCCCGACAACCACCCTGGAACTGAAACTGCACAATCCAGAACCAGAACTTTAATATTAATATTCATCCACGACTATGCTTTCCAGTTTTGTATAGCTTCGTTTCCACGAGGCAAATATTGTTCTGAGCAAAACAAATAAATAAAAAGAAATGGCCGTGCTGCACGGGATTCTGGCGAGGCTGCCCCCCCGCAACTCCCTCCAACCGGCCCCTCCCCTTCGTCAATTGTCTTCAGACTCCTCCTCGGCCTCTCTCAGCCAGGTGAAGAAGGCCGTGACAGACTTTAGGGCCACCCCCTTGCCCCTCTGCTCTGCAGGGTCTTTGCTCGCCTCCCATTTGTAGAAGGCGTCCTCCGAGATCACATCCTCGTCATACAGACAGTCGAAGAACATGCGCAGCAAGTCTGGGCGTGGAAGGGGAACATGGGAGTATTTTACAAAGCAGTTAATGTGACCAACAAGTACTCCCATAACAAAGGAGCTAAAATAAAGACTAATACTGGAAAACACAA
Organism: Mormyrus lacerda; assembly: GCA_015163995.2. Taxonomy (NCBI): domain Eukaryota; kingdom Metazoa; phylum Chordata; class Actinopteri; order Osteoglossiformes; family Mormyridae; genus Mormyrus; species Mormyrus lacerda. Next base: position 21,349,498 of record JAABNX020000143.1, read on the forward strand.
TTAGTTTCCAGAAATTACGACCAGGCCTTTGAAGTAGCAGATATTTCACTACAGGGATCTTTGCATGTAGGTGCTTTAAGCAGTGAGGCACAGGGAGACAGGCTACTTACTGGGAGGCTGATCAAGGGAAACCATTAATGCCTGGAGTGCATAAAGTGCTTGCAGCTGTCGCTCAGTGTCTGAGTTAAGGTACTTGAGTAATACAGGCAATCTCCTCTGGATTATGGAAGTATCAACCCTACAGGAAGTGCTCTCGCCTAGGTATGGAGAGAGAGAGAGCTTGTTAACTAGAATCAAGTCCACCTTAACAAACTTTACAAATGTTTATCATTTCATGCCCAGCTTCACTTGCGTTATACAGTCAAGGAAAAAATTAAGAGACCACAGCACTATTTTTGTTTCACTCATTTATCAATTTATGGGTGTGCGTTTGCGAAAAATATATTTTATTTTTTGAAAACTGCATCCTGGTTCTTCCATGTTTCTCATTGATGAAGGGCTTCTTCCTTGCTTTATGGGACTTCAGTCCTGCTTCTAGGAGCCTGATATGAACTGTGTTACATGCCGTAAGTTTGGGGTACGTGCCGTAAGGGAGATACGTGCTGTAAGTCCAGAAAGATGCCTACAGGTTCTTCGAACGCCCATTGGTCAACCACTCCCTCGACTCCACCCTTTGGACCTGGCCCCGCCTCCCTTGCCTTCGGATTAGTTTCTGGCTCGTGGGCAGAAGAGGCTGCCACTTTAGACATTCGCCTGCCCGCTGCTTGCTTCTCGCCTGCTAGCTCGCGCTTCGTTCGCTTTTGCTTTGTGTATGAATGCTCGTGTATGACTGCTTTGTTTTTCACTTCTGATTTTTGCCTCGCCCTTACTGTACCTTTGCCCTGGTTTTGACTGTCTGCTGGTTTTGAACGTTCACTTGTACTCCGACTTTGCCTCTTTGATCTCCCCTCTGGATACCTTTGCTTCGGCTGTGTGTTTGTGTGTTACACTAGGTGTGTGTAGGGAGTGCCTGCCCCTTTTGTTCTTCGTCATCGTGGGGATTACTGTTTGTTTGGTTAGGGAGATAGGCTTAGGCATTGTGTTTCGTTTCACCCCTTTGTGTTCACGTAGGATTATCTTAGCTTGGGGCTGCATTCGGTAGATGTATTGTGTTTGTTACTTTGGCCTTGGTCACTCCTGACATTTGTTACACCTGTCCGTGAAAAACCATTAAAAAAACTATAAAAAGACTCCCTTTGTGTCCAGTGTTCCCTTCCCCTAGTCGTCTTGTCCTCCCCTATCCCTCCTTCTCTGTCACTTTGTTAGGCTCCCACCCTAATGTTGCACTTAATGTTTCCCATTCCTTTCGAAGGTCATTTGATTCATCCTACGATTCATGAGAAACTGTCGGATAAGTTGACAGTCATCTCTGGCATTAGAATGTCACTTCTGCCCTCTACCTGACTGGTTTCTGGTCATTCCCAATGTCCCCTGTTTCACCTTATTCTTGTGTACTGCTGTCTTACAAATTTTGAGCCTGGAAGCAACCTGCTGCTCAGTGTAGCCTTCTGCCAGCAGAACCAGGATTAAACCAGGATTTAAAAATGCAATTTTTTTTTCTAAAAAAAAACACGGAGTGGTCTCAATTTTTTCCTGAGCCAAATCATTAAAAAGCTTTCATACATTAATGTGACCTCATGCAAACACAGACCTGTGCTGAGGCAATATGTCATGGTGGCTGCACCAATCAATCGACAATAATCTTTCCTTGCAGTTAAATTACAATAATATGAGATATCAACAGAGTTGAAAGACGTCAGGTCTGATGGCATCCCAAAATGTTCTGGTCCACACCTATTAATTACTCAACCTAACACACCGGTCCAATCCAGCGCCACTCTTACCTCTCACAGCGGCCTTGCACACAGCAGTCATTAACGCTCTCAGGAAATGAGATGAGCTCATCTCAGATTCATCCATATTAGCCTACAATGTCGTAACAAATGCAGAAAGTCAATAATGACTGCATTATAATGAAAAACTACAGGAGGTATCTGCGTGGCAGCACCCGGAAGTAACTGATAAATGTGTATAAACATTTATAAATTAACTAATCACTGTCAACAATTACTCCATATATCCTAGCTGCATGCCATATACGCTTTACAAGGATGATGCAAGCTGATTTAGAAAATGAAGGCAGTTAAATAAAAGGTTTAATGGTTTACAACAGTTTTCCAATCTGGTCCCTGAGGCCGGTCCACATTTTTGCTCTCTCCCAACTCCCGAAAACGTAGACTGTTTGTGGGTTGCCAAGAACTGGACTGAGAAACACTGGTTTACAATGTTGTCTGGAGCACTGGTTGCCATACCTCAACCCAGTCAAAGATCTGCTCATCACTTGCCCCATCCTCCAAGAGGAGCTTCTCCAGATGCTCAGTAATCTCTTCTGGGGAAAGGGCTCTCTTGGAGAGGGTGGTGGCCGGATTCAAAAAGCCTGGAGTGGTGAACTCCAGTTTCTGTGGGAGCACAAGTTGTTCAAAGGTATGTTGCTACAACCCTGAGGCGAGGCGTGGCGAGACATGAGGTGAGGCGTGGCGAGGTGAGGTCAGACATGAGGTGTGGTGATGTGAGGTGTAGTGTGGTGATGTGAGGTGAGACATGGGGTGTGGTGATGTGAGGTGTAGTGTGGTGAGGTGTGGTGATGTGAGGTGAGACATGGGGTGTGGTGATGTGAGGTGTAGTGTGGTGAGGTGATGTGAGGTGAGACATGGGGTGTGGTGATGTGAGGTGTGGTTGGGGGTTGGGGATTGCGGGGCAGCCTCTGGGGCTCTGCCTCACCTGTTTAGAGATAAAGGCCTGCACATCCTCTCCCTCCGGCAGGAAATCACTCCAAATCAAGCCAGACTCCCTCCATAAGGCCGCAACTTTTCTATGGCTCTGTGACACAAAAGAGGATTCCCCAAGAGTCCCGCACACCCAGGGTTTGGCTTCAGAACAAACCAGAGGCTGTCACTTTCACCAGTCTCAGCCAACCAAAAGAGTGACCAGTACCACTTTGTGGTACTTCACTGCAGTCCATCATTAATAGTAAAAGATAGACACCAATAATTATGGCCAAAGGTTGACATATTTCAGTTTCCTAAACAACTTAAATTAATCTTAAATTAATGTTGAAGTGGACACTGTTCATGAATTTGCATAATGAAAAAAGACTTGATTTGTAAAAACTGACAGATAACAGCAGAAATAACTATGCAACTGCTCTAAGCTCATGGAAGTTATACTAACTCAAACATGTTATGAAGGCAGAAGGAAAAATGATTGGTTCAGAGAGATAACCAATCAGATTGTAGAGGTGGTGGGTCCAAGCAACTAGAGGAGGCAGGACCAAGACATCTGATTGGTTGGTCTCACCTCCTGTAGTTGCTTGGACCCACCTCCTCTACAATCTGATTGATAATCTCTCTCAACCAAAAAAAATTTCCTTCTGCCCACAGAACATTTCTGTGTAAGTAAAACTCCCATAAGCCCAATCTGTCAAAAAAGCCAAAAGACTCTTTGAGAGGAATAACTCACCATTTGTTTGCATAGTAGGTGCAATATTTCAGAAAATAATATCCCTGCTCTTCCCACAGGAAGAAGAAATTTGCTTAATTCACTGCAGACACACAGGGGAAAAACAAGAATATACTTAACATTTTATGTGTTAGTCAGACAGCTGAGCTCTTTTATCCTTTGCGTTTTCACTTGAGTGGAATCACTTTTACAAAAAACTCCAAAGTATTAAAATAAAAAGTGAAATAGACAGAAATTGGCATGATAAAGAACAGCATCAAGGTTTCAAGATTCACTTTTAGGTTTCTTTGTGCTTTTTGTTGTGAGATTTTGAGTGGTGCAATGCAAGCTGTCTTAAGGTATGGCGTCAGACAAATTCAAGGAGAAAAGTAAAGTTGTATCATAGTATGATCTTCATGTTATTCTGCACCTCACATTGAAAATGTGTTTGTGACATAACCAATACCATGAAAGTGACTATAAAAAGGACTCAATGGGGGGTCGGGGGGCAAATCTCCCTAATCCCCCACTTAAATCATCCCTGCTGCTGGCCTGGCTACCCCTGTTCAGTGGCACTGCAGCCCATTGTGGCAGGTGTGGGGATCGGGGAACATGCCCAGCCGCCCCGGGCCCCCCCGTCACAGCGGGGCACGTGAGGCGGAGCTCACCTAAAGAGCTGCCTCATAGAGAGGCCACCGTCTTGTAGGACGGGACTCAGGAGCTGGGCCAAGTACAGCCAGACGTGGGGAATGTCGATAGCCATGTCGTCAGCCAACTCCAGTGTCTCGGCAAACCTGAGGGATGGAGGGCAAGCGAGAAGGTGGAGAAGCAGAGAGGGAAAAAAGAATGTGCAAGGAGAAAGGAGGAACAGAGTGTAGATATGAGATAGAAGAGGGTGTGGAGAGAGAGAGAGAGAGAGATGGCATTCCGAGTGGGGGTCTTGGACGGCACACCTCGGTAGGTGATTTATACCCGACACACCAGGTACGGGTCCAGCAGGTCACTGTCCCGCTGGGGAGAACACTGGACGGCACTGGGCCAGAACATGGCTTCATGCCGCTTTTAAGAAGCGACCCCTCACCAGCACACTACGCACATGCCATTTGTCTCATCGCCTTCCCCAGTGCCGAAAAAATCAAGTATGACCCTTAAATATACAGCAGAGTATTTGATAAAGGCTAAACTGAACATCTTTTCATGTTTCAATAGTTCTTGCACCCGGACCACATAAATAATTACTTCAGAAAGAGAAGAGAAACACACCCATGCACACCCCAACAGCCTCACAGCCATACGGCTCTGATGTAACCCGTGAGTAACAACCTGTACAGGTCCTGCGTCACATTTTCCATTCAGCTTCCTGGGGTGGGGGGATGTGTGGGACACAGGGAAGGGAGGGTGTCACACTTTTCATTGCTTTTCGTGACACAATGAAATGTTTATTGATGTCTCCTGCATTGATTTTAGAACGGGAGGTGAAAAGTACAAAAAGTTCATTTGCGGTACTTCTCAGGTGAGGCTGAAGTGGAAAGTCAAAAGGTAGGGGGGACACAAAAGGCTCACGCACCCTTTGAAGAGCTGCTCCTTGGGGAGGGTCCCAGACTGCAGCAGCTGGAAGAACAGCAGCCCCAAGTTCTCCCTGGTGGTCTGACTCCGCTCCAGTGTGGACTCCACTCCCAGCCTGACAAAGACGTGTAGCTGGGCCTCCTGCTCCAGCTCCTCCACACACTGTGCTGCCTCCTGCGAGTGTGTATACACATCAGACCGTGACGGGCATTGCTGCTGCTTGTATGCATGTATGTCAGACCGTGACGGGCATTGCTGCTGCATGTATGCATGTATGTCAGACCGTGACGGGCATTGCTGCTGCTTGTATGCATGTATGTCAGACCGTGACGGGCATTGCTGCTGCATGTATGCATGTATGTCAGACCGTGACGGGCATTGCTGCTGC
>JAABNX020000143.1:21432124-21450831 GCA_015163995.2 Mormyrus lacerda
CAGCGTCAAGCGAATGCGAGTGAAACGCCAATCGAACGCAGCTGAAAAACGCAGGAAAAACACGCATGGCGTTCAGACGGCGTTCATTTCGAACGTCCGTGTGGACGAGGCCTAAAACATGACATTATCCAGCTTAGACTGCTTTTGTGTGTTTGGGAAGTGTTGGGGGGGGGCTGGACACAGAAAGCTTTGTGTGGCTTAATGGGAATCTGCCATGAATGAATGGACATTTGTTTGGATCCAGCTTGGAGGGAGGGAAAAAGTCCTTGAGATTCCAGAGATATAAGCAGCAGCACCGAGGGCAGAATGACTTTTTAAATTGGGGGAAATGGTTCACCTTTAGATTACAAATCCTGTTATTGTTTTAATTTATCAAAATATGTCATCGTGCTGTTGTTAGAAGGCATCAATAATTTGGAAACAATAAAATTGTACTGCTTACTACACCATTTTGTTCTTGAAAAAATATTTAATATTATGATTAATATTATACATTCAACACAATTATACAATCAGCAGAATTTCGTAAGATGTGTATTGTTACATTTATGACTGTGTTTGATACTGAGAACATATTCATTGACACATCTCAATTTTTTAAAATATTGAGAAATTACATTTAACTGTAAACTAAAATGATATCATTCATAGATTATGGGATGCCTTAGGGAAACAGACCAGGCACATACTGTAGATACCCAGTGGGGGAAAACATAGAGGTGCACCTATCCGATATTCGAGATTGGTATTGGTGCTGATCCACACCTAATCAGACGGATTCGGAATCTGCCATATGTGATGTCTGATACTTACTTAGTTTTTACCAATCTGTAAAAAGTTAGCTCATATTTCTTTTTAAATCAATTTATACAATCAGTCACATGACAGCTCTTTCCCATTTTAGATGTACTCTAGTGGTATGAATGCTAAAACTGCCACTCAGATGTTTTGCCTCTCGCTGGCTGAGACGTCATGTGCATACCTTTTGCAGTAGGAGTAGTGTAAGGACATCAGATAATAGGGTAACAATAGCAAATGCAACTTAAAAACTAAAAAAAACATGTGCAATCTGAAAGTATTTTACACTCAAAACAACAACAAACACAGTGATTTGCAATCTTGGTTAAAAAACAAGGTTTTGAGCGATGAAAGTAGCATTTAGTGTAAAATCCCGCTAAACAAAGTGCACGCAATTGTGTGACACAACGCAAGTAATATGAAAAATGCAGTGCATGATTTTGGAGTCGCTATCTTTTGCTGTTTTGAGCACTTGCTACAGCTCGTGATATACGAGGGGCTGATATCACCGCAATGTGTACGTGACGCCGTTGCCAATGGGAGACAAATTGTGGGGCATTTTAAACACTTGCAGCTCGAATATTCTTTCTTGGAAAATATTCAATTCAAATCGCAGATGCCTGAAGAAACGTTTAAAACAAGCTAGGCAAACGAGGTTCTAGTTGAGTAACTAACAGATCTTTTTTGGCATACATTTTGTTTTCATCTGTATTTACAGTACTAGTTTAAAAAAAGAGCTCTGGTATCACTACTCATATTGGCTGATACCCTCTGTTCAGGTATCGGGATCGTATCAGTACTGAAAAAAGGGACTGGTGTACCTATAGAAAAAGCAATCCAGCAAGAAAGACTGGGGACCACATAGAAAAAGAGTAGTGAGAGAAGGAATTTTGGGTAGACAAAAGTGAGGGGGTGGTATGAACATATTACCATGAAATTCATTGCATAAAGCTAGTCACCTTTAAATTATTTCTTGCAAAGTGTCTCTCTCTTTCCTGCCAGTATCTGCAAAGCAGTACCATTTGCAGCAGAACTTTAACGAGAGTAGGACTCCTGGCTTCCTAGCAACACTATGTTCAGAAATTCAGTGCGTGTCAAGATGGCTAAGTGTCTGCCTCTCAACAGCCTTCTGTTGAAAAAATGACAGGACACCTTTGAGCACAGTTGAAAGGGACTGCTTCTCTTAGCCGGCCTTGCGTAACTGACCTGGTATCAGTCGTCTCAGTGAAGGGGTTTGTTAGAATGTGGCTTCTTTTTCTGTATGCTTGCTCACAGGAAACTGCCAGGAAACTCTTATCTTACTTTATCCCTGTAAGAGAAAGGGAAAACTGAAGAAATGTAAGAGGAAAATGTGGAGAATATTTTAACAGTAGAGTCTGAAGAGAATTCCTTGGTCCCCGAGGGTCTAGACAGCGTGAAATTAGCGGTTAACTGGATTGACATGAACACTGATGGAGCTGGATCCAAAGAGAGCACATGTAAGGTCACGTGACAATTGATTGAGTTAAACTAATTTATCTTAAAATTGCTTAGGAAAATATCCCCTTTCCCTTCAAATAGGCCGTTTATCTGTAGATGTGACATATCCTGGCTCACTGAAAGCCATACAGTTCAGTGTTTGGTCCATTAACAGTCATAACGGTAAACCGGCCACTCAATTGTAGATTATAACTGGCCAAACGGCACATAGCTGAATCCGGCCAAACAACCAAACGAAAGAGCTTTAAGATGAAGTGAGGATGAGGCCCTCCCAGTACAGGCAAACTGGGAAACAAAAGCCATTTAACGTAGAAACGGAACGTAGCTAACGGACACCCACACAAACAGGTGCTGCTTTTTGAATACCACCATTCACCCAAAACCAGTTTCATGTCCGTAAGCTACATTTCTCCAGTTTACAGTGGTATTCATTGGAAGAGAATATTTGTTAGCAAGTGCCAAATGACAGCCGCTCTGACTGTTGTACCTGAATGGAGGATGTCCTGTGACACTTCCAATTAATGCACTTCAGGAAGCAGAGAAGAATCAGCTGCAGTTCTAAAACTTTCCCGATGCTGGTTATTACATTTCCTGTCTGTTCTGAAGTATGAATAAGTTCAAATTGATATGATGTAATATAGCTACAATATAAAATGTGCTTTCTTACATCAAAAGATAAAATGGAGCTTGTCTTTTTCTGTTTATGTGCTTACCAATAATATTTCAAATGGGTTTAAATGTCACTGTACTTGTATTTTAGGTTTTCACTTTGTTGCTGACGGGGAGAAACTTACTTACAATTTATTTGGAGAGAATGCATTGCTGAGACAAATCCAGTTCACTGCTAATTGATCTCTGGTTTAAAAATATTTGACAGACACTTGTTTACATGGAAACAAACAAGCCTGAGAGTTGGGTCAGTCAGTGTCCCTGGATCACTTGCTGGTTAAGAATCCAGTGGTGAAATCGACCACAGTACCAGAACCTTCTAACCATAGGTGCTGTATCTTAAACCTCAGAGCCCCTGTAGTATCCACCAGGAATGGGCTTTGAACCCACAGAGACAGATGTCTCTTAAATACTCATCCATCCTGATTACAGGTCATGGTTGTTGATTATGCCAAATGAATGGATAGAATAAAAACTGCGGGCATGGCAAAGGGAAATATGATCCCTGGAGTGGCTCCAACAAGTGAGGTCTATTTATAAATATAAATATAACAGAACTCAAAGGGTAAAACATAAAATAAAGGGACCGCACGGGGTGAAAAACAAAACAGGGAAAAACAAGAATTAACTAAAAGCAACCATAAAGTAAACCAACACAGATAACAAGAGCTAACAAAGGACAGGTGTAGAGCATAACAAAATCAACCAATCAGTACAGGCATGGGACAACAAGAAACAGGTGGAAAAAATCACAGTTAACACGCACAGGAACTAGGAAGCCTTACCAAACACAGGCTAACAACACTAAGAAAAGAAGAGGAACATCGGTACAAGCGGAACAAAATAAACACAAAAGGGATACAAAGATACACAAAGGGACACGTGATCTTTAACAGACACTAAGGAAAAAACACAACATGACTCATGACTGGAGAGGTGCAACCTCTGAGCCAGATGCTCAAGCCATTGAGCTACGCCGCGGCCCATGGAGCAGAGAGATACACCTGGGCTGAAGGACTAGAGGGGGAAAGCAGGGGGACCAGCAATGCTTGCTGGCCAAATGGAGACAAGGGACATACAGTATGACAAGGCTGGATGGGCACCGACCCTGACAGCCTCCTTCTGCAGTGTGTTTTTCTCTAAATTTGCGATATGCAATGGAATCAAGAATAACATTTTATAACTGAATAGCATTCAAGTCTGTCCATGTTAAGCTGCACTCACTGGATGCATTTGTACCTCACCGCTTATCCAGTGTAGGGGTGCACAAGCTTAAATAATAATAATAATAATAATAATAATTAATAATAATAATAATAATAATAATAATAATAATACAGAAGTCCCCCCCCCCTATATCTGCGGATGGTACCTTCCAAGACCTACACAAAACGACCGAAGCTGCAGATAATAACGACCCATCCGTGGATCCCATATATAGCGGATTCTGATGTTTTAGCCAAACTCTCAAGAGATGATACAGCAAGGAAAAATGATCATGTATCAAGGGATGACGGAGGCACAGGAACGCGAGAGGCAGCCTGGATGAGAGTTCTGCTGGGAAGTGTGGGTTTGGGGAGAAGAATTACGTACTGGGTGCGACTGGGCTGGCGGAGTTCACTGAGTTACAGCCTGTACTCACTTGGCGCTCAGTCTGAAACTTCCATCCATCCATCCATCCATCCATCATACAGAGCTTTGAAACTTATGAACCATTTATTACTGGAATTTTCCTATTTTTTTTCTAGACCATGTTAAACTGCAGATAACTGCAGATTGGGGGGGGGGGGGGATTGACTTATCACCCTGGGTGTTCCCCTGCCACTGTCATACCCTGTGCTAATTATGATGAACAAATTTTCCAGTCTACAATAAAGCCCGCAGGGGCAGGTGGATGAGGTGTCAGGTCACACACTCGTCTAGAGATACTGTTTCACCTGCGTGGAGAGGAGGGAACACACACCTGGAGTGACCTGAGCTTTTGGACTTGGCATTAATCCGACACGTTTCATCACACAATCCTGCTGAGCAAGACAGGGGAGGAGAGAAAGAGAGAGGGAGAGAGAGGAAGAGTGGGAGAGGAAGAGTGTGGTACTTGTGGTAGTGCAGGAAAGGTGTCTTTTGGATGTAGGGTACCTGGGAAGGGATGCTGTCCGCCGGGTTCCCACCCACTGTGACCACATGAGCTCCGAGGTGGTCTGGGTAGCTCTGACCGCCGTCTTCTCCTCCGTCGTCTTCCTGGCCGTCCTGGCGCTTCTCTGCTTCTCCACGTGCCGCCTGGCACCCAAAGTCAAGCCTCTGGGTTCTCCTATGCGCTTCTGAAAAAGGGGTCCTGCCCGTACCGCCAGGGAGCACAGCCCGCAGCCGTCGACTTCACAGGGTACACGGCTCACACTACAGCACGCGCGCTAACACATACTCTACAATTTATACAAATTTGCAATTTTTTTTTAAAGTTAATTTAAAAATAATGGATACCGGCCAGGGCTAGAACTAAATTGTTAAGCTAATAGTAAATATTTATACATTTCAATTATAATCTTCTGACTGCAGGTCTCGCTCAGGATCTTACATCGTAATAACATAAAATTTTTATTAATATTATTTGGATGTGTATTTTATGTACATAAACAGGCATTTTTAAAGGTTTATAACAGGCATTAAATTTTAACATGCATATGCTTATTTTATAGGAAGAGCTTATTGTCTGGGTAGATCTCAGTATTAGACTGAAACTTAGTGTTTAATGCAAACTTAAGGCCATGTTTTTAGTAATTTATTAATACATTATAATGCATTCAAAAACATCCTATAAATAATTTTAAAAAGATATAACACATTATAGACATATAGTTTATTATGAATTATGACTGCAAGTGTTCCCCAAACTTTCTAAACATCTTGAGAGAGGCCATTGATTATTCAGTTTTACACACGGGAGACTTTTGTAATCATACGCTGGTCTAAATAAACTGTTGACGCATTTACTGCAGCCAGCTAAGTGGATTAGCTATAATCGCTTTTGTATTGCCTTTTAAATCACTCAGCAGTGTAGTTGTGTTCAATCTCCTTACAGCAACCTTGACTGATAGACTGGAACTGGGAATGGTGGTTGGTCCACAGAGACCTAAGATATTTTACAATGACTTGTCCTGTTGTTTCCCAGAATTCCATCCTCCATCTCTAGATTAGAATCTCCCAGCGCTGGCTACAGACACCCCAGATTGTAATAGAGTTAAATGGTAATCTTCATTATTAATTCACTGAGAACTGGGTACTGATTTACGCAAGTGGAATTGGCAAGGAAGGACTTTTGAATCGTATTGTGGCAGAATGAGAGAAAATAGTATGGCCATCTCAGGAGCAAACCTCAGGGTAACGATGCTTTTGTTTCATCTGTATACTTCTGTGCTGTGCTTTTGAGTGCCGTCACAGTCACTCTGGCTGTTTATCAAGGTCTGGTCCCCTGCGACTCTACCTAGTACAAACGGGTATAGAAAATGGATGGATGGATGGATGGATGGATGGATCCTTTCTCCTTTCATAATGATTGATGCTAAGGAACAGAGCTACCACACAGCCCTTATAATTTATACCCTTTGCAAAAACAGTCATACAATAAGTGCCTTAACCACTATACCAGCTGTTGTGCCTTACATTTCAAAAGCATGAAAAAAAACAAAGCAGTTTTGAGGAAATAGTATGTAAATAAACATGCTGTTAAGATTAAATATTTGTTTCACAGATGTATATGTAGGCTATTGAAAAAAAAAAATAACAAAATAACTGTCAGTTGTGCAATTTTCTTTTGCTACCCCATGTGACCAGGTGAGCACTGATTAAACCGGTCTCTTCAGGCGCTTCTGGAGACCCTCCTCAACATACGTTGCTCAGTTCTGCTCTTGGGAGAGCGGTGCACTGCGGGACTCAACGGGACATGGAGAGGAAAGACAGCATGAAGGTGACAGCGCTCATCTTTTGGTGCTGCCTGGTCTGGTGCGGGCAGGCAAAGCCTCTCTTTCCAGGTAAGCCTATCTGGAGCCGACGCCATATGTCCTTCAGCTTTTAAAGCAGGACTAACCTGCAGCAGCTAGACTTCCAGGGCCGGATTGACACAACTTCAGTGTAACAAATAATCAGTCACTGCTAGGTTTAATCCAAGGGGACCCCATGGGAAAGTGGGTCATATTGGAAAACGATTGCAAAGCAGGATAATCCCACCGTCGGTGGGCTTTCTGCTGTTACTAGGACCAGAGGAGGCTGGTCCAATCAGGATTTAGGTAGTATTTTCCCTATTTTTGAGATTAAATTATGAAATAAGTAACTAAATAATTCATTACTAAAATGATGTCCCACCTTTTCTTGCTTCTTGGGAAAAACTATTGTAGCATTGTAAAATGTATCATCTTCTTAAATCCTTAATTATACTTTTTTAGTAAGTAATTTTTAGTTGTGAAATGATAAAATCTCAATTATTTTAAAATAAGTATTGCCCATTGCAGTGTTGCAATGTACACCCCCCCATGTCAAACTACTTCCAACGCCACTGCTAAAGGGTAACAGGAATGCCTGGAGTGGGATGAGCGGATATCACTCTAGCTTCCTGCCTCCAGAGCTGAGGGTTTCTGGCCTGTCTTGCATGTGGAGCTTGCACGTTCTCCCTGCGTTTGCTAAACATCAAGCACATTTCTGCCCTGTAAACAGAAGAGGAGAAGGACCCATCGTTTTGGAAGGGCTGGGCCCAGCGCACACTGACCCAAGCTCTGAAGCGGCAGGAGCTCAACAAAAACATTGCCAAGAACCTCATCCTCTTCCTCGGCGATGGTGAGTGAGCCAGTTGGATTTTTAGTTTCAGTTTCAAACCATCCACCCACCTATCCATCCATTTCTGTAACCACTTATCCTACTCAAGGTCACCGGGGGTCCAGAGCCTATCCCGGAGGTCACATGGTTCAATTCAATTCAATTCAATTCAATTCAATTCAAAAGTTTATTTATACAGTGCATTTTTACAACATTGCATTGCCTCAGAGCACTTTACATTATCCCTGTCCAAAGTCCTGCAAACCGAATGAGATATATTTCCATATGTAGTTGCTGCTAAACAGTTTGTTACAGTAGAGTTCCATAACCCAGAACAACCACAACAGGAAATGATTGATTGAGTTGTGGTTAAATAAGGAGGGGTGTTTGTAAATCTTTAGAATCACATGGAAAGAGCCTTAGCGGTAAGGGTTACAATGTGTGACATATCGATTCTTCAGTCAGATCTAATTAAAGGCTGATGCAAAAACCAGTAATTCACCACAAAAATTCTGCCCCAAGTTCCTCTTGAACTGCAGCAGACCTGGATATATAACAGGACTGAGTACAGTAGCTGTAAGCCTGTGCTGTTAAACTGCACCAAGGTGTTATTTATTTCACTCATCCCTTTCCATGCATCTTTTTATCGACAACCACAGCAAAATGCTGCATAAGGGAATGCATCAGGCAGGTGACCCTCTTTGACATGAATTATTTTTCCAAAATCAGGTTAAATTTGACCATAGAGCAGCAGCCTCTGGACACTCCATGTGTTTGGTAGCAACCCTGAGTGTTTGGAAGTGATGTTTTAGTGTATGTGTGTGAAAATGCAGAAGAGCCATTTCCAAAGAACTATTGTCTCATCTACTTACTTGCTTCTTAATAGTAATACTAATATCTGTAGCTGCCTGCATGCTGTAGCAACAGATGATGGAGGGGGTCTTTCATACTCTGAACCCCTTTGTACCCCCCCCCAGAAAAATAGTTTTTCTAATTATTTGTTCCAAGTTTTCATATACATTTCATACACCCAGCTCAGCAAAAAAAAAAAAAAAAACTGGGGCATGTCCCGTATTTCTACAGAGGACTAGCCCTTTATAAGGATCAAACTGTAGAATCGCCCCTGGGTGAATGACCCATAAAACTGAACATAAATTCACATCAACCTGTTAGACTAATTGCCAAATCATACCACATCTTGTATCTTGTGCTTGGCAGGCATGGGTGTTGCCACGGTGACAGCGGCCCGCATCCTGAAGGGCCAAAAGAATGGAGGTTATGGGGAGGAGAGTCTTCTCGAGATGGACAAGTTCCCCTACGTTGCTCTTTCCAAGGTGCTCTTGCACGGCTGAGCTTGGGAGGCCTTGGCTTTAGGAAATGGGGCTCCTCCCTCCAGCACATCCTGCTTCTTTTCACGCGTTACAGCAGATTAGTGTTCTCTCGCCCCCCACTCAAACACACTCAAACAGGCAGGGAACACCCAAGGATGGGGCCAGCAGCACATGCATGGTGCGGTCATTTGGTCCCCACAATGTAATATATACATAATCGCACACGCACATACACACACACAGGGGTCTATAATTATATCTTTGTGTGGACTTTGTGTTGGCATTCATTTCTACAGGGAAAACTGCAATCCCAACATGAAGACCTTAACCCCTACCCAGCCCTAACCTTAACCATAAGTAACCAAACTAAATATGAGCCTTTTGGCATTTGTAGTTTTTTGAACGCATTTACAGTTCTTTGTGGGGACCTGAAAAATGGTCACTACAATGACAAAATGACAGCTTTTTATCACATTGTGAAAATCACAATCAATATTTACAAAAAAATTATGATTCCAATAAAGTTCGATATTTTCATTAAAAAACTAAACGGGGCTCAGAGATAGGAAGAACCAGCTAATTCAAGGATGAAGCAGGTCAGTCAAGATGAAGCAAAGGAGCTCATGCAGTCCTGAGGCTTCAACCATCTGAGGCACTGAAGCCCAGGAAACTCAAACCCATGCCCTGTTTGATGGGATAGACCAGCGTTTCCCAATCCGGTCCTTGGTCACCCGCAGGCTCTAGGAGCCCCAAAAACATACTGAGATCAATTAGAATGACCAGATTGCGTGTAGGTGTGCATGTGTGTGTGAGGGGTATGTGAGTATAGCCTGTGACGGGCTGGTGGCCCATACTGGGTTGCACCCATAGGGTCCAACCACCCATCCCCCACCCACCCTTTTTGGCCCTGAATGGGACTAGCAGTAACAAGAGAACGGGATGAATGATACTGGTTAAGCATCTGGCTCCATGGTTCAACTGAAAGGCCCTTTCCTGGACTTGAACCAGCTGCCATTTGGGGCCATTGTTGTCCATTAACTAACAGCATTGTTTCAGCTGGTGGCCTCAAGTCACATTAATCAGTTATTAGCTGGTTTGAGCACCCAGAGTCCCAAGGCCACCAGCGTTTTGCCTGATCTTCTCCCCCCCCCCCCTCCATCTTTTCTCCCCTATGTGAGAGACTCTTGTCTTTTCCAGCTGACATCTTGCAATGTTCCCACTTCCCCAGACGTACAACACCGACGCTCAGGTACCTGACAGCGCTGGCACGGCTACGGCCTACCTCTGCGGCGTGAAGGCCAACGAGGGCACGGTGGGAGTGAGTGCTGCAGCCGTGCGAGGCCAGTGTGACACTACGAGCGGGAATGAAGTCACTTCCATCCTCAAATGGGCCAAGGATGCAGGTTTGGCACAGTGCATAGATAGGACGGAAGAATTCATGCTTATTAGTACCTTATATGTGTATTAGTAATAATATGTCTCCATGGTAACTTACCTGAATTTTGCATGTAGAGTTTCCATGCTTGTTTGAGCATTTTACAAATCTGCTTGGGTTCAGTCTAACTCATCCATCTTATAATAATTTGCCCTAGGTAGGATCAGGGTTAGCTTGTAATTCAAAACTGGCCCTGGAATTTCTCTGTCTTCCGGGGGCTGTAATAAATTAATAAATTTTTTCCAGCCCACATACCCATCAGCCCAACAGGCCACTCGTGGTTAGGGAGCCTGGAGCCTGACCCAGGGGACATAGGGCACAAAGCTGGGGAGAACCCTGGACAGGGTATTACAGGACACACACACACACACACGCACGCATGTAGGGTAAACATATCCTTATGGGGACCGCTCATTCATTTCTATAGGAAAAATGCTAACGCTAACTATGACAACCTTAACCCCCACCCTGCTCTAACCATAACCATAAGTAACCAAACAAAATACAAGAGTTTTTGCATTTTTAGTTTTTTCATAGCAGTCACCGATTTTTATAAAATAGAGTTTTCTCTTATGGGGACCAGGAAACCGTCATGGGGACATTCTGTCCCCATAAGGCTAGGTAAACCCGCTCGCACACACACTCTCTCAAAAACACATTCTATGGGATTCATCCACTGAGAAGTTCTTTCAGTTTATACTCCTGATTTTAACACCTTTCAGCCTAACACGTGACGCAGGTTGTGTCTTGTTAAAAACAGTGACCCCTTCATCCGCTGTCCCACCTTCCACAGGAAACTGTGCACACACTTAGCATTTGACACTGCCATGGACATTGTTAAATAGATATTCAGACATTTTAATCATTGACCTTTTTGCAGTAGCCAAACTGCAGGGACTTGTTAAGTACAACTCAGGAACAGGGATACTCAAACTGAATGGGCAAAGACCAATGTTGGGACCCTACACTGCAAGAAAAACGGGTACAGCCCTGGTAGAGTGTAATGTAATCCCAAAGGTCTATTTCTGTACATTAAAAGGTACATTTACCTACAGCTAGGGTAAAATTGGTAGACCCTTGAGGGAACAACCCCAGTAATTGAACCCCAAAGGTACAAATTCGTACTTTTTCTGACAGCGTAGTGTTTAAAACCAGTCCTCACAGTTCAAGTCAGAGTCATTATTTTTAATAAAGGTAACCATACAAAGAGTCACAGGAGTCAGAGTTGCAAAGAAAAGCCCAGAGGGGCCAGTGTTTGTTTCAAGGGTGTTAAACTAGAAGGGAGGCTGGCCTCAGTTCCTTAGTGAATGTCCAAACAAGTATAAGTGGTAGCAAGAGAGAGAGAGGGAGAGAGAGAGATAGAGAGAGAGGGAGAGAGAGAGAGAAGGAAGCTCAAGCAGATTTCTTGTCAGTGCCTCCTTTGACTTGTGCCAAGCGTAGCAGCTGAATCTAGCTTCTTTATTACACAGGGCATGATCATAATCATCCAGGTGCACTTATTGCTATGAGATTTCACCTGTGGTAAATGGTTTTCCTGAGCTCTGTAGATATTTTACTTTGGCTACAGTTCACAAATGGCTGATGTTTACATTTACATGCAGAACAAGGCCCTGACCGCCATCCAGCAAATGGACACTTCATAAGCGTCATAAACAGCCATTTCACGTATCTCAATGCACAAACTCAGGCGCTTGTCAGCTGGGCATTAATATTGTCTGTTGGGTACCTACACTACATTCCATTGTTTACTGGGAAATTCTCGGCTGATATTCTGACAGATTCACATGAAATGGTCTTTACGCTATAGCCCTTACAATGTGAGGACTTCACTACTGAAGGTGCTCCCTGGTCTTCCTTCCACCGTTTTCCCGCACTGTTTCCATGAGTCATAACGCTTCGTCTAGTTTTCCGGCACTTTATCTGCCTGCCGTTGACTGATCCTGTCTTTCTTGTGAATTCTCTCAGTCGGTGAGGGTGGCGATAAGAGACCGTCTCCATGGGTAATAAGGAGTTAACGGTCATATATATCTTTGACTAAATAATCTACTATTATTGTTATCTTCATATAATCTTGACAAAACAAACTGGCTGAAAATTAAGCTGAAGCTCATTGTTATTTGCTTTGGCTGAAAGGAAAACCTACCATGTAGAAGAAAGTTCTCACAGTGTTTGTAATATTTACAGGGCTCTAAATGTCCCCCCCCCCCTCAAAAAAAAAAACCCAGCAGGCTGAAAGCTGACTCATCCACACCACACACAGATTGTTTTATTTAAAGAATAAAGACATTTCCAAAAAGTCACGCATCTGGTGATGATAAACTCAGGCATTCTCTTCCCGCAGGCAAGTCAGTTGGTATCGTCACCACAACACGGGTAAATCACGCCACGCCAAGTGCAGCGTATGCCCACTGTGTGGACCGTGACTGGTACTCCGATGCGGAGATGCCTGAAGTGGCCCTACAGGGCGGCTGCAAGGACATCGCCAGGCAGCTGTTTGAGAACATCCCAGATATTAATGTGAGTAAGCACATGAAGCTTTGCATGTCAGTGAGTTGTAGCCAGTTGTATCGGTAACTTCATTGCCACACCAATGGCATTAAGTTTCAGTCAAAGCAGCTTCAGTGCAATGAGACAAACCTGATAATCCATGTCAGGACACTGTATGAGCTTCTTCAGGTTTTATAAACTACTGAAATGCTCCTCTGCTTGGCCAAATAGTTCAGGTCTTCTCTTGTGTTGGTTTATTTCCATGATTGAACAACTCATCCAGCTGTTTCACATTAATATTAGTGACACATGCATAATTATAGGTTGATATGACCAATCAACACAAAACAAGAACTCAGTGTGGTGAAATCCAGGTCCTTTTAATTGAAATGGTAATTTACAAATCCTGTCCTAGCTGAGAGTGTCCTCCCTGACATGGATTATCTGGTCACCCTAATCTAGGTTTAGTGTCTAAATAAATATTAATCTTTCATATGGGTATGAAAAACTAGGTACCAACCAGGGTTCAGGCAGTTTTAGGGTTGGATTCCACAAAAAAAACAACCTAAATTTAAGGTTTGGATATTTGAGGTATTAACTGAACATGTATTAATACTGTGTATTAATACTGTAAACTAGTATTAAACAGTTTTTGTTTAGTTAAACATCTCAGGAGTTTTTGAGGGATTTTCAGGATTCTTTCAATCTTATTAGCCAATTAGAAGCTAGTTTCTCGTCTTTGGAGGAAGACCACATTTGACCAGTGTTTGCTGTGACTTCCTTGGCTAACCATGAATCCAGGTGATTATGGGCGGCGGCCGAAAGTACATGTACTCACAAAACACCACAGATGTGGAGTACCCTAACGTGCCAAAAGACCGTGGTGTCCGCAAAGATGGGCGGAACTTGGTGGAAAACTGGCAGCAGAGGATGAGTAACAAGGTATCCTTCTGGCACTCTTTCATTTCCACCCTTCATCTGCATCATTCTTCCATTCCACCCTTCATCTCTGTCTTTTTTCCATTCCACCCTTCATCTGTGTCATTCTTCCTTTCCCTCCTTTATGGGTCGCATGACACTGAGCAGCAGATTTTCAAATGAGACGACGGCTGTGTCTGAATTTAGGGGCTGCATCTTTCTAAGGTTCCTTTCAAAGACCGAATGTGTCGCAGCGACATGACAAGGCTGTCCCATTTTGAAGGCTCCTTCAAATGCGGTCCAGGAATGCGTCCTTCTTCTGGGGAGTCGCAATGGGTCCGGCTGTTGGATCCTTCGCGGCCCACCATATCCCAAGATTCACTGTGTGGACCTTCGAAGGACACAGCCCACAAAGGCTAAGTAGACCACGTTTTGAAGGTTGCAGCCTCTCAATTCAGAGCCAGCCAATCAGCTGTATTTCTGATAAAATGTGCTTGTCTGGAGGGCAGTAGGGACCCTAGGCATTAAGACAGTGAACTTGCAAGGATATTTCGGTAGAACCATCGAGCAAAAAACACATTGTCAAAAGAAAATATCTAGAGAATGTGAATTTCAGTATGTAGTTTGAAAATAAAGCATGAGAATACAAAAGAGCTATACAGCATTGTTGTATGAAGAACCCATTATAACAATTTTGGAAGAATGAAAGGGCACTGAAAGAAATATTGGTTTTAGTTGAATACCCATTGAATGAGTGGAAAAGTACTTTCTGGCATGAATAAATGTACAGATTGCCTTGTTCTGCAATCACTCAAATACCTACCAAGAAAAATCGTGGCTGCTATGAGTCAGTTATTGAAACTCAGTTTGATGACTTCAGTGTAGACCTGCTGACAGCAGCAGCAGTAGCATTGTTCTGAAGGGTTGTTCTAGTGATGATTTTCCTGGGAGAAATTGCCCGTGCTTTAGTAGAGCATTAAGTGCCATTTGTGGAAGGTAGCTAGCAGGGCACACAGATTGTCACAGCGTGATACCTGTGCTGCAAAATGGACCCAGTCATAAACAGTAAGTACGTAATTACTCAAGGGAAGAGAAGATTTTGCAGTGTGCTTTGATGTGAAAAAGCACACTGGAGGCCATGTTGGTAAGCCTTCTCTGTTGATCATTCGATTAGCCTTAGGTGGGCTGTTGGGTGAAAGTCCAAACAAAATTTTTATGTTTATTTAAATTTTAATTAAATGGATGAGGAAGAAGAAATGTCTTTGTATAAAGAAAAATAAATTATACAGAAAGTAGACATAATGACACCCTTTGTGAACAATAAACGTTATTTTTTAATAAATTTTCATAAACTCCTCAGTGGGCATAATTTTGTACTGAAAATCACAAAAAATCTAGCTCTTCAACTAATATGTTTGGTGTAAGGTAGATTATGCAAATTTGCTAAATCTACTAAGAGTTATTTGGGACTTATCAACGGCCTAGAAGGCATGAAAACCATGGCACCCTCTGGTCCACAAGGCCTGGAATTTCTGCCTTGAGGAACATCTCACAGCTGGGCACTCAGGCAGCCACAGGGGGCACATTCAACATCTGCAGTCTATACGTTCCCATGGTCTAATTCCCATGACTCCACCCCCTATGAGGTGGTCCACTGGATTGGGGACATAATGCTGCTTTTGGGGCAGGGCAGAGGTGGGGAGGGGTGTCCATTGTAGCACAAAGGAGGGATGGTCTTGGTATCACCAGACCTTGGTGGCTTCCATTCAAAAAACAAAAGTCGCACTCATAAAAACTCTTCTGAAAGAGTTTGATTGAGTCGAGGTGTTGGGAACACTTGAAGAGGAGGAGGAGGCACGCTGAGTTACTGTCTCCGGGCTTTGCATGCAGGCCACTCAGAGGTGCAAGTGGCTAAAGACCTTCATGAAAGATTAACGAAGTCTGGAGAGCGTACAAAGGACACTTTGTACGTTGAAGTTATGGTCAGAAGTGTAGATGGTGGATTTATACCATACCTGCGGTTTTGGTTTGTCTTTTGTTGCTAGGCTTAATGGCTAGAAGCTTAAAATAGCCATTCGCTCTACCCCCTGTCTGATTGATCCTGCTCCAATTTTGACTGCTGCCACTGATCAGTGTTGCACAAAAGTAAATATGGAATACGGAAAGGATGAATCCCATTAACCTGGGACATAACTGTTACTGGGACATAACTGTAATTATGAGGTGGGATTGTTTCATACATGTGGGACTGGACAATAGTTTTACCCAAAATACAGAATAATTCTCCATACCACAAATTCTATCATGTAGAACCAACAGCCAACCTTCTTAATCTTAAGTGAGTTTGTTAGTCCAATAGCCCAACTGGGTTTAATTGCCTGCTAGCATGCAACAGGTGATCAGTCACCAGAAGGCGGCAGATTGCCAAACAGATGTGTCTGCTTAGCTTTGTGCTTCAAGCTTAACAAATGTCATTGAAAAAGTCTTACTTTGATTTGGTTGGATGAGAAGTATTTCTATTTTGGTCATCATTGAAGTCCAAATTCTTCTTTATGTGTTATTTCCCCATATGGGCCATTTCTTGATCTTGGTTTCAATCCAGCAAGGCTAAAGATGTTGCATTTTCATAGGTGAGTTTGACGTTGAGTTTGATGACATATGCAATGCAGCCGACCGAGCATCCCCCCCACCCCACCAACCTTGAGCTTTTTGTCTGTAAGGTTTCCTTACATACCAAACATGATCACACTGAACAATGACTGAAATGCCCTGGGAACAGACTGTACAATGTTTGCATGACAATGATGCAGGATGCCAATTGTTCTGTTTTTCTTAGAGGAGTGCTTATGTGTGGAACCGGAATGGTCTGGTATCACTAAATCCAGCCAATGTGGACTACTTACTGGGTAAGTGTATCACGGAGCTGTGTCCGCGCGGTTCCTGTTCCCTAGGCATGCCTGCTTCCTGGCAGACGCCACATTTTGCTTCTCGTCCCCACAGGCCTCTTTGAGCCAGGAGATCTGCCATATGACTTGGACCGGAATAGGACATCGGATCCCTCTCTGACTGAGATGGTGAATGTGGCCATTCAAATTCTGAAAAATAATCCCAAAGGGTTCTACCTCCTGGTGGAAGGTGAGAGATTATCTCCAGTTCTAGACAGGGGAGAGTTTTCTAAATTTTATACAGATGGGGCGGAATGGTCCCATGGTTTGGTTTGAGATTGCCTTTGTTCTACCTGCCTGTCCTGTAGGCACCGATAAAGATTCCCTGTTCCACCCTCTAGTCGTCAGTTTTGGCCATCATATAGAACAAGCTTTTCACAGTCATGTTTTATATGCGTGTGTCTTTTTTAAAAAATAATTTTGGAGGTTTGCCACTGTGTACTTTCCAGTGACTGTCCAGGTCAACGTCTGGTCCCTCCTGCAGACATTAATCTTCTGTGTAAATGAAATGATGATACTTCAAATTCTCTTTTTGCCTACCTCTCCATGACACGAACATATGTAAGAGCAAGCTTGCCAGTGAAGGGAAGCCACCTCTGGTGTCAGAGCTAAGGGTTAAGGGCCCACAGATGTGACAATTCTGCTGAGGACCTAAACACGTAATTACAGGTATCCTTAAATGTACCTTAAATCACAGCATGACATCTTGTCTAGTGACTGGTCTTGTTTTTATGATGGTGCCTCATTGGTGATAGAACAGATGAATAATTTCAGGGTTGGCGCTGAGTGTTTTATCGGCTTTAAGGCCATTGTCACTGGTGAGGGTGACAGGAATGTGATCTATGACCCAAACCTGCTTTCAGGTACATTACTGCACAGATAGCAGTTGTGTGTTGACTAGTGTAACTACAGTTCAACAGGAAAGCTTTAGAAACATGCGGGTGCGTGACGCTTGTTATTGACACAGATATGTGCTAAAAGAGCCCTAATGGTATAGTGTTATTTTAATTACATTTATATAGCTTTCATGTACATCTGGCCCTTTCACGTAATCATACTGTTTAATGAAACACCTAGAGAAAAACAATACATATTAAGTAAAGAACAAACCATATCATTAAAAAAAACCTTTCGAGGTCATTATCAGAATTAAGCGCATACTGTCATTGGAAGGACATTTGTATCTCTGAAAATGTTTCAGATATTTAGATACATCAGGTAGAACATTACAGTATAGCCCTCAGAAGGTCGTGACATTCTTCGTGGCATGTTGTATTTTGCGTAACATCGCCATGTGTGATGGATGTCTGTTGGACATAAATGAGGACACATTAGAGGACATTATAATGCGTGACGCCAGCAAAGGAGTGTACAGCAGGAGCGGCGTAGGCAAGGAGGGATCAGCTGGCCAAAGAACTAAATTCTCCGTAGCCTGTTAAAGAATATAAATTGTGAGAGTAGAAAAAACAGCCCTATTGCCTTTTATTTGAATATTTTTAAGCACCCTAAAAATTGTAGGTTGTGTTTTATTTGAACAAAGATTGCACTTTTATTAATATTTTGCAAACTGCAGACCCACAATTAAAATAAAAATACACACACATAATTAAGTCCCCGTTCCCAGCCGCTGTTCTCGTTCATCAGTGAGCTTCCCCATCTTCTGACATCATCATACCACTTTTGACACTGTGAGGATGATCTGGTTATGCCAGAAAAGGAGGACACACTCGCTGCTACCACGCCTGCTTCACCCCAAAAGGCTTTGGCCAGTGGTCCTCAAACTCTGTCCGTTGTGGGGGGGGGGGGGGGGGGGGGGGGGGGGGGGGGGGGGGGGGGGGGGGG
>JAABNX020000143.1:21450931-21469537 GCA_015163995.2 Mormyrus lacerda
CCCCCCCCTCCTTCGGATACAATTAACCTTTTCCCCCCCCACCCTGCCATAGGTGCACATAATTGGTACACAAGTATGCATTTGCCGTCCGTTTCCTTGGCTGAAAAGAGATCATTTTGCCGGGCAAACATGCTGTTAAAATAGCAGTCCACAGTAGATCACGCACCGCTGCCTTTTAAAGGTGAGGTGATGCGCCATTCTGATTGGTTCATTGCATGTTACGGCCAAAACACGCGAATAATTAAGTTAGTTTGGGCAACCTTTTTCTGCCTTTCGCTGGCACAAAGTCTGGTTTTTCTGCCGTCAAAATAGTAAAATGGATTTGGACATCCCCATAACTGTTAGTTCCATTTTGTGCTCTGCGCTTTGCATTAGATCATCATAATAGAGCCCTTCCTGTTTTAGTCACGTGCACCAACAATTTGTCCTCTTTTAAACTTTGATATGTCTCACATTATTTTATGTACAGCTGTGGTATTGCTCTGCTAACTCAGCCTTCACACTCTGCTCTTACTAAAGTAATGTGTAATTAGTGAAGACTGGCCACCAGGCTGCGCATATATAAGCATGAAACCTCATACACTACTGGCCGACGTTTCAGTGTCCAGCCCCAGTATATCTCAACTGTAAAAATACTTGTGTCTCTGATAGAGGAAATGAGAGCAAAAAAAAAGCCACCCGAAGTGACCAGACAATGACCACATCCATTTGCACAGGGGGGCGCATCGATTACGGGCATCATGAGGGCAGAGCCAAGCAGGCTCTGCACGAGGCGGTGGAGATGGACCACGCCATCGGGCAGGCGGGCAGCTTGACCAGCGAGGATGACACCCTCACCGTGGTGACGGCAGACCACTCCCACGTCTTCAGTTTCGGGGGCTACACCCTGCGGGGGAACTCCATCTTCGGTGTGTCACCAGGACAATCAAAAACGTGTTACTGGTAATTACTAGTCAAGAACGGCTCCTAAAAAAATATCTCCCGCCCCCCCAAAAAATAGGTCTTGCACCCAAGGTGAGTGATGTGGACCACAAACCCTACACCTCCATCTTGTATGCGAATGGTCCAGGGTACAAAGTCGTTGATGGCACGCGTGAGAACATCACCACCGTCAACTACAGTAAGTAGCTCCTGTCGCCATTGTTGTTTTTCCAACTGTCTGATTGGCTTAGAGTTACGTGGTGCCAGCAGCCGTTGTCTAAGGAATATTCCAGAAAGGCTAGGCTAGGCTAACGTAAATCCAGGGTGGCTCTTTTCACCAACATACATGGATTTTCACTAAGACAGGCATAATATTTCAAGCATAATATTGCAGCGTCGTTGCCTTTAGTGTTACAGGCTAGGATGTGTTTATATCTCCCTACTGAAAAAAACAGCTTAAGCAGTTTAAGCTGGTTCATTTGGTTGACCAATTTATGATAGTTGATCAGCTTAAGGCATCTTGGTATTTTTGCATGATGATGGGATGATTTAACTGGTCATACGATGGTCATTCTAGCTGGTTTAGCTGCTCATACCAGCATGACCAGCTTGGTAGATTGGCCACACCAGCATTCCCAACCGGTGACCCACCCAGCTAAACCATCAAAGAGCAGCATGAGCTGGAACATGACCATCTAAGACCATGTAAAACCAGATAAAACCAGACACCAGCATAAGCTGACTTTAGCTGTTTTTTTCTGCAAGGGTAAGTCTTCTTTACCACGGTACATGTTTAGGAAGCTAACTTCTCATCCTGCAGCTGAGAACAACTACCAGGCACAAGCGGCGGTACCTCTGAACATGGAGACCCACGGCGGGGAGGACGTGGCTATTTTCTCCAAGGGTCCAATGGCCCACCTGCTGCATGGTGTCCAGGAGCAGAACTACATTCCACATGCCATGGCCTACGCTGCCTGCATCGGGGAGAACACCAAGCACTGCCGGTCCTCTGGGAGCAGCACCCCAGACTTCCGCTCCGTCTGGCCGGCCCTGCTGACCTCATTGGCCCTGAGCCGACTCCTTTGCTGACCCCCACGTCACACCACGCCCTTTCTACTCTGTACCCCACAACAATCCCTCCCAAAAGGTGGAGTTCTCATCTTTATATTTGACTCTGGTATTTTCTTTTTTAACAGCTGTAGGTAAAATCTGAGAAGGTGGAATCAAAGTAGCGGAAGCCTATCGAAGAAAAATGTATGAAAGGCGGGATATGATGGAGTGATGTTTTCCTCTGGATTAATGCTAAACAAAAGAAAGGGAATCAGCCAGCATCTGAATACAAAGGCTCAATTGTAAAACAGGAGACTTTTAAGAATTATCAATAAAGGAATTTTTACCAAATCAAAAGACTTCACTAGAGTGTATCAATTTTTCATTTCATACATATCTATATAATGAATTGTGACATTTACTTTTGTAACGGCAGAAATGTTTGGTTTGAAAAATTCTCCTGTTGACTATCATTTGACATATAAACAATGAATGAAATGATGGATAAAAAAACAAAACATATTTTTATGATGCTCAATCAGTGACAGTCACTGGCCATAGAAAAAAATCTGGGAAATCATAATGCACCGTGAATGTGTCTGCATTTAGTTCCTTGACATTCAGTTTGAATGCAATCCTTCAGCCATGCACCTGAGTAATTAATCAAATAAAACCTACCTCAATCCACCTTTGTCCTGAAATCTGACCAGCTGTGCTTTCTGTGGTCATCTAACCAGTAGAAAATGTAGAAGGACGTTAACCCTGAGAATAGGCTCGGAGGGACGGGTTGAGACAAGTCAAATATCTTTGCTCTGTTTGTTTCATGTTACAATGATGAGCAGGCTTTAGGACAAACTAATGAAGAGTTTATTAAAGGACACGGGAACAGGGCAAACAAAAAGGCAGGACCACATGAGGTCAAACAGAAAGCACAACTGGTACTGTAATAGGGGATATGAGATTGTATAGACTCGGGAAAGACCAGGGACAACAATGGGGTGAGACACGTAGCCTGAAACAGGACCCAGGGAAAACAAGACGGGCTGTCATCGGGGCCGGGAAGAGGACACGAGCAGGGCAAAGAACTGTACGGATAGCAAGACCACACAGGAGTAAGGAAACGGACCACAGCAGGCTAAGGGAGAACTAGGACCGGGATGAAAACACAACGGAACACCATAGAGATGCGCTGAGTACACACCAGGGCAAACACGACACTCAGACAGGGGCACCGTACTAACGGGAACTGAGCAAGGGCAAGAAATACGACAGGGAACCTGGAACCCAGTGGTGTCACAGAGCGAGTGGGACAGCCAGAGTAGGTCACCTGCAGGGGCCAACCAGGCAGAAACTGGAGGCCCAACTGCTTGGTGCTCTAGAGGGGACTGGGTCTGGATAGGAACCTGCAGGACAGGGATGCATGCCCCTGGACCGCAGGGCTAAGGGGCGCTGCCAGGCCAGATGTGGGACCTGAAGGTGACAGGAGTGGGTACAGGAACCGGAGGGCACTGGGACGGCGGTGGAGCTGGGACTGATATCGGTATAGGTGGGGGCATTGGGACCTGAGGGATGAGAACCCGCATAGCTGGGGCTACAGGGCAGGATCCGGTGTCGATGAAGGGCTGACTGGACCCGAGCAAAGTGGAGGATTGTAACAAGTCCGGCGTGCCCCTGTCCTCCTCTCTGGGAGATGGAGAGCAGACAGAGTCTCCTCCTGGAGCCCCAATAGTGTGGAGGGCTTCTCTGTACCCTTGAGCATGGGGGGGTCGGGGGGCTCTTGTCTGGGACCAGGCAGGGGCCTGAGAAGCAGAACCAGGTGAAGCTGGAGCCGACCAGAGCGACGTTTGGGCCCCAGGAAACAAGCAAGACGAGTGAGGCTGGGCCGGAGCACCTTTCGGCGCGTGAGGCTGGGCCCCTAGTAATAAGGGAAAACACTGGAACACTCACTAGGGCGAGAGGTAAGACCTGGGTTCAAGTGTCCACTAGAGTTCAGTGTGCAGAGTTTGCATGTTCTACCCATGTTGTTGTGGAGTTTTCTCTGCATTCTCTGCCCCCCCAGTTATGCTGAGATTAATTAGAGTTATCAGATTTCCTGTAGGTGTGAATGGTGTGACTGTGCCCTGCGATGGGCTGGAGCCCCATCCTGGGTTGTTCCCTGCCTTGTGCCTGTAGCCTGCAGGATAGAATGCTGAGGTGATCATGTCTGCACAAATCTAGCCAAAAGCAGCCAAATTGATTGGGCGGCATTTCACAATACAGATGGACAATGACCCAAAACACACAGCAAAAGCAACAAAAGACTTTACTAAAGCAAAGAAGTGGAATATTCTCGAATGGCCAAGTCAGTCACCTGATCTCAACCCCACTGAGCAGGCATTTCACTTGCTAAAGACTAACTACAGACAGAAAGACCCTCAAACAAACAGCAACTGAAAGCTGCTGCAGTAAAGGCCTGGCAGAGCATTAAAACAGAGGAAACTCAGCGTCTGGTCATGTCCATGAATTCAAGACGTCAGGCAGTCATTGCCTGCAAAGGGTTTTCAACTAAGTATTAGAACTGAACATTTTATTTGCAGACATATTAATTCGTACAGTTACTTATGAGCCCCTGAAAGGAGGGGATTGTGTAAATGACTTTTGTTCCCCACATTTTTATGTAATGTTTTTGCAAGATACAAGCCACTCGTAAGCCTTAAGAATAGAAAGGCTAGATTGCTGTCATTTTTGTTCTACTGACTGAATTAAAGCTGATAGTCTGCACTTCAACTGCTTCTGATTTGTTTCTTTTAAAATTTATTGTGGTGATGTACATAACTTAAAAATTGAAAAACTTTGTCCAAATATATATGGTCCTTACTGTATGTGTTTAGTGGTTGTTTCATGTCATATTAGTTCTTTTAAGGCTCAATAAAATTATGTTGTTTCTCCTTAAAAACAAGTCTCCTCCTCTCTTACCATTGTTGCATTATATTGGTCTATCACACATTGTGGTATGTTTTTCAAAGCACGATAATCAACCATGGTGTTAACGATAATTTGAAATGGTAACAGTGTCAGAAAACCGGTACCATGAAACCGGTAATTATTTCATTTCCAGTATGTATCTAAACTTTTGTAATCTGTACACTGTTCATACCTGTATCAAGACTGTGCACCAGATAATTGACTATCATAATCCTTGACTTGGTAACAAGTATGGATCGCCTATACCAAACTTGATTAGTTTCTGTCGTTTTGTAACGTTTTGTATTTCTTGAAATTTTAAGTTATCTAAAAGACTAGATAAAAGAAGACCACCACCTTTTTTTGACCAACAAAATGACAGTGTATGTGTGTGTGGTGCTGGGGGGTTTTGAGATCATCTTGTCCCTGCGCACAAGCAAGACAGATGGCGAGCCTTGTGGGCCAATTCCAACCAACCAGAGCATCTGCCCACACAGTGGATCCGCACTCCCCCAGTCGGCAACTTTTTTCACCGTCGCTGTCATTTGTTTGTAACATCAGTGCTAAAAGACAGTGCCCCCCCTCCCATTGACACTAGGGCAGCTAGTAACAGGGCTGCGTTTGTCCTCTGGAAACAAGGAACATGTGCATTATTTTGGTTCATGTTCCTCAGGATATCTTCGGGGTACACCTGCGTTCTGATGGAGGATGCAACTCTACAAATAAAGGAGCAACCCATTTTTTGAGTTTACTGCAAAGAAAGAGAACTGTGACTGTTTTATTTAACACAATCCCTAATTGCTTCCGTATGTTATGTAAGCGATTAGCTTTTTTTTGCAACCAATAAAGCTTGTAAAAACTACATCAGCTTTACATATTTTTTGTAAGGCTGCTATTAGATGCCTTTTTTAAATTAGATTTTTAATGAGACTGTAGATCCATATAAAGGCAAAGCAGTACAATTACACTGAGTGAAAACTGCACTGCAAAATGTTTCAGTACATAATGTTTATTTGTAATTCAGCAACAACAAACTTAGTAAAACCATCTGTTCAAATACGAACAGAAATTAGAGGATACGTAGACATAAAAGTGAAGTTGTCTGACTCCAGACTCCAAATTAAGTTAAGTAATGCTTACATTCCTTATTTGCTATATGTAGGAAATAAGTGTGGGAGAAAGGAAAAAATAGATTCTGGGAATCTATTTCATTCCTAAATGTTCTCAAACGTCCCTTGGAACTCCCAAGCCATTCCATACATTTATTGTCTTCCATTGCTAACAATATGGGATAACGTGTTCTCTGATAGAGAATTTGAGCCCCTCAAACTTTTGCCCTGATTAACATGACCATGTGACTGTTCTAACAAGCAAACAGCTAACATCCAATTCCAGATTTTGGAGACAGAAAGTCTGTCAGTTGTTGCTGTGTGTAGCAGAAAACAGACAAAATCCCATGGCAAAAAGTCTGAGCATCTCAGGCCAAAGCAGTAATTCTAGAGATCCATCTGATTCTTTATGTGAATTCACAACCAATGGAAACTCTCAGACCAGAAGCTTCTAATGCAAGCTCCAGGTGTCTTCCAGATGCTACCTGAGTGGCTGACAGCCATCTCCCAGGGTAGTCTCTATGTAGACGTGCAACATCTTCAAGAAGCAACTTCTACAAAAAAAAGGCCAGTGATCTACATGGAATCCATATGAACTGAGCCTGTTTTAGTGTGTCTGATTTGATCTCCATATGGCAGGATTCCATTATTCCATCAACTTTTTACTCATCAGTCATAGTCTTCAGTCTTTGCGATGAGCACAAAAGAAAAGGGGTTGGTCCTTCATTTCTGGCGCTGCATCCTCAATTAGCATACAGGTGTCCCCCAAAGATATCCAGAGGAAATTGAAATCTAAAGTCAAACAACCCCTGTCTGGGGAGTTTGGGTTATTCTTAGCCATGTTTAAGGGGTTTTATAAAGTGGTGTTAACAGCATATAATGGGAGCTGAACAGGATCCACAATTTGCACAGATAATGAGCATTAATTTGCTTGGCACAGTCTGTGCCCTAGTAGGCGGCACCGCTGTCATAATTTCTTCATATAGGTCCCACAGGTTCACGTCTCCCTTAAGCTGCCTTTTTTCCCATAAACTATTTCTGTAATACTGGGCTACATCAAAGATCTGAGCGTTTTCAGTGTTTACGATACTGTCATTCATCCTTAAGCTGATCTGGGAAAGGGTCAGAGCTATAGTCCTTTTCTCACTATCGAGGGGAAATGAGAGATCAAACAGCCTTCTTCAGAAACACAAAAGTGGACAAACACTACGCATGAGGACACATATTAGCATGTAGGGATTCCAAGAATGGAACAGGGGAAAAGGGATATCACCAGAATTTAGATATAGCAACATTTTCATATTATTGACTGTACTTATAAAACAAAAGAGGACTTTGGTATCAGTCTCTAGTTATTCCTGCAGCTTCATCTCTGAAAGGAAACATAGACTCTACTTTAGAATTGTTCTTATTAAATATTAAAGTAAATATATATATATACTGTACTGTATATCTTAAACTTAAGAGGATTTCTAAGAAATTCACTTAAAAAACACATTAATTCATGATTCTTGATTCTGAATTACTTACCAGTTCAGTGTGAAATATGTTTACCATTTTATACATTCGGATTGTCCTTGTTCAGTACTAATGTCATTTGCCTTCCGAGATTCCACTTTTTTGAAGCATTATATTTTTAAGGTATGTGCGTATGTGTGCGTGTATGTGCGTGTGTGTGTTTGTGCGTGCATGCCTGCATGTCTCTCTTTGGCTGTAACTTCCCAACTAGATAAAAAAAAGAAACAGCTCCAATTAACTTTTTTGCCTAATGTATCTTATAAGCCTTCTGGGTTTCTCATCAGAACTGTCCAAATTGTCTTTCATCTTCTGCAAAGGGAAACGAATGAGAATTTTCTATGACTCAGATAAAACAGTCAGATGCACTTCGGCTTTAATAGGCATTTTTGTAAAACCAAAGCCTTGAATCTTCTTCATCAAAACCTCAACCATTTTATTTCAGCACAGATTTGCTCCTTTTCTTATTTTATTTACAAAGCTTGGTTTAGTGTAACTGGAATTGCCAGTGATTCGTGAATTATCTGTGCAGTTGCAGTTTGTTCCTGCTCTTACCTTTAACCTTGTGATGCATTTCGATTATTAGATCATTTGCAAGGGAGAGAAAAGGGTTTGTGCCATAAACAATAGGCTCGTGGACACTATTGTACATTTTCTGCCCGGCATCTGCATTCCCATCATGGAGCAAGTGAAGACTCACAATCAGAATTCATATCAATAGCCAGGTACTCGACTTGTACTAGCAATGTGTTTTGGTGGTATTGGTGCATACATTCACTGAAAAAATTGAAGAAAGAAGAATAATATAGATAGAATTAAATAAAACAGATCTGAGTCCAAAAAACGTTTAACGCTATCAAAAACTTTTCAATCCCTTTGAAGGAAATGCAGCTCTGGATTATTTTAAGGGTGTGGTTTGATACTACATTATTAATTGTTCTTTTGAATGATTTCATCATCTAATCTAAATTCACTGAGTATATGGTGCTAAAGTCAGTCACTTGGCCATTTTGTGCATTTTCCTGAAGGGTTTCACCCATTTTGCAGACAATTGTTTTGCGGACAAGTAACAGCTGAGGAACCATGTTTGTTTTTATTATAAATTCACCCCTCCCAGTTAATCATAGTTCCTTCAAGTATAGTGTCCTTATTTATTATAAGGAACATAATTGTAACACTGTAAGAAGCTGTTTTGAAGGAAAGCACCCTTAGATAAAGACACAAGTGGTGTGTGGTTCTGTGCATGTGAAGGTCTCCAGAACAAATCCCGAGGTTGGCAGAGTGATGTCAACGTTGGGCTGTTGAGTAATGCCCTTAACCCCAGCTGCTCCCACGACATTTGCTGAAACTGCCCTCTATAATCGTCACATGCACCTTACTTTGGACAACAGCATCAGCTAAACATGCCGTTCGAAAATGTCGCTAAGGCTTACGTTGACGTTCAGTTAACATAATCAAGAATACTAAGAACGCATAGTATATCGATATTTGTTTTACAATGCAAGTTTACACAATAAACATTCTGTATCCTTTTCCATCAATAATCGACGATGATGAATGTCTATCGAACACGCATGAAGTTAAAACATCCAAAAGCCAAATGCCATGTTGCTCAATAAATTATCCTGTTTTTGGTTTGAAGCCGGTTGACAGTCTGGTCTATTTATGATTCGTTCTCACATGATTTCCCAACTTCTAAAAATGTGGATGCAGCTACTTAAGTCACTCAACTTTGCAGTTTTTCTTCTAGGTCCAAGACCTTTGGTGAGAAGTTGGAGTCGGTGTCTCCTTCCCTCCTGCCAACACATTCTCAGGCCTCCTGTCTATTTAGACCTTTTTCTCTTGCATTTATGTCTTCTGACTTTTATTCAATGGGAAAGTTAATTAACTAAGGCTATGAATAAAGTTTGAGTCTGTTATAAACATGCATGCCTCTCCCATAGCAGCGGTTGCCCCGGTCTCATTCCTGCGCTGCGTCTCCGTTAACCTATCTCAGTGTTACCCAACCTGGTCTCACACTCCATGCTTCCTCCTCGGTGGGTGTCCCAAGGACCAGGTTGGGAAACACTGAGCTGACTGACACCATGTTGAAGCAGGCCAGACCCTCTTAAATCCAACCTGTCCAGTCACTTTTGTCAAAACACACAATGAATTCTTACCCATATCTTCAGATTGAAGTACGGACTTACTGTACATGTTGGCACTGATGTGCTCCAAGCAACTTTCAATGTCCCTGACGTGAAGCTACAACTATCTACACAGGTAGACTGATAATCAGTGCCGTGCAAAGGGGGCAGGTGCACATAGCACACAGCTGGTCACATAACAAAGATCAACAGTGACGATCATGAGTGACTCTGCAGGCTGGATATGACCCCTGGTTGCAAACTGACTTAGACACACAGCACCCACCTGCAGTCAAAAGCCCGAAAGTATTGTGACTCACCTAGACTCCCCAGATAAAGCTGCCATCCAGCAGCTTGTGTGGAACCCTTGTTAGTTTTCCATATGTTAATATGGTGTTCTGTGTTATTTTTGCAGTTTGCATTGTTTATGTCTTTGTACGAGAGTATATGTTTCAGATAGGATTGTAATGTATTGATTGGCTGATGGGTTTAGAGAAGGGGCAACTGTGGTGTGTTTCAGGCAGGTTGGGTGTCAGGAGTGGAAGGCACAACGCACTTTGGGCAGCTTGCGGGGGTCCACTGAGTGGAGTGCGAAGGGCACATGCGTCATACAGAGAACATCACACAGATCGCCCCATACAGTACTGTAACCAGTGTTTTTACGTGCTTGTGTTTCAGGTGAGCAAAACTGTTCAAAAGACAGGGGAAAGTGAAATTTGCGATACTCACGTAAATGTTTTTAGGACCAATGTAAGGCGATAAGAGCAGTTACGAATGAGTGCTATAGAACTATTAGCGAATATTAGTAAGGGAAAACGCGGACTGTTTATAAACAGACGTGTCGCAAAATGACGCACGTCGCGTAGACAGATCACGTGGCATAGAACGAAACCCATACGACGTTACCTAATCACGCGATCGGCCGGCGGCTGCAGGGGTGGAGTATAAACTGACCGGACGCTGGACGTAAATAAAGGAATTTTCGAGGAGCTCAGCAAGGCGCAGCGACTGCGCAGTCAGCTAGCGCTATTTTGTCATCCATATTACAGAGTAAAATACGATTGTCTGAAATCCTTATTGTTGTTAATGTTTAACAATTATTTTATTGTTGGATTTTTAATTTTTTTTTTAAATGTTCTTTATATCATTTGTTGAGCGTTCTCTAGTCGCGGATAATTTGCATTTTTCCGCGACTAGAGTTCTCCAGGCAAAAAACAGTTGGACGTCCAGCTACCATGAACGTCACAGTTTGTAGGTGCCTGTTCTTGATGAATGAAATAAATCGTAATAAATCAATAAATAAAAATGTTTCTTTCACCAAAAAGTGTATTCTTAAGTATTTCTGTAGATCTCATATCGAAACACTATTGAACTATATCTTTGTGTTGTCTGGTATAATTTTCTTTTATAATTAAGGCTACTGTACACCTTGCAAACACTCATGTGAAATATATCTACACTATTATAGAAACGTCACATTGGTGGCACTGTACAAACCATTATATCAGAATTAATACAAGAAAGAAAATTGCAAAGCGTCTGTTACATTTAAACATGGAAGTAGCATTTACAAAAAAGTCCCCCGGGCTTGGCGTGTAGTAGTGGAAAAGGCTAAATTTGAATTTTACGAAAACATTTAAAAGTGTTTGGGGCAGGATTTGTAATGATCCATTTTGCCCTATACATGTACTGTAACAATAGGGAAGCTGCTCTACATAATCTAAAACTAAAAGTCCACGGAAGTGACATGTAGAAATGCTGCCCCAGCACATGTGATATACAGGAAGGTCAGAATTTGTACTGTACGAAAATTCAAGGTTGAAGATTCAAGATTCAAAAGGTTTATTCGCCACGTACACAGCTGTACACATACAACATGTAGTGGAATGTAAGCCTGGTCACTCCGAGCAGCTGTGCATGATAAGAGAGTAACAAAATACTGAAAAAATAGAAAAAATAATAAGATAAAAGATATATGAAGTGTTCAGCTGTACATAATCTATACATAAGTGATAGGTAAGAAGTATTTTGCTGTGCAATATAAGTGCAATGTGCAAGAGGCCTGAGGTGTGTGCCAACAATTTGGACAGTGTGAAGCAGTACCTAGAGGCATTGAGTATTGTACTGATTTAGGAGCATTATGACCTGGGGGAAAAAGCTCCTCCTTAGCCTTTCTGTTCTGGGGTGCGTTTCCCAAAACCATAGTTCGAACGAACGTTCGCAAACACTGTCATTAAGTTGCGTAGTTCGAGCTACAACTCGCGAGCTGTAGTTAGAAGCTTATCCCAGGGTAAATACGTCAGCGATGATGGAAAATGCAGTCTAAGAACGGTATAGTCACCGTGTAAGTAAGAAATTTAATAATCTTTCATAACTAATGGGGAATAATTTAGCTCTATGATCACATATAATGTGAATTTGTCTGAAAATGTAGTTTGAAACATAATTGTTGTCCGAGTTTCCGTGGGGAAACCCCATGACGACACAGGGAGAACATACAAACTCCACACACATGTAACCCAGGCAGAGACTTGAACCTGTGTTCCAGAGGTGTGAAGCAATGGTGCTAACCGCTGCACCACCATGTCTCCCCCAATATTATGTTATGTTATATTATATTATATTATATTATATTATGATGACGTTTCAATCATAATGTTTTGCACAACACTTGTTTGCTCATGCCTCCTGTAACATGTAGCATATATACCTACATTTTCAGAAATGTACTTTCTTTGGCTCCCTTGTTGCCCAGTTTGTGTACTGTTTTTTCCTGAGCAACCACTAAGGAACATAGGTTGAGAAATTAATTCACTATATTAAACTATAATTTGCTAACACTGAACAGTTACCAGACTCTGAAAGATGCTGGGTATGAGTTGTGACTTTTTCTATTAACTGTCGATATTTACTATTTAACTCTTAGGGTCAGCCAACTCTAGTGTTAAAAGGAACTGATTGTATTTCAGTAGTATCATATTTTATGAATAGCATTCTTTGCAGTGTGAGAGAAAAATCCAAATGTAATACCCAAATGTAATACAAAAGTAGTGAATGTTATGTATATGTATAATCTCCTGGCAATAGAAGAATGCACTAGGCCAGTGGAAACCATGTGTTCAAGGTCAGATTATAGCATTAGGCCCTAGTCAAGAAGTAGCGAGCACTGAAATACCGGAACAAACCATATATGGAAACTCAAGGTAACTAAACAAAGGATAAAAAGAACTGTGAGAAGAGACTTGGAGGATAACTCTCGAGGCATCTCCTCAGGCCTGTGCTGTAAAATACCACTATAAACTGATGGCTGAAAAGACTTTATGCTATCCTGAGTCCTACATCGCGAAATTTCCACAACAGACCGTTGACACCAAGACGGACACGAGTCCAGAAGGACAACGAGGTGCCCGTTTGGAGTCCAGAACAACCAATAGTGTCTGACTCATCGTGATTCCTGAGGTGGACGGTTCCCCAGTCACGCCATCCGGACTCAGGTAGGACCAAAAGGTTTTTGGACAGCTATATGTGTGGATTGTGATATCTTACTACAAAGGAAGTCGACTGACCGGAAGGATCATTAAATAAGGTGTTAAAACTGCAGACCTGAGGGTTGCAACCCCAGGGGACGTCTAGCTCGACCAGGAAGGGGTTGAGGGTAATAAGTCGACTGAGAAAGGATGGCAAGGTATAAGACAACTGGAAAGGGCCGCAGGGCACAATTCGACCAAGGAGGATCGACGGAATAGATCGATCGGTTTAAATCGGTAAAAATCAATAAATAAATAAATATATGCATTTAAGGTGGTATGTGAGAAGCATTGCAGAACCAGATATTGTACCACTAAATGCTATGCTACAGTAATACAGGAAAAGCATCTTCCTGTTCACTATCTGATATCTACAGTCGCACTTTTAAGGATTGGAGAAACAGGGAAAGAAAGGTTAAGAAAAATATCTGTTGCAGAGGAACAGAACTAAAGTTAAAACAAGAATAACAGGTGCATGTGTGTGGCACACGTAAATATTTGTGTGTAAGAGATTAACTTGCAACAAAGTAAAAGCTTATAGTGTGTTTGTGTGTGAAAGGTTGGCTTGCAACGAAGCAAAGGGTTAAAGTGCACTAACAATTCAGCTGAAATGTGCTGTGTGACGGGTGAACAGAGATGGGAACTAAGGCAAGTCAAAGTGAATGGAGACCGGATCCAGCTTGTGATCCGGAGGGAGAAAGAGCATTTGAGAGAGAGATGAAGAAGTATGGGAGGAAACAAATGCAGGGGATAATGTGTAGAGAGGTGGTTGAAAGAAGAACAGGAAAGGAGTATGGCAAATTGTGTACTGAATGGAATGTAAAGACAAATGGAGAGTGGCCACGGGATGGTAGCTTTGATCCTGCCAAGCTGAGAACAGTGCGTATGAGGGTAAAAGATAAGGGGGGCTGCTGTGGTTGTTGTAAAAGCACCAAGAAGCAGACTGAATATTTGGATATGTGGGAAAGACTGGCCCAGGATATTGTGGAAAATAAAGATAGGCTGAGAATGGAAGGATTACTGCGAAGACTGAGCGAGGGAAAGGCAAAGGCACAACAGGCAACCGTAAGTTTAGCTACGCTAATGAGAGAGAAAGAAGTAACTGAAACAGAGAGTAAAAAGCACAAGATAAAGGAAGAGTTGCTTGTGTACCCCGATCCCCCCACAGCTCCTGTGTATCCAGCTCTCCCCACTGCCCCGCCAGCCCCACAGGAACAGCAACAGCCTTTGAAGCTCCAGCCCCCGCCCCCTCCCGTCACAGACCTCCCTGCATACAAGACGAGGGAGGAGGAGGGCACGGGGGGGGAGCAGGCCCGCGGACAGGACAGCAGTAGACACAGATAAGAGATGGCTCCCTGAAAGAAAGAAAGAAAGAAAGAAAGAAAGAAAGAAAGAAAGAAAGAAAGAAAGAAAGAAAAAGTCGACCAAGTGGGACAGGAGTGAAGAATCCAGCGACCCTGAGGAAAAGGACAGTGATGACAAAACAGGGCTAAGAAGAAGCCAGAGACTGGCAAGAAAAGACAAAGCAGACAAGAAAGATCAATACCCTCTCATCCAGATGCCAAAGCCGAGGACCGGAGGGATGGTGCTAGTCCAACGGAACCAGGACTTAACTCGTCCATTACATCTACTAAAAAAGCCACATAGAACAATTCATATTTGTGATGCCATCAAGGAAGCTCTTGTGGCATTGGGCACCGACCATTCCATTTTGAAGGAACAGGGTTATAGACCACCTGATGGATTGTGGGGGAAAATTGTGACTGAATGTGGTGAGGTCAACACCCTCAGAAGACGCAGACATTATTATGACTGCTGGAGAAGAGGACCCACTAAAACAGGAGCTCCAGTTGTAGATGATAATCTGGATTTATCTCCAAGCCGGTCTCCGCTGTCTCCATCTTCCAATTCCAAAGAAGTCCATCCTGCTGAAGCCTGCTGTCTGCCTGACACTAATTATGACAGTGAAGAAACATTATCAGTAACATCTTTGGACCACACAGAGGAGCCCCTTCAATTGTACTGCATAAAATACAACCCGATATCTGTTGACACAGCAGTAGAACTGCTTCTTCATGTCAATAAGCAGAAAGTGAGCACACTCCCACCCACAAATCCCAAGTCAGGAGAAGTGTACATGTACATGTATCAAGGTGAGCGTGAGAAGCAAGACTGGAGAGCAGATCATATCATGTGGACCAATGCGGGAACAAAGACCCCCTATCACCCACTTGGCCAAGTGAAAATTCGCTATTCCTTGGTAAGGAGTGAAGAGAAAGTCTTCAGGAAAAGGTCATACGAGCTGGTGAACAGGCCATACTTCTTGATTCAGTATACAGGAGATGAGGAGGCATACATACCTAAACCACATGGAAATTCAAAAGAGTCTCAGCGACCTTTTGTGAGAACTTCCCCTAGTATCATAAAAATAATCAAAGATCAGAAGAATCTGGCTCCATCGCAGGTATACCATGAAATGATCAATACACCATTACAGAGCAAGCCCCATCTACTCACTCACTTTCCCAGAGATATGAGTCAGGTACAAAACACTGTCAAACGTGCTTGACTGGATAGCATGCTCGACCACCATGACGTAACTGCTACGTACATATTATGTGAGTACCTGAAAGATTTTGTAAAGGACATGCGTGTCTATCCACATGTGTCCGTCGTGGCAGCCCTTCCTGAAATGATCCCTGAATTCAGGAGCATGATGGTCAACACTGAGCACCCACATGTCCCACATGTAATTCACTATGACACCACATTTAACTCGGGCAACTTTTATGTTTCACCATTGCTGTACCGCCACGCCAGTTTTAACGAGTATCCTGTAATTCCACTGGCATTTCTGCTACATCACAACAGGACAGAGAAAACACACTCAACATTTTTCTCTGAATTGGCCATCATTCTGCCAGAACTGAATACTCACCAGTTTGTCATATGCACTGACCGTGAGACTGCCATTGATAATGCCATCACTCGAACCCTTCCTAAGCTTTCCAGGGTAAACTGCTGGAATCACCTCCTCCGGAATGTCAGGTACCAGATACGGAAGCTGAGTGTGGAAAAAGATGATGAAGAAGTGTATGTTGAAATTATCAGACACATTCTTCAATCCCAGACTGAAAAGGAACGGAATGGAATTTTTCTCCACGACCTGGAGTTCGGCGTTTGAGGAATATTTCAAAGTCAACCTTGAAGCGGATGTAAAAAGAAGTGCAACATTTTCCCTCAGAAACCTAGGACTTATGCTCTCTGAAATAACAAACAATGCCTCAGAGAGCTTCAACAACACTCTAAAACGAATGGTTGACTGGAAGGAGGTTCGACTAGAAAAAATGGTTTTCTCTTTATTCCACCTTCAGACATATTATGTAAATGAAATCATGAGAGGCCAATGCAACGTCGGCAGCTTCCACCTGAAAGACCTCTCCACTGCAGTCACACCTGACCAACTTCACTTTCCAGACAATGTTTCACTGGAGCAAATTGTGGACCTATATAAGAAGAGTTCCACCCAAAAACAAAACATTAAGGCAATGGAGTCAGCAATGTCAGTGAGGCAGTCACTGGCAGAGCTCATAATAAACCAAGATAAAGTAATATTATATCCGAAGTCTAAATTATTCATAGTGACAGGTTGGAGAGGACAAAAATACATGACCTCGTTGGCACCAGTTGAAAACTGTTCTTGTAATATGGCAAAGCAGTGTTGTCATATTAATGCCGCCAAAAAGGCAGTTGGGTTTGAACAGAAGAAACCCAAAAAAACTTCCTTCCAGTTAAAGAAATTGGTGAGGAAAATTGGGAGGAGGAGATCTGGCTTGAAGGGGCCAACGTCAGAAAGTACAGTGCTGCCAGCACCAGATTCCCAGGCTAGTCTGGCGATTCCATGTGAGGTAAGAGAAAATGTTGTTGTCACATTTGTTTTTCCAACATCTACATTGATTAACGCTTCACGTTTAATATTACAGTCGCAGTCAAGCACTGCCACACAGTATGGTGGTGTACTGGAACCAGATGTCCCAGGACACATGAGTAAAGTAAGACCAAATGTTGCTTTTACTCTTTCAATAATGGATAAAGTCAGCATTGCTATCTTAATAAGTCATTGATAAGGAAATTGTCACGCAACTAAATTAAGAATTGTTATGGGCTATTCCTTTCCTTTCAGTGACTAATGTGTGTAATAATTTTTACAGTAATAAAAGTAATACACTTTAAGTGACTTGAGCATAAACCATAAGGAACTTAAACATATTAGACTGATACCACAGATACTCATTTGGATGCAGTTTGGGGAAATCTGCAGGAGCTTTCAGGAACCATCCAGATAGCATTTAATTTATTCCTGGAGAGTTCAAATATGTGACATGGAAAAAGGTGAGAAGAATTGTTGCCCCAATATATGCCTGATTCCATAAGTTGTGATTGCTAAGCACCATATTAAAACTGTACTGTGACTGAAGAGATCAGAAGGTTTCTGAACAATGAAAAGCTTATCAACCACTTTCCTCGGGTTCCCAGTTACATCGTCATTCCATTCGACATCATTCAATGCCAGGAGACCATGGCGATGGAAATACTCAGTGGTTCAGGTACACTGCAAGTAGTGGCCTCATGCTCTCTGTCTTCAATCAAGAACCATATCTACACTATCCCTGCCATGATGTTATTGTTGGCTTGCAAGTCGTACCTTTAATGTGTCCCACTGCTGTCTGCTCTCCACCAGTGTCGGTACCATAGCCTTTCAGTGCTATGCGCTGTGAGGCATAGGCACAGAGCTCAGTCCCTGGTCACAGGAGTTCAAATGATGATAGTCTGTCTGCCCCTTTGAAAGGCCCTTTACTGTAGCTATGTTTTCCACACTTTGGGAGTCACACTAGTCAAGTTCTACAACATAACCCACACAATGGACTGCATGACTGTATGGCAGACACAACTGTCAACATGTAAAGAGAAGTAAAGACTTCATGCGTATTACAATGTCCTTATCAAAAAGTACAATTATAACTAGTAAAATAAAGGAGGAGAAGGAATCACT
Organism: Mormyrus lacerda; assembly: GCA_015163995.2. Lineage (NCBI taxonomy): Eukaryota > Metazoa > Chordata > Actinopteri > Osteoglossiformes > Mormyridae > Mormyrus > Mormyrus lacerda. The sequence continues at coordinate 21,469,176 of JAABNX020000143.1, forward strand.
CATTTGTATGAGACAAAGTTAACTGGAAGGCTGTGTGAAGTATGTAAAGTTAGGGACTATGATGAATGTATGTCTGATAACCATTTGGATTTATGCTTTTATTCACCTACAGTATCTCTTGAGGAGGCATGCCAATGGTGTGGATGTTTTCAAGGCACAGATTGGGATGGTGACTGGGTAAGACCTACTGTATCAATGCACTTATAGATGCATAGAAAAAATACAGCTATTTGTTGTTTTATTGTCCATCTTACTATACAGTCAGGTCCATAAATATTGGGACACCGACACAATGCTAACATTTTTGGCTCTATACACCACCACAATGGATATCAAATGAAACGAACAAGATGTGCTTTAAC
>JAABNX020000143.1:21469637-21506931 GCA_015163995.2 Mormyrus lacerda
AGCGGCTTGGTTCCTGGGCGGGGGCCTCGTTTGCGCTTGGGGGGTCTACGTCTACGTCTCGCTGGGCACGCCCCTCCGGGGTTGGTGGGTCAGCACCGGCTTGGCCCCCAGGGCTCCGGGGGTGGGGGGGTGTTGGGGAGGTTGGGTAGCCTCTTTTGGTGGGATTGGCTTGGGTACTGGTGGGGTACCTTGGTGTCAGGCCAGTGTGTCTGGTGAGGGTGGATGTTTGTTGGCGGGGCTGTGCTCGGATGGGGCATATGAATATGGATATTAGGGATGTCGCGATGGGCTCGGCCCGCTTCTTTACACGCTCAACACACATGACTGTGTCCCCACGCAGACCAACAACAAGGTCATCAAGTTCGCAGATGATACGACGGTAGTCGGACTCATCTCGGGCAAGGAGAGCGAGCTGGCATACAGGGACGAAGTAGAGCGGCTGTCAGAGTGGTGCAGAGTCGACAACCTGCTCCTCAACACCACAACAACAAAGCAGCTGGTTATTGATTTCAGGGAAAATGAAACTGATATCCAGCCACTCATCATCGCCAGGGCATTTCTGGAGAGGGCATGGAATATTATGTAGCACTATATAACGTAGAGTACAAGTATTATGATATTATTAATAAGCATGCCAAATACCCATGATGTAATCTTTATAATGTAATAATTATAATGTAATCAACACAATGTAATCAACTGAGTATGTATTTGCACCTTGTGTTAGTCTAAGAGTTTTTGTTAGCTACTTTATGTTAGTCCTGAATCTATGAATATCGACTTTTATACTTTATCACTATGTTAAAGGACAAATGTATTATCAAGCCTCTAGTTAGTCAATGTGCAACAGGCTGAAGCTGCCAAGGTTTACTGCTGAAAGGAGGGATTCGCCCGAGTTCACCAGAAGTTCACGGATGAGTATTTTTAAAAAACCTGATGGTCGCGCCACCATTATGTTCGGCTGAGGGACCAAACGGTAAAAGAGATGATTGACAAACTTATCACCTAGGGGTGTGGATCAAGGGAGAAAACAATGATGGTTGAAGAAATGATGATGTTCAAGTGATGACATATTGTTACATGATGAGAACTCGTATAAAAATTGGTGCAAAACAATATTGGATACACTTCTACGTGTCCAGCCTTGGGTGTAACTTCATTGTTGCAATAAAGACTGAATTTGGATCTACATGAGTGGCTCCTGACTTCTGATTTGGCTGGGGAGGAAAACACCACAACAGTTTTAGATTACCCTGCCCCAGACACTTTCATGTGTTTTCGTATAGTACAAATTTCAAGCTTTCTGGCAGTATATCACATGTCCTGGGCCAGGATTTCTACATGCCACTTCCATGGACTTTTAGTTTTAAATTATGTATAGCAGCTTCCCCATTATTACAGTGTGTAGGGCAAAATGCACAATTAGAAATCTTGCCCCAGGGACTTTCATGCATTTTCGTATAGTACAAATTGCGAGCTTTCTGACAGTATGTCACCTGTCCCGGGGCAGCCACTTTCATGTTTCAATATAACAGATGCCTTGCAATATCCTCTTTTTTTCTTTCTTTTGTGTATTAATTCTGATAAAATGGCTTGTAGAGTGGCAACCACGTTTCTACAATAGTGTAGATATTTGACAGGAGTTCTTGCAAGGTGTACAGTAGCTTTACTTATATGACAAATTTTAATCAGATAAGACAAAAACTGTTCAATAGTGCTTGTATATGAGAGTTACAGAAATACTTCAGAATTACAATAAAATGCTGACATGTTTGGCATTTTATTTATTGATTTCTTTTATTCATCAGGAACAGGCATCCATAAACAGTGACGTTGGTAGCTGGACATCCACATCTGTCTTCTGACGGGACAACAGAGAGGGGAAAATGCAGATTATCCTCCTCCAGAGAATGCTCGACAAATAATATACTGTACAGAACATTTTCACATTTACCAAATCAACAATGAAATTAATGTTAACATTAAGAACAATACGATTTCGGACAACTGTATTGTACTCTGTAATATGGATAGCAAAATTGCGCAGTTGCACCACAATGCTGAGCTGCTCGAAGGCTGGTTTGTTCACGTCCGGCGGAGTCCGCGTTTTACCCTCACCCACCCGTAGCCACTCAGTCTACACAGTTTTACGAGCCCGCGCGAACATTATCAGTGTGTATGTTGAGGGAAGTAAACTGCTGAATGATTGATTGTTTAATATACATATAGAAGAATGAATGTGTTTATCTGCGTCTGTTAAATAATTGTTGTTTCGAAGCGAATGTAAATTGACACAAATGAATTAAAGTAATTGTATGCGTAAAACAACTGCACACAGATCGCCGCATACAGTACCATAAACAGTGTTTTTACGTACTTCTGTTTCAGTGTTTTCTGTGAAGCAAGAAAATCATCACGCTATTGGAAAAGAACCCTATGCATGCCTGGAATTTACTCGTGTCCAAGTGTATAACACTTGCAGACAAAGTAGACGGTTTAACAGGTTTAAATAGATTCAATGAGACAATCATCCCCGCCAGAAAAATCTGAATGGACATGCCAGTGTCACAAAGGAAAGCCACGCTTAACACGGTGACCTGGTTATGGTGATTTCCTCCACTGTGCTGCATTCTGATGTTGCCCCTACAGATTTCTTAAAAGTATTTGAACGCAAATATATTCAACACTATCCAGTGGTCATGGGGCCCGGCCCAAAAGAGGCACGCAGGACTGTCCCCAGGTGGGCCCACCACCCGCAAGGGGAATGTCAGGGTATCGGTGCTTTGTGGATCGGGTGGCGGCCAAGGGAGGCCCTGGCGGTCCGATCCCCGGCTTACAAAACTGGCTTTCGGGACATGGAATGTCACCTCTCTGGTGGGGAAGAAGCCTGAACTTGTGTGTGAGGTTGAGAGATAGATATATCTCGGCTAGATATAGTCGGGCTCATCTCAACGCATAGCTTCAGTTCTGGAACCAATCTCCTGGAGAGGGGCTGGACATTCTTTTCTTCTGTAGTTGCGGCGGGTGAGCGACGCCGGGTTGGGGTGGGGCTACTGGTGACCCCACAGCTCGGTGCATTAACATCAGAGTTTACCCTGGAGAACAAGAGGGCTGTCTCCCTGCGCCTTTGGGTTGGGAATTGGTGCTATGACTGTCATCTGCGCTTATGCACTGAATGATGGTTCAGAGTACCCCGCTTTCTTGGACTTGGTTTCCATGGATTCCACCGTTTTGCTGGGGGACTTCAACGCTCACGTGGGCAATGACAGTGTGACCTGGAGGGGGGTTATTGGGAGTAACGGCCTCCCTGATCTGAACCCGAGTGGTGTCATTTTATTGGACTTCTGTGCAACGCATAGTTCGTCCATAACGAACACCATGTTCGAGCATAAGGGTGTCCATAAGTGGACAAGGTACGAACATGCCCGGGGCTACAGGTCGATGATTGATTTCATAATCGTATCATCTGATCTTCGGCCTTCTGTCTTGGACACTCGGGTGAAGAGAGGGGCAGAGCAAGTCAATATTTTTTATAACCAAATACATTACATAATAATGATCATTATGACATCCCATTCTAAATCCATAGGCATCAGTATGGAGCTGGTCCCCCCTTTGCAGCTATAACAGATGTCACTCTTCTGGGGAGGCTTTCCATAAGATTTTGGGTGTGTCTATGGACATTTTTGCCCATTCATCCAGAGGAGCATTTGTGAGGTCAGGCACTGATGTTGGACATGAAGGCCTGGCTCGCAGTCTCCATTCATCTAGTTCATCTAGTTCATCCCAAAGATGTTAGATGGGGTTGAGGTCAGGGCTCTGTGTGGGCCAGTCAAGTTCTTCTACACCAACTCATCCAAACATGTCCTATGGACCTTGCTTTGTGCACTGTGGCACAGTCATGCTGGAACAGAAAAGGGCCTTCGCCAAACGGTTCCCATAAAGCTTGAAGCACAGAATTGTGCAATCTTCCATTACGTAATGTAAATTTTCAGGGTATAATCTGAAAAATGTTTTAATCTGTAAATGCGCATATGCCACACACCTCTAAAATGATTATATACTTGATTAAAGAGTTTTTATCAATCGTTGAATAAACTATTTCAATGTTAGACAGTTAAGTTACAGCTGGTACCTCAGCAGCATCTCTAAGATCGAAAAAATATTAGGTTTGCTTTGCACTACACACAATAGTGTTCGGTAGAATGATTAATGAGAGATATTGGCAAATAATCCAACAGCGGTTTGATATATTTAGGTGAAGCGCTTGATTTATTGATTAATGGTAAGAACTTTCTTTGCTGGGCTAGTGGGGCTTATTTGTCACATGTTACTACTCGACGGTTTCTTTGAGAACCGGGTACGTCCAATAATTTATACTAATCTACTCACAGTCAGACGCAGAACTAAAACCTCAAATACACACAGTAAAAACACAATATTTAACTCACCTGACAAGCAGTAAACGCAGCGCTTGATTTTTGTTTTTAATGAGAAAACGTCTCCCTCTTCTGGGAGCAAAGTAAAACTGCAGCATGTCCTCCCCAAATAGATTTTAATATTGTAATTAGAATTTAGTGATCAGTGTTAACACAGCACACAACAACAAAATGTGTCCTCTGCATTTAACCCATATGTGACTTTCTTGATGTAGCAGGGGGCAGCTAATTCAGCACCCGGGGAGCAGCGCTTGAGGATGGTACCTTGCTCAGGGTAACTCAGTNNNNGAATGGTGTGTGGTTGTGCCCTGCGATGGGCTGGCCCCCTGTCCAGGGTTGTTCCCTGCCTCGTGCCCGTTGCTTCCAGGATAGGCTCTGCCTTGTTCAGTCTTTTGTACAGGAAATTAAATTAGTTATGTTGTGACAAGACGAAATGGCTCCCAGAAGAAGCCGCATTGTCGTTTAATAATGTACCAGTTGTATGAGTCAACAAAAGTTTATCTGCTGCGAGAAAACGATAGTTACTTGGTCTTATCTTACTGATTAAGCAAAGTGTGTAGACGTTTTGAGTTCATTAAGCTGATATATACACCTTCAGCAGTGTGATGTGATGTATCCTCTTCTGATTAATAGGCTTACTGTATGATTGAATAAAAATGGACAAATATTGTCATATTATTCAGCTCGTCTTTAAAAATGTAATGTTAGGGAGCATGCGTGTGTTAAAACATTCAGTCTTATTAACTTTAAAGTTTTCTTATATAGCCATACTTTGTCCTCTTTTTTTTCACTGTTCTGTTTTCTGTGTGCAAAACATTGTGGGATATGAAAGTTGTAGTGGAGATGTATGAGTTTGCAACGCTGCTGGTTTCATGAGAGAATAATGGACCACTTCCCCTTAGTCCGTACTGCTTTGAGACACACTTCAACATGGCAGTGTTATGTCGAAAAAGGCATCCCTGCCGTGTTCTGACGAGTTTAGGGTTTTTTTTCAGGGGGTTGGGGTTTTAGGGGGGTTTTGGGGGTTAGGGTTAGGGTTTTAGATGTGCTTTGGGGGTTAGGGTGTTAGAGGTGTTTTAGGGGTTTTTTGGGGGTTAGGGTTTTTTGGGGATTAGGGTTAGGGTTAGGGTTAGGCTTAGGGCTATCGATTAGCACTACGGTAGCCTAACTCGACAAAGTAGCTCAAGTCGTTTCAGATCAGCGACCAATCAGTCATTTAGAGACAGGGATGCCTCTTTCGGCATAACAGTGGCGGGTCTCTGGGACACGCACACGAAGGCGGAGCGTGTAGGGGCCGGTTTGGGAGTGAGTAAGTGTGAGAGATTGGCAAAGTGTTTACGGAGTGAGTGATGATCTTGCAACCCAGTTTCTATCACAGATTAGGAGTGACCACCTAATCCATATCACGTGGGACACTGGTATTTTTTTAAACAGTGTTTTTCCTCTCCTGTTTTAAAAAAAATCCCCATCCACACGAACATTGTTTTCTAAAATATTTCTGTCCACATGAAACCGCTAAAATGCGCTGTCAAGAGCCAAACCAAAAGGCGGCATTATAACTCTAACTGTACTGCCATGTTAGCCGATCAGAAACCTAATTACCAGTCCTTCTAAGTTGATAACCATGGCGCACATTCCGACGCCTGTGTTGATCAATATATTGCGAGAGTGACTCAACATTTATCTGTACACATGTAAGAAGCCCTGACAGCAAGGTTAGCAAAAGCAGTATTTCGGCTAAGTCCGCCATTGCTCAAACTCGCCTAATGTATACAGTACAGCAAACGGCGCACGCTCTGACGTTAAACAAAGTGGACAACGGCGCACGATGTGACGTTTCGAGCCAAAACCTCTGTTTTCCCTGTCTACATGTCGACGCTTAAAACAGAGTTTCTTAAAATCTTCACTCTTGATGGAGTTTTGCGAAAGCTCCGTTTTCAGTGACCTAAGATGCCGTTTACGTGTGGACAAAAGCCCAAGATGTATAGAAAAAGGTACGTTTTTAAAAACTACCCATGTAAGTGTAAACAAGGTATCAGTCTCCTATAATCCTGCATGTGTCACTAATGTTATGGTGAAACAGCTGGATCAATCGAGCAAACAAATCAGTCGAAACACGAGAAGAACTGAACTATTTAGCCAAGTGCAAGAGCTATAAATTAGCGCTGTATTTGGACTTTAAGGACGCATATACAGCAGAATATAAGTACACACATGGTATCAATTTTTGGAAAAAAAATATATATCATCGTCATGTCTACTTTAGAACATCTGAATTGGTTTAAAAAGACACACGCTCAGCGTTTTGTTTTTTTCAGCGAGCAGAACTGTCACTCTTACCGCTGATAGCACTAAAATCTGCGATGCCGCTGGTAATGATCGGAGACTCAATGATGTTTTTGCTTCTCTGTCAGAACTGGATCACCGTTTCCTTTGTTTCTTTGAACTGATTTTCTTCCTGCCGGGTGCAGTCGGGAGTCTTAACTTACAGGAGATCAGCCAGCTCCACGTTATCAGCAAATTTAATTAGTGGATTTTTAGTTTGCTGGATTGTGAAATCTTTAGTATTTTTAGTGGAGCGCAAGTAGCAATAGAACAAATTTCCTTGGGCTGTTGTGTATTTAAGCAGAGAGGGTTATGATCGCATGTTCAACTCCAGGGCACATCAATCTGTATCTGATAAACTAAGGAAAATACGCTCAAAATCCTTAAAATTCAATTTGAAATGTTTTAAGATTGCCCTTATATTAAGTGTATGTAAAATTATATTGTAAATCAAATAGTACATGTCAGGAGAAAACGGTACCAATCTTAGCCGATGTGACGCCCTAGGCGAGCATCACCGCTGATGCCCCCCATTTGAGGCAGAGTGAAATTGCTGGGCAAGTTGTCGCCCCCTCAGAAGGTGGTGCCCTAGGCGACCGCCTATATCACCTATAGGATTGACCGGCCCTGGCAATAACCATCGGAAAGTTTGTGCGCTGACCAATTAAACCATGTAAATTTAATTAACAGAGAATTCTTACAGTTGATCAAACGAAGTTCACAGAAGTGTATAATAGCAACTTCATCCCAGAATTTTTTTTTAGTTTGGAATAGCTCACAAAGGCTACATTTCTATACACTATACAGCATATTTAATTTGGTCCTTATTCTACTAGCAGTGCACTTCACACCTGCACTTAATGTTTCCCATTTCTTTTGAAGGTCATTTGATTCATCCTACGATTCATGAGAAACTGTCAGATAAGTTGACAGTCATCTCTGGCATTAGAATGTCACTTCCGCCCTCTACCTGACTGGTTTCTGGTCATTCCCAATGTCCCCTGTTTCACCTTATTCTTGTGTACTGCTGTCTTACAAATTTTGAGCCTGGAAGCAACCTGCTGCTCAGTATAACCTTCTGCCAACAGAACCCGGATTAAACCAGGATTGAAAAATGCATATTTCTTTAAAAATATAGAGTGGTATCTTTATTTTTCCACAGTTGAAAGTTGGGCTTGGGCTCAGGCAACATTTCAAGTGTATGGAAGTAACCAATGCCAAACGAGCACATACAAACTCGACAGACACTCTAAGGGGACACAAGTAGCGGTGGGACAAGGCTACTTGTCCTTGTGTCATGCCAACTGGTTTAGAAATCTCATGAATTGCACAAGGTTTTATCAATGTCTAATCATTTTATAATCAAAATTTTAATTATTTGAAATTACATAGAATTTTACAAGTCTTAAGATAATGTCGTTGGCATTGAATGAGAACCACTAGAGGGCACTGTCCTGAAATACAAACATTATTATACAATCCAAAGTTTACTGAAGAGTACAGTTAAAGTCACATAAAAAAGTTTACAAACATAAAAAAACAACAATTTATTTAATTTATTTAATGAAAAAAGGCATTTATTATGCTTTTGATTGTAAAGACTTACAATTCTCCGAAAATCAAACTTTAACATCAAATCAAAATGATCAAATCACGCTCCCTGGCCAAGCTTGTTAAGACCTTATAGCCAAGTGGGTACACAGTGGAAAGGCTACAGGCATCCAGTGCATGCGACGTTGACGCATATTTCACACAGGTAGGGGTCTCCCAGCACATTCACTGGAGGGAAAAAAATACAGATGAAAAAGTATTAAAAACCTTTTGGCAGACAGTGGAGCATTTTTACCCCCTGAAACAAACAACAGGTCATCACCAGCAATTTGTGTTGGTGGTGCCTCTAACGCCCTGCTACATAGTATTTACAGTCCATGAGGTGATGGTTTATTTATACTGCTGTTTATTGGGGCTACTACAGCACCGTAAGATGGGGGAGGGGCGCAAAACACAGACAATAACTGCCACACAAGCAAGGTCCATGTCTCCGTGTTATGACGATTGTAGCTGGTTGCAATCTTGTTCCTAATGCAGGATGTCCATCATCTGGTTGGCTGGGGTGTTTAGACGGTCACCTATTCAAATGATCACGCACATTGTATCTCACGGTTTAATTGTTCTGTGGTGGTAAGCCCAGAAAGCTTGTAACAGGGCTAGCTAAAAGTCTAAGGTCCCGTCATGACTGTCATTTATAGGACCTGGTATACTGTAGACTGAGCTCCCCCAACCTGGTATAGACTACCCACCCCCACTCACCCAGCCTGGTATATACTGACCCCCCCAGCTTCTCAAGCCTGATATAGACTACCCATCCCAATCACTCAGCATGTTATAGACTGACCTCCCCACTCCCCTAGAATGGTATAGACTGATCTCCCACACTCCCTGACCTTTCCCACTCACCCAGCATAGTATAGACTGACCTTCCCCACTTACCCTGCTTGGTAAAGACTGACCTTCCCTACTTACCCAGCCTAGTAAAGACTGCCCCTGGACTCTTGTCCTGACACACGGACTGAAACTCCACAGGCAGCATTGGGTCGGCACAGGCAGAGGATGGGTCACTCTTCAGTAGTTGTGGTCTTGCAGCATCGCCGATGTCCATCAGTTCTTTCAAGAGCTTAACAGATTCCAGGGTGAAGCTGAGCTCTCCATCCTGCCAGGAAAAGCAAGTAAAAGGGAATAATATAGGAGCAAATCCACAGCAGTCATCTTTTGCCTGATTTTTTTTTTGTTTTTGCCTAAACCTACATTTTTTAGGTTAAGCTTCACACTGTGCATATTTAAATCCAAAACTGTCAATAATTCAGCACTGAAAATGATTTGTCTGTTTCAGTTGACATTTTCATCCATCCATCCATCCATCCATCCATCATGCTAAGTACAATTTGGAGAGGAAACTGGAGTACCTAGAAAAAACCTGCTCGTTTGGGTTTAGTGAGAACATGCAAACTCTTCCCAAACAGCACAGGGGAGTGGAAATGAAAAGTCAGTTTGTGAAGTTGCTGTGTTGGAAGCAGGAAATATGGGTCCATGTAAGGATCCGAACGACTCTGACAATGGCCAAAGTGTGATGGACAGATCTGCAAAAGGGCAGGTCTTATGGGATGTTCCCTGTATGCAGTTGTCAGTACCCAGCAAAAGTGGTTCAAGGAAGGTCAAATGGTGAATCAGCGATGGGGTCACGGGCGCCCAAGACTCACTGATGCGTGTGGGGAGTGAAGGCCAGCCCATCTTTTCCGATTCCACAAGAGTTAATGCAGCACAAACTGCTAAAAAAGATACTGCTGACTATGATAGGTGTCAGAAGACGGAGGGCATCGCAACTTCTGCGTATGTGGCTGCGTAGCCGAAGCCCCGTCAGAGAGCCCATGCTGACCTCTGCCCACTGGCGAAAGTGCCTACAATGGGCACGTGTCAGAAATGGACCATAGAGCAATGGGAGAAGGTGGCCTTGTCTGAGAAGTCACATTTTCTTTATTTTTAGCTGTTCACTGTTATTCTAACTTTCCGGATCCACATGCAACATTGTTCTCATTACAATATCAAAACAGCCAAGTCACCACTGTATATACAACAGAAACAGCCTTTTTCAGTGTAGTGTAGGATAAATTGTGAGGTCATTCATTCATTTGCTTTCTTTAAAGCATGATTTCTACTTGAGGTCTTTAGGTGTGCAGGGCTGCATTCAGAAATCTTCTCCACTGAACCTTCAATGGAAATTGTCCGTAAAACGGGAAAATCTGGATTCACTAAATGCTAGGATGACTAGATAATCCATGTCAGGGAGGACACTCTGAGCTACTTTAAAATTGCTCCTGTGCATGGATAACTAGTTCAGCTCTTCTTGTGTTTTGACTGGAGGACACATGCATAAATATAGAAAACTGACCAATCAGCATACAGCAAGTACTCAGCGCTCAAATGAAATTCAGGTCCTTTTAATCGAAATGGTAGTTTACAAATCCTGTTCCAGCTCAATGTTTCCTCCCTATCATGGATGATCTGGTCAGCCAGCTAAGAGCAGGAGATGATGCAAGGTCTGGTCAGACAGAAACGCAGCCTGCTGGCATTATTTTGCTCCCAAATACTATTCACCTTGGGTCCAAAGGTTATAAGCGAAGACTCAATATCACTGTACACACCAAGGCCAGAACCACAGAATGCTGCTTGTCTGGCCACCCTAGTGGTAAAAACAAGCCTTTATTTATAGTATAATAAAACATTTTATGCAGGTGTTTAAACAGGTGGCTACTGTTCAGAATCCAGAGGACATCTCAGGGGAACCTGATTACCCGAGCTGTACTGATGGTACCACTGTTAGATGTACTTTCTGCGTCTGTGGGATGGACTTGTTGTTGTCTACCCATCCATCCATCATCATCCATCCAAGGCTGCATGGAGGTGAGCAGACACTGTAGATCACGATTCCTCACTGCTGAAAAACCTCATTGCACGTCCGTGAGAATCTCCACTACTGATTCCAGCTGACATTGAACTCAAGGTTTCTCTGGCAGGTGGTTAAGACACTAGACCATGAACTGGACCTCAAATAGATCAGCTCTGTGTTTACAACACATAAATTTACTGGTAGCTGACTGGGGATATTGATTAAGTTCAGGGTACGATTATGTCCGGAGCATTTTTAAGTGACTTTACTGTTTATGTGTTTAATAAACTGACTGCTTTAACTAGCTTATTGCAGTGGTGCTGTGTGTGTGTTCGTCTTGATTAGCTCTTTTACAATGAATAAATGTCTGACATGATTGGGAATCTGCACGCACTACTAAATTCACCAAAAATGACTTTGAAGTAATCCCACCCGAACATGGGGACAACAAACAAACTCACACAGAAATTGTACCCACAATCCCAGAGGTGCACAGTGTGCGATGTCACCTACTGGCTGAATTCTGTTATCCCAGGTGGAAAATCACAGACAACAAACAAAAGTCTTTGGTAAGACTGAGAGGTCCTACATCTGGCTGAAAATGTACAGGTTCATGAATCGGCAGCTAGCATCACCCCTCCCCCCTTCACCACCAAGACAGAGAAGAAAAACAACTGAGCATGGAGGTACGCATGACAAGAATTTCAGCGCACCTCTGCCCCCTTTCCAACTTTGCAAAGTCAAACTCACCCGAACCCTGACGCCCATCGTGCTCCAGATAAGGCAGGAGGCGAAGAACACAGACACAGCAGCCCATCTCATTCTGAGGAACAAGCCTACAGCACCACACTGGAATCGGGAGAACAAAATATACGAGAGGTTTGTCCGGACCCTAAGCAATATATAAAGCCCCCTTGGAGGGCTTACTAAGTAACCTATTAAAGAGGCAAGAAGGAATCAATGAAGGGATATTTAGCTTTGTGATAACTAAAGAGCATGTGGAATTGTAATAAACTAGATCCTCTTTTCATTTTTATAGACCCCGCCCCCAAAATTATCTTTGAGCAGCGTTGTTGAATGACGTTTGCTATAAATCTGTGTTTGTTGAGGAGTTCAGCCTGGAGACGGATCCTGGTGTGAACGTTTCGGGCACCGTGATTGGCTAGTGTTTGCGTCCAGGCTTCCCACCTGCTCCTGACAAGGTGTAAATATGACTGGCTTCAGACGCAAGCGATGAGGTAGATACCTCTGAGGCTCGACTACGGCTGTTTACTGATGGGAGGGTTAGCACAGTAAGTTCACACCTCTAAGGTTATGGGTTTGATTCTTTCCCATAGTACTGTGTGTGTGTATGTGTGTGTGTCTGTGAGTTGTTTGACTACCCACAATGTAATACATACAAATGTCCCCATAATGTAATAAAAACCTGATACTTTTTACCATGTGAAGACATTTTTCTAGTCCCCACAAAGGAAAACTCAATTTTGTAAAAATAAGTGTATGCAATTAAAACAATAAAAATGGCAGAAGTCTTGCATTTTGTTTGACTACTTATGGTTAATGTTAGGGCTGAGTAGGGTTAAGGCTGTCATGGTTGAAATTAAGGTTATGCCCATAGAAATGAATGGAGAGTCTCCACAAAGATATAGATACCTAATCTGTATGTGTGTTTGTGTGTCTGTCTATCTGTCTGTCTGTCTGTCTGTTCATCTGTAGAATTTGCTTGAGCATTCTTGGGAATGTATCATAACAGAAATATACACTCTATAGTCAAAACTAACAGTTTAATAAACATGCGATATTAATGGACTCCGTGGACTGACTCTCTTGTGAGTAATTGACAGCCAATCACTTTACAGTTGCACAGCATAATTTAGCAGACCCAGGAAACTTCATGTGTACAGGAAAAACAAAAAATATACCTTGTAGGGGGACAAGGAGTCAGGTACAGACCATCAAAGGTACAGACCATCAGACCAGTGCTGCTGGAGGTGGACAGGTTTATAGGTTTATTGAGGACACAAGGGACAACATGGCATCTGTTCTAAGGTGACAGTGATCCTCCTGTATTCCTCCCCTCACAGTAGGAGGTGCAGCCATCCTCCAAAATCCTTCTATAAAAGAACGCACAAGGCTTCCCTTTTACTTTTCTTCCAGCTTTATGCCCAGCATATGAAAACTCTCCAGCCCTCTGACTGGAGCACACCAAGGGAAGACTGCCCTCTGATTGGAGCACACCAAGGGAAGAATGCCCTCTGATTGGAGCACAGGAAGGGAAGACTGGACTACCCTCTGACTGGAGCACAGTAAAGGAAGACTGCCCTCTGATTGGAGCACAACAAGAGAAGACTGTCCTGCCCTTTGACTGAAACATTACAAGGGAAGACTGCCCTCTGATTGGAGCACAGCAAGGGAAGACTGTCCTACCCTCTTACTAGAACACAGCAAGGGAAGACTGTCCTGCCCTCTGACTAGAATACAGCAAGGGAAGACTGCCCTCTGATTCAAGCACAGCAAGAGAAGACTGTCCTACCCTTTGACTGAAGCAATCATTGCTTGCTAGCTGGGTCCCAATGGCTGATGGTGAGCAAACCACGGTTATCGGGAGTATGCGTGGTGCTGATCACGCTCTCCTGGTACATGACATCTTCCCAATAGGCTGTTGCATCACAGCATCCACATTACATTGCTGACCATTAGTTCCCCCCCAGAGAACTGTATGACCATAACAGGATAGCTAAAAATGTTGGGAAAATTTGGAGCAGGGTAACTAGGTCGCCTGGCTTCGGCAGAACAGTCACATGTCCATTCCTGAGGAAGACCCTTAAGCCCCAGCTCCCGGGGTGCTGCACACTGGCTGACCCTATGCTGTGACCCCCAAGCATCCTCTCGCCTCTATCCCTGTCCCTGTGGGGTAGGCAGAGAGAAGCATTCCGATGTACCTGAAAGATCATTTCATTTCATAAAAACAAACTGGTTGGCAAAATGCTTTTGAGCCGCTACACCTGTTGTGCAAATATACAGATTAAAACATTACCCCATATCCATGCAACCAACAGTAAATCTGCTGAGGAAACTCAAACTAATGTGAACCAGCATTCCCAACAACCTTCTGCACTTGGTCATATACAGCAATGAGCCAAAACATTATGATCACCCACATATAAAGCGATATTGTAGACTTTCTCTTAAAAATGCGTATCAAGGTACTGGATATATTAGACTATAAGATAATAATCAGTACGGTACTTGTATTTGACATTCATATTGCAGAATAAGTGGGCAGTTTGACTCATAGGTCTACCCGTTAGCTTAGTCAGCTATAACACTGTTTGAGGAGCATGGCGTGTGTAAGAGGTCAGGAAGAATCATAATCAGAATCTTTATTGCCACCAAGCCCGGTGTAAATTTCTGTTGGCAAAGCTTGCTGCTTTTGGAGACAAGAAGTATAAACAATGAACAGTTAGGGTATAAACAGACAGAGAATATATACAAGACACACAACACACAACAGTGAATTCGCAAATTCATGTAGTGCAGTGAAAGTTGACACAGGCAAAACAAAGACAAAATGCATCCTTACATATAGTACATGATGTATATCACATGTAATGTTCTATTATGATGTGCAAATAGACCGTCAGGGGTCTGTGCTGATGAAAGTGTAAACATTAAAACGATGACAATGTCACATCGTTCTTTGAATACTGTTGGGAGTTTGATGGCACTGGGGAAGAAACCATACTTTTCTGTTGTTGTGTAGTGAGTGATATGAGTCGTCTTCCTGTGGGAAGCAGGAGAAACAGATCATGCACTGATGTGAGGGCCTCTTGTCGTCCTTCAGGCATGTTTAGTGGTGCGTTGAATGTAGAGGCGTTGGATTGACGGCAGGGCAGAGCTACAGATCTTTGAGGCCTTGATGACAATTCTCTGAAGTCTCTTTCTAGTGATACAATCTGTTCCACCATACCAAACTGTGAGGGAGCATATCAGGATGCTCTCTATGACAGAGGTGTGAAACTGTACAAGAAGGTGACGACTGACACAGGACTTCTTCAGTTGCTTGAGGAAAGTAAAGGACGGGGTGCCAACACACCTATGGGCGATTCAGTAACTCCGATCAGCTTCAGCATGATTTCGGTCTGTGGGGGGAAACTCCACAACCACATGGGGGAAGCATTCAAGCATCATACATACTTGTATAGAACCCAGGTCCCAGGGGTGTGAATTAGCAGCGCTAACCATTGCACCACCATTCCACTGCCATAAATAGTGCGAAGTAGCATGACCAGTATGGTCCTGAAGAGCTGGGGAAGACTTAAGGTTCATATAGAAACTGTTAATAACCCTAAAATTAGATATACGTCTATTTTATTTCCACACAGATCATACTGGGCCCAGACCCAATGGCTTGCTGGTGACTGTCCAGATAAGCAGCGATTACACCATCATTCCCAGTTTCATGGCACCAAGCAGAATATCACAGATAGGAGCAGCATGAATTCACTAGGTTTATGTGGGTGGAAAAGGAGAACCTGCTGAGTGTAGATGTTCTGTAATTGCAACGGCTCCGTTTAAAGTTCGGTTAATAACTGTGTATAAAACATTCCATGGAAAATCAAACAGGAGATAAAAGCCTTACTCGCAAACAGTCGTATAGTTCTAGATTTAATAACTGTATGAATACGTCTGCCACTATTAAAGTCTGGAAAAATGCTTATTTGTATATCTGTACCCAGCAGTCTGAATATAATTAGCAATGAAAATTGTCAAATTAACTCCTTTTGAGTTGGACCAGCTCCCGTTTTGAGTAGCAAATGTAACTTATTTTCCATCAATTCATATTGAGTAGTTCTCACATTAAAAGGAGAATGTGAAGTTTAAAAGGAGTATGTGAAGTGGAGTGTGAAACTCTACTGTACTCAACATAACGCAACGACATTTTATTCAACCTCAGCCGGGTTGATTAACAGCCATCTGGTTTAAAGTGCTAAAACAATAAAGACATCATTGAATTCACACGGCCGTCAGTCACGTCCCAGGCGAAGATCTCCGTGGGGGACGTGCGGCCTCACCTGCACAAACGGGCATGACTCCTCCCCTTCGCTACCTGGCCAATAGCATGGCTGGAAAAGTATCACTCCTTCCACTCACACGATGGCAACAAAACAGACAGTAAAAAAGTAGGCGTTTGCTGTACGTAACCGAGCAAAACTGTCACCCTGCCAATAATAACAAACCTTGTAAACTATTATCCACAAACTGTAATCTGTAATCCCAACAGTACACACAGAATTTTCACAAGACCCAGAATATCCTTAAATCTTATCTTTGCAACAAATACGTTACCAGTTAAATTACACACTTTGTACTGGATTTATGTTCTTTTGGTTAATTATTTCTCGTGGAATAAAGTATTATAAAATTTTCTTTTGGATAATTAGATGAACATCAACAGGTAATTACAGTGGGACCTACTTTGCAGTTGTCAAAATTAGCCTATATGGTTTTCTCTTAAATTAAAATAAAAATTCATTCGGTCCATTTGATTATCCATCCATCCATATTCTTGTGGAGCTTTATTTGATTATACAGTACTATCATCGGTTTTTTTTGTTTTGTTTTCCAATGGTTGTAATAAAGGGAACAATGTTTTAAAAAGTTTTGAGTGTTTTATTAAATGCTTGAAACATGAATAAACAATGTCAACTTATAGATACAAACCACTAGTAGCTATAAAAATAGTATCTACTCTATTTTAAATATGTAATAGACAACTTACAACTTTTGAAACAAAACAAAGAACAGTTCTTAAAAAAATAGGGAAAATAATTTCATAATAGTAACAAAGACGGTAAAAAGTTGTTTCAATCATCGCACTGTGGTACAAATAATATATATTATCAAGGTGAAATAAAAAGTTTCTCACAATTTGAATTAATGATTTGCACAAAATTCCACAAAAAAACCATCAAACAGCACCCCTCCCATTTTATGGTTGTTAACAGGCTTTCAGTGATGAGCAGCCGATCATCAATAACAGCCTGCTTTAAGGTCTGCCGAGGGTTACTGGTCTGCATGCAGTGCGGTTTTTTCCACCAACTTCTGACCGGGGACAGGCATCTCAGCAGCCGGTGCAGGCGGCGAATGCGCAGATCTCACATATGTCCGAATTTTGTGCCACGACACCTGTGGATGGTAAAAGCGAGCAAAAGGGCTGAGTGTGCGCTGAAGGCGGCGCGTCTGCAGCTCCTGAACACGTACCAGGGTAGCAAAAAGATCAAAGCCACACACACTCTCTCACCAAGACATTATCGCAATCAGTGATTTCGCTTAAGATTAATGTCACCTGCTGAAATGAGTTACGTGATACGTACGATATGATATTGCTGTTCTATCTGCATTAATAACATGGATTATGAAATTCCCTGTATGCCCCCCCCTCCCTCCACACACACACACACACACACAACCAGACCTTCCACTTAAACTCTTACCAAGTCTGTATATTGACATGCTCGCCTTCTTGCTCCTACACAGGGGTTTGAATTCATCAGGCAGGGCAGGGTGGACGCAGACGGCTCTGGTCATGGTGGCCACCAGCCGTGGGTTGGGGTTTCTGGTGACGCTGACGTCCATCAGCTCTTTCAGCATTTTGACGGACTCCAGTGAGAAGGTGAAGTCTCCCTCCTGGAAAAGAGAATAGATCGAGTCATATACGTGGTAGCCGGGGGAATGGAGGAAGGACGTGTGTGGAGAGGTGCTGGTTGTCAGAACCATGCTTGATTTTTTGAACACTGAAGGTTCAGACCTGTATCTCAGCACGTTAAGTAAGACTCCCACCGATCATTTCAGACTTTATTATCAGTAGTGCTGTTTCAGCCTGTTTCAGACCAGTCCATCCACATCAGGCTGTAGTAGCACCAGTAAAAAACATCCAACAAAAGAACTACAAAAGCATCATTTGAAATTAGTCTTTCAAGAACTGAAAGACAGGCACTCACCTTAACCTGGACAGCCTGAGAGACTATGCAAAAAACTGCGAGCAGAACAGTGAGTGAAAGCTTAGTGTTCATTTTCTCCTGCAGTCCTCTCTGATTTGTTCTTGTCTTAGTGAAGGCTTCTAGATTCTTCCGCAAAGCGATTCTCCTGAATGTCTGTCATACCCTCTGCATCTCTCGGTATTTAACGGGTACCGCTTGCAGTCTGGCAGGCTTGCCATTGGCTGAGCTGTGTCAGACCAAAGTCTCATGGTTAATGAGTTAATGATGGGACAGAGTTGTTTATTAATGTCATAAAGAGCAACTCCTAAAATAATAAATCCTCTCAACTCTTCTGCGGTCACAAAAGAACCATGCCAGAAAGTGTGAACACACCACAGACGTTTGTGACATTGCTTATAAAATCTGTCACGCCTCACACATTGAGAGCACTTGTGAAAGCAAACTTGATACAATATGTAAAGTGCGAACGTGTCTTTACATAAGGGCACAAATATGAAGTCAATTGTCTTGTTTTTTGAATGTTGTGTGTCTGAGAATTTTCCACGGAGATTAATAAAGTGTCACTATTCTATTCTATATTTCACAGACATTTGTTTTTCTTATATAACAAGCAAACGAAAAGCAACCAAACCAAAAGAAAACTTGATGTCACTCATTTCACATTTCAGTTGTCGTCGTTGTGCTTGGGCACTGATGGAATTTGAGTTGCAAGGTGACACAGGGGGTAGAGTTGCCTCACACCTCCAGGGTTGGGGCTTTGAATACCATCATTGGTCTGCGTGTTTGTGTAGAGGTTGTATTGTCTGCTCCTGTCTTGAAGGTTTCCTCTGAGTACTTTGGTTTTCCCCCATAGTTAGATAAATTTCCAAATAGGCCAAACGGCATCTCTAAATTGAGCGGTGAGCCAGTGTGTACATGACTGTGCCCCGTAATGGGCTGGCATCCTGTCCAGGGTGTACACCTCCCTTGTGCCCTGCATGTAGACCCCCTGAGACCCTGATCAGGACAAGCAGTCGGATGATGGATGGAGTAACACACAATGTTACCAGTGTGGTGATGAAAACACATACTAAGCAAGGGCGCCGATTTAGCTATGGATAGCAGGGACACCGTCCTACCAATATTACAGGAGTAATGTGAGTGATTAGGGGGCGGGGGGTTTGCGGCAGATTTCGTTCTTACCAATACTGAAACCAGACCTACGCCCTGGATATTAAGGATGGGTTTGCCATGATTAATAAATATATTGCAGGATGTAAATGATAAGTAATACATAACACCAGTGGTACGTAATAGGGCAGAGGGTAACACTGAGACGATGAACTTGGGACCTGAAGGGTGTTGGGCCTATTGTGTGTCAGTGGGTGAAGGACAAGAAGCGCTCTGGTGTAGAAACATTAGCTGGATACAGACACCTGGCGGGAAGGTTTCCGCCTTCTGTCAGAAACCTGATGGGCTACGGGGAGATGGAGAAAGATGGAGGAGGTCAGCTGTCTGTGGCAGGGCTGAGAAATCGTACAGCAGCGTGACGACGCCATTCCACACAGACTGTGCATGCATGGCGATAAAGGATGAAGGCGCAGCATCACTTTGAGAAGTACTTAAATGTTCTCCAAGATTAGAGCATTGAACATCACACAAAAAGCAGTAGAACATATATGTAACCTGCATTATTACACTTTCCGTCGAGGCGCCCAGGGAGCCGGGGGTTAAGGGCCTTGCTCAAGGACCCGCAGACATGCTGAGGCTGGGTTTGAACCTGCGACCTTGTGATTACCGGATTATTAGCCCACCGAGCCACATGCTGCCCCCATCCATTCTGTACCTGCTTGTCTTAAACAGGGTCACAGGGGTTTGGCGTCTATCCCAGGAGCTATGGGTACAAGGCAGTAAATAAGCCAGCATCGAGCGCCGACCCATTGTAGGGGTCTGGAACCTATGTCGGGAATTACAGGGAATAAGCACGCATTCACATCTATGGGCAATTTGGCAACTCCGAATCACCTCAGCATCCTCAGCTCATCTGCAGGTCCTTGAGTGAGGCCCATAACCCTCAGCTGTCAGCTTACTCTCACCTCCAGGGAGCAAGTCTGGGAAGATGGGCATCAATATTATTATTAAAATCGGATTTGTGGCTTGAGGTGAAACTTATATAATAAACAGTTAACTGCATTTACTACCGTGGTTTTATGGCATTATTGAGACTTGTACAGGTTCTTCTTAATTTGTATTGTTTCAATGCCTGGGATACTTTTAATTTCACAGGTGTTTGATCTCCAGGTTCGCCTCCATTTTCTGGAAATGCTTCACAGGGCGTCGAGCATCTTTCATGCTGTTTTAACGAGCTTTAATATTATCCGTTGTTCTGGCAAAGTCGGCAGTGGCATTGATGTCTCTCCATATTTGTGTCAAAAATCCTCCAAATTACACATTCACATGTGACAGCTAAATATTTGTTATTCTCCTTTATGACATTCACCACAACGGAAGTTTGACAAGGAAGTTTTAAACTGGCCATCCAAGTCATGGCTGTAAATGTGTGCGTCATATGTTTGCAGTACGTAGAATCCTTTTACCTCTACTAAATTCATACCTGTACTGGGGACTGCAATCGTCTTGCTGGAAAAAGGACAGTCTTCCATGAAATAAATAGTACATGTGTCACATGGGTTTCCTTAAGATAAAATGCCCAAACCACATACAAAATACCTAATTATTGAAATAAGGTTGGTTAAATTGCACATAAACCTGGATTTTTCAAGGAAATTGCATGGACCTTCACTAAATCCAACTTGGGATCGAACATGCAGCCCAGACCAACCATTGAAGCAGTAACCCCTCTCTGATCCTCATCACCTGAAACAATTTCTGGTTTAATTACATACTGCTAATTGTATATTCTCACCTGACAGATCATAGCAGTGTATAGTGAATTTTCTTTATATTAAGAATTCTCCCTTGTAATCATATTCTACTTCTTACTGTATATTAATTCCATGCATGATTTTTTGATTAAGATTTTGATTCTCTTCTGCCATGCTTTTCTTGGCAATCTTTCTCTGTATATGTCACGATCCGCTCCGTCCGATCCTCCCGTGTGCCACGCCCACCTCATTACCTTGTGTTCCTGCCCGATTGTGTTCACCTGTGTCTTGTTAACCCCTGCTTGTCAGGGTGTATGAGTCCACGTCTCCCCTAGTCTGATGTCGGTCATTGATGTTGTGTTGTTCCTGGTTAGTGAATGTTCGTGCCTGTCATCCGTGTTTAAGGATTAAACCCAGTTTTCCCCGTCCATCTGGGTTGCTCTGCCTTCTTGCCCGCTCGCCTGGCCACCGAACGTCACAGTATACAACTCTGAATTTCTTTTTATCATTTTTGGTCTTAAACAGCTACGGATTGATCTGTAACTAGAACTTGGCCACATTCATCACAGTAAGATGCTTCTGGGTATTTCTTGTTGGGACAAGAAGCCAGCAGGAAGTTTCAGAAATCTCTTGGGGAATATGACTTCACTGGATGATCGTGCCACCTATAATTGCAGCCAGCTAATGTTTTATCCATTCCTGGGTTCAAGTAGGACAGAAATGAGACATCTAAACCAGCAGTGACCAATCTTATCCGCGAAGGGCCGCTGTGTATGCAGGTTTTCTCTGCAACTCCCTAATTAGATTACTAATTAGAGGACTGATTGGCTGAAGAGTCCTCGCACCTGGGTTTGAACAGCTGATCTACAGGTTATCCCAAAAACCTGCATACACACCGACCCTTTGCGTATAGGATTGGCCACCCCTGATCTAGACAGATACTCACTGGTTGAAGAATGCCACTTGAAGGACGGCATGTCATACTACCCTTTGTGGGATTTTGAGGGTCACATTTTGATGGATGCTACATTTCTGTAAATAGTCATCCATTAGTCAGCACTGTAAAACACCTCCACAAGCCATTTTGCATTTATGTCCTCTGGTTGCAGGATCAACACGCTCATGTTCCCAGGCTGTGACGTCCTACTGGGAGACCATCTCATCCAGATGTTCAGCTGTTATTATCTTTTGTAGGCCGAAGACTACTGTGCTTACAGTTTGCCAACAAAAGGGATATAGAACAACCTACCAAATTTAAATCGGATGTATCACATCTATCAAAGAAGGCCTCTGGTAAACATTTCCTGCCGGTGGCTTCTACTGGGTCAGTTTCCCTACATCCCAGGAAGCTAACAGACCTGATGCAAAAGAATCTGCGACAAAGAGTCACTTCAGTAATGGTTGACTCCTCAACATACAAGAGGGGTAAATTATCAGCCTGATGTTATGCAGTTTCACTCGTATTTTCATGCTAGGCACGGAAACTAAGCTCAGCTCCTGTTAAGAGATGTTCGCATGCTGCAAGACAAGCCAAAGACACCTGGCCCCTGGCCAGTATGAAAAGACCCCAGACTGCAATCGTTATTTACAAGTTGCGTCAACAGAGCTGGGGAGTAACATGCAATCAATGATTTACAGACCATTTGGCAAACTCTCTGCGGAACCCGTGGACCCAGTGACATCACACACACACAAAGTGGCTATAGCCTCCCACGCTTGTGGGCGTGTCCCTGCACTTAACAGTGACCTTCTTCATGGCAGCCTGAGCCCTTCTGCTATAGACCTTCTGTGGGCTTGTGTTTGTTGGATAGCAATTTCAGTTCATGTCCAAAATAAAGTTTTACTTTGACTTTCACATATGTGAAGTTGTGTCGTGATTATTTTTTTAGCCTCTGAAGCAGTTTTCATATGCAGGAAGTGTGGCTTGTGGGCTTGGACAAAGGCTCATGCATGCTGTGGTCTTTAAAAGCCGCAGTGGGTGGTACCTCCCTCTGTAGTGGTCTGTTTCAGTCATGTACCTCCACTGAGCTCTCTGCTGAGAGAAGCCGTTTTATCTGACACTGTGAGTCTGGGGGCTTAGTATTTGTATTTTATAGGCTCAATTCAATGAATCTTTGGGAGGAGCCCTAGTCTGGACCCCATGTCAGCATAACAAAGGTAATATTAGTTAGGTAATAGTAGCTATGGTTAGACTGGTTGTTAGGTAGCCTTCGTGTAAATATTTTGTATATGAAATCTTTATTTTTTCAGCTGTAAATCAAGTTAAATTTTTTCTTTTTTCCGACGCTGTGTTTGGGCTCAGCTGTAAAGCAGGCATCACAGTAGCTGAAAACACACTATTGTTATTTCTCCTGTGTCCTGCAGGTTTCTTCCCACGGTCCCAAGTCATGCAGTTAGGACAGTGGTTCTCAATCCTGTTCCCACCCCCTGCCCATAATGTTTTCATTCCAACCCACGGTGCTTTCGAACTGCCACATTTATTATTAGCCTATTAAGGACCATCTGAGCCTGACTATAGTAGGGTTGGAATGAAAACATTCTGGTGGGGTGGGGGGGGGGGATGGGTGCCAGGGACAGGACGGAGAACCACTGAGGTGAAGCGGTGTTGCTAGTGTGAGTACGTGTGTGTGCCCTGTGATGGCCTGGCATTCCAAGTGGCATCCCTGCCTCGCGCCCTCTTCTGCCCGATATAGGTTAAATGCTTAGCTCCTGCTGGGACCATTGAGTCTTCCTGATGGAGCATCCATGAACCTCATCAGGATAAGGAGACAGAGACAGTTCCTTTAAACAATGGGCTGAACAGAACAGGCACCTTTCTATCTAAAACTGTGCAGACCTGAAGACATGATTTTGTTTCGTCTGAGCCAATTCCCTGGCCATTTTCACAACCAGCCCTCATTAATATGCCATAAAATTTAAATCCCACACCTGTTTTACACCCCCATGCATTTCATGTGTTGTAACAGACCATAAACAAGAGATCCAGCTACCTTTATAAGCTGCGCTTTGAAATTTACTATTTAAATTATAACTGGAATTGCTAAAACTGGGACAGAACCCAGGTCCATACCTTGAGTAAATAGCAGAACAATCCTAAAAGTATGACTGTTTTATCCTATAAGTATCATGATTGGAAACCAGGAGGGTGTGACAATCGCGGCACTGGCGTGGGTCTTGACAGAAGGTACAGACACTGATACTGTGACAGTAACAACAATAACCAAGCTGGAGAAGGCAAGGGCAGGAGTATATAAACGTAAAAGACAAGGAACAAACTAGAGACAGGTGTGGATGATTCCCATATTAAGTTGGAAACAGTTAGAGAATTATGATATGGCCAGCGCCCTCTACTGGCCAAACAGGAACACGACAGGCTGATTGGCAGGCCTTGACAATCATGATAGACTGTGAAACATTACTTAAATTCTTTAGTTTTACTCTGTATTGGTGAATTTCACTAATGTGAATGACAGAGTTACTACTCTTGAATGCTATGATGTTTCATAAAGCATGGTGACTATTATGCCACTAGCAGTTTTGGGCCACATTGGGAAACATATAATATTGGGCCCCCAACCCAACCAATTCAATGTGAAATTTTTTAAGGCCCCTGTCTGTCAGGGGCCCTTGGAATCATCCTAACTTTCCTTCCCTATCAATATTTAGTTTGCACCATGACGTAAAACCAATTATTTATAGTTAAAAGTCGCAGAAAGCTGATAGCTAACAAGCGTCAATGAGTATCTGTGAAGGTTTAACAGCGCAATATGTCACAGAATGGAGAAATGACGGCTGCTCTGCCACCTGACTGGACAATGTGCAGTTTGCTGAAGCGATATTATGTGCTTCTGGCGCAGCCTGCAGCAAACGGTAGACGTAGAATACATCCCACTTCTTATGTGTCACTGGAGACGCTACGGCAGGCTGAATGTTAGTCAAACGCAGCCCCAAACTACTGATATTTTTATTATTAAATGACATACCTGTTTATATATCTCCTTGCCTTGTATGTGTTGTTACAAACTATAAAGAAGAGATCCAGCTACCTTTATAAGCTGTGCTTTGAAATTTACTATTTGATGAAAATAAGAACCGAAATAGCTAAAACTGGGACAGAACTCAGGTCCATACCCAAGTTAATAATAATAATAATAATAATAATAATAATAATAATAATAATAGTTGTAGTTGTACCAGGGTTGCCAACTCTCATGCATCTAGAGTGATACTCACGTTTTCAGACTCTCACGTAAGACATATTACGGCAAATTGATATTATTCTATTATAAACCTAAAATTAGCTGCATCAAAATCGTTGAGGTAGTTTGCAAACCCTAAAGACTATTTACAATGTTATAAACTTCTTACATAAATATAAATGCATGTGCATGTGTGTGCAGACTCGTCTCAATGACCCTGTTGTAGCAAATGGGCTCCATGTTTATCTGAATAAATAAATATATTGTTATATATCTGTAGACTGGCAAAAGACCTTCATTAGACAAACGCTTGTTGTATTAATTTATGTACAGTTTTAAAATCTGTCTTTCATGTTTTGACATTAGGAGCAAAGGAGTATCAAGGGTGTTATTTGTAATAAATAACATTTTATTTATCGTTTGTGTCATAGCGAAACCTAAGGAAGATCCCACGCTGAGCTCAATGGCTCTGCCGGGGCTTTTCTATAGATATCTAATCATTCGATGGGCGACCCGGGAGCGATTGTGCCATGAACCACATTGCACCGCTAAATTATTGCCGCTGTTATCGGGACCCTTTTTCCGGAGCCTACCACAGGGCGTGGTTTGCATGCACGGGGTGATTGTAAAACAGAAGCATCGTGCGACAGAAACCATGATCAGGCACGCATTTATATGGAGATCTGGCGAGATTTAGCGGCCGGCATTATTATTGACAGTGTGCTTATTGTTTGCTGACATCCGATATTCGGTGACGTTCTGAAACTTCGCCTTTAAATTGCATGTCAAACGGGCTCAGCAACAGGGACCGCCGCACCAGTATAGGGTCACGTTCATAGAAAACAGCTCAGTATATCAGTGGATATTGATGTTACTGGTACTGGCGGCCTCTGCAATAAACAAATGTGGAATTTTCGCACATTTTGCAGCTGCTTTCATTTGCTCTGAGTCAACCAGCTGGAGTGGATAAGGGGCGCAGAGAAGTGGATGCTCTAAAGTAGGATATGATTGGGCGATATCACATAAAAGACAAGGCAGTGGCCTGGTCTGGTCCAAACCAGGTTTGGACCTGGATGCTATGGTAATTCGCACTGTGACCTCCTACCTCCAAATCCTGCTTCTTCATAGTGTGAGTGTGGAAGAGTACTGTGTTTGCAAGGGTTTTTTTCCAGTCACTTTTAAGTCCTGCAATGCCATAATATGACTGCAACCTGGCACTGGGTTAGTGGTTATGGAAGATGAATGGCCGGATGCTTTCATTACTTTTCTTTGGCTCAGGGCCCCCTTAACCTTTTCAAGGGACCCAGGCAAAGTTTTACTTCCAAAAAAACTGCTGATCATTTCACTTCCTCCACAATGCAGGTAATTCAGGCCCCCCAGCAATCTGCTTATTCTGCCTATAACTAGACCAGCTCTGGTTTGGTTCATCAGGCTATGTCCTAACATCTCAGTTGAGTTTAAGTTAGCCTGACTTGTTACTAGCAGTGCTCGTTGCTAAGTTGCCTTTTGCCGTTATCTGATACGCACCTGTAATCAGGGCATCCACCAAGCGTACAGATAAAGATCAGATACTATTTTAGGGCTGCTGTAAAATAACCGCGAGTCGCATCACAGATCTTATGCGATCAATATTTATATGTTTATATTTATATTTATATCAAGCTCAAGGAAGAGTGGAGCTCTGTATTTGCTTTAGTAGGACACACACGCACAAAGTCATACACTCTGGGAAATGTAGAGAAATCAGCGTAAATGTATGTCTTTGCACTGTGGGGTGTAAAGTAGAACACTTGGAGGAAAAGTATGCAACATAGGGAGAACGTGCAAGATCCATACACAGATCAGAGGCGAGACTAAACCCCCTGCCTTGATAGTATGAGGCAACAGTGCTAACCGTTGAGTCTCCATGCTGCCACTATTATAGCCGTCATTGTTATTGTTATTATTGTGAATTGTTTGACTGTGAATCCCTAGTGTGTCCCTAGTGTGGTGGTGTTGGTGTTCGTCTGCCTTCTGAGTACCTATTAAAGTCTTTCCCCCTCAAAAAGGTCTGTGGGGAGAAGCCAAAAAAGTATCACCCCAAAAGACCTTCAGTGAAAGATACCAAAAAGAAGAAGTGCACCCTCCCCAGAGTAAGGTCACCGTGAAGGACCTAGACACAGTAGACCTTGGCAGTGAATAAGAGGGGGGGGGCTGGAGTCTTTCCCATAGTAAGTCCAGTCTAATACGACTGGTAGTTAGGTACAGGTGAAGTAAACAAGTAACTGTACTCAACTACTCACTTTATCCCCCTGTCTTTGTAACACAGGATGTAAGTGTGCAAACTGTACACACAAAGTCGTACCCACATCACTGGAGCTGTGACACTGCAACATCATCGTGAGCTACCACTGCGCTCCCTCATTTTCCTTTTGTATTATTCACTGTATTAGACGATCTACTTCATCATAAAATACAATTAAAACGTAACAGCACAGCAACGGTAACACTTTTCATTATGATAAAACCTGAACTTCTAATATATTATCATAGTAGCCTTGCTGTGGTGAGTAAACCTTTAACTAATAACCAACCTATTGACCTATAAAACAAAATACTGTATAATAACTGAATAAATGTAAGGACAATTGAGGCCACTAATTCATTCAATGCTAATCTGTGATGTTGGCTTGAAAACAGACGTTCATGTTGCCATAGTAACCTGTATAATGCCCGCACTACTGAAGGTGTTTCCTCCGGTTTTGCGGATTAACTCGTGACCCTCCACTGATTTTCACCTTGACATAAGTGCTTTTGCTAGAAGCTGAGAAGTTTAATAGCCATGCCGCATTTAAAACTACAAGACATGGTCATGCGATTATGTCCTGCAATTTATTATGACTCATTCCTTGGCAACATTTGATATTTAATACAAGCAGAAATTGCATTAGATTCTTCCTGTTACACCAGCGGCATTTGCCTTTCCATAATGTTATCCATTCGCCTGTGATAATAGTTTTTATTAAAATATGGGAAAATGATAAATAAAGTTTTAAAAAACGATTCTCAGTTGATGCCAGTTGACTTTCATGCAGAGTTTTGTATGCTCGTGCAATCATCTGAATTGTCTGATTATCATCCGTCTTACTGCGCTGTCACCTGTTTTATGGTAGATCTTCGCTATCATAAAGATAAACATGACCGTCTACAATCTCAGCCGATGAATCTGCTCATCTAGCCTGCAGAGTCATCTGCACTTTGACGTAATATACCCCACTAAAGTTGTTTTATTCCTCTTTGTGAACACGTGTGGTTTATCCAGAGATGACAGTGGTTTGCATCAATTCTCGTGCATCCTCTGGGGGCAGCAGTTACTGCTTACTGGAGCAGCCAACTGAACCGAAGTCCCTCAGGTGCAACCTGTCACTGTTTGACTCAGCGTTGCTAATGTGGGTGACAGCTCTGCAGATGGAGAGGTGTTTGAAAGGCAAATACACTGCAGGATGTCTGTATTACTGTCTGAATGAGGAGAAAAATTGTTCATAATATCCACCCCCAGGCAAATTTTTGACATGACCATACATTAACTATTTGAGCTAATTCACTTTCAGTCACCAGCAGTCCTAATGAATTACTATATAAGCAATGACTACTGCAGTCTTCTTCTGAACCGTATTTTTGTAGTTAATACAAAAACCTTGTGAAATTACTGAAAAGTGCGCACTGCGACAAAAAAAAAACAAAACACCAAGTCAGTGATGGATTAATTTGCAACCACACACTTCAAGTTTATGTTTTTATCATTTGGGGCAGTGTGTGACTCAGCAGGTTAGGCCTCTATGCCTACAGTATGTAGGTCAGCAGGTTAGGCCTCTATGCCTATGTAGGTCAACAGGTTAGGCCTCTGTGCCTGTGTGACACGGTGGGTTAGGCCTCTGTGCCTATGTGACTCAGCGTGTTAGGCCTGTGTGACACAGCGGGTTAGCCCTCTGTGCCTATGTGACTCAGCGTGTTAGGCCTGTGTGACACAGCGTGTTAGGCCTGTGTGACACAGCGGGTTAGGCCTCTGTGCCTTTGTGACTCAACGTGTTAGGCCTGTGTGACACAGCGGGTTAGGCCTCTGTGCCTGTGTGACTCAGCGGGTTAAGCCTCTGTGCCTATGTGACTCAGCGTGTTAGGCCTGTGTGACACAGCGGGTTAGGCCTCTGTGCCTGTGTGACTCAACGTGTTAGGCCTGTGTGACACAGCGGGTTAGGCCTCTGTGCCTGTGTGACTCAGCGTGTTAGGCCTGTGTGACACAGCGGGTTAGGCCTCTGTGCCTGTGTGACTCAGCGTGTTAGACCTGTGTGACTCAGCAGGTTAGTCCTCTGTGCCTCTGTAGGTCAGCGATTTAGGCCTCTTCGCCTGTGTGACTCAGTGTGTTAAGCCTCTGTGCCTGTGTGACTCAGCGTGTTAAGCTTCTGTGCTTGCTGTGACTCAGCAGGTTAGGCCTCCGTGCTTGCTGTGACTCAGCAGGTTAGGCC
Organism: Mormyrus lacerda; assembly: GCA_015163995.2. Classification (NCBI taxonomy): domain Eukaryota; kingdom Metazoa; phylum Chordata; class Actinopteri; order Osteoglossiformes; family Mormyridae; genus Mormyrus; species Mormyrus lacerda. The sequence goes on from JAABNX020000143.1 coordinate 21,499,415, forward strand.
TCCGTGTTTGCTGTGACTCAGCAAGTTGGCTCAGGGTGAGTCACACTCACCCTGCTCCTCTAGTTGCTTGTTCCCACCTCCTGAATTCTTGTTCTGCCCTCAAAACATTTTTTGTGTCAGTAAAACTCCCATGAGCTTATGTCTGCAGACCCCAAAATAAATTCTGATTAATTAAACCTGCAGATTGGTACATATGAAGATTATTTTGATTAAAAGTCTGCTCATTCAGTCCATGAGAGTTTATTTGACGTCTTGACCGGTAAAAGTATAGATAGGAAAAGCAGTGGCACACATTAGCTAAATTAGCTCCAGCTTTCTGCCTTAATCCCTCTGTTTCCAAGAAGCATCTTCATATTATGAGGGTGTCAATTGGATAGGAAGTCATGGGAAACAGACAGAAGGATCCAGCAATCGACCAACCTGTAACATACCATCAGAACCAACTTGTCACAACGTGCCTACCCAGAGCGGATTTTAAAAAGAGAAAAACTCAATTCTCAGTGTGGCGAAAACTGAAAATGATTTCCTGACCCCATCAAAGAAGGAGATTGAGAAAAGAAGCTGGGAAGTAATGTTTATAAAGCCCAAATTGCAAGGAACGTGACAGGTTCATGATTGTGGATTGAGAGTATTTTGGTAACTAAATGCTATGAAGTTTTAAAACGATTCTGTAACTCTTGTGAGTCGTGCATCTCCTGGGAGACAGGACTGTGTGTGTGTGCGTGTGTGTGTGTGTGTGTTGCGGGGGGGGGGCTGGGGGTCGGAGGGGCTGGCATTAACTCACAAATGTATTCTTGTAAAATAAATCCCCAAATCAGCCCCACCCCACCATATAAACCTCCCCACGGTAACCATGGTAACAAATTAAAATTAAATACCAGTTTGGACTGGGATTATCAAACTGATCTGCAGCTTACTATCCCAGAAAGTGATCACAGTGGAAAAGCGTGAAATCGTAACATACACTTAATGTTTCTCAAATAATCAGGAACAACAAGTACGCTCTTTGGGGCCCCTTATGAAGATCCCCTGGTGAATAAAGAGTGGAATTTATGAAATTCTGAAAATGTTTGCACGTGCCTTCAGTGATGGAAATATCTTTAAATAAATATCATGATCTTAAATTCAGTAGACTTGTGTAAATAAAACAAAATGCTGGTACCACTGTTTGACATTAAAGCAATAAAACCATGGATACAAAAACCTGCTCAAAACAGTAGCGTGAAGATGTATCTTCAGGTTTTTGATGCTGCAGAACGTCTCTCTCATGTCCTTCATCTCCTCACCCAGGGCTTCAGCATCCAACCAGTGCCTAGAATGGGCACTGAACCACACCGGAGGAAAAAGGCGGTGGGGAGGGGGGGGGGGTACTTAAGGACACACTGAATGGTAATGATGGTAACCTTGGACCTCATGGGTGTGTCAAGGACAGCTCCGCTCAAACCGCATTCTGTAATCATGGATTCATGGATAAATGTCCAAGTATCTCCAGTCTCACAATAATCACATAAGCTTTAAGCTGAATGAGTCCCATTCAAACATGGACCCTCTTTCATGACAGACAGCAGGGCTGTACGGAGACTTTTCGAGGGCCAGGTGTTCGATCACTCATATTTGCCAACCCGGGGGTGAGGGGCGGGGGGGTGATGTTGCCTCAGTAATATTAGAAAGGGGGCATTACTTCCTCTCAGGCGCCACATGAGGTTCGGTGTGGACGTGCCTTAGTCACCATGATGGCTGCATCACCGTGTTATTCAGGGTGGAAACCTGAGCATTTTACAGCGTGCTCTTCACACGGCAGGAGTCACGTCTACGTGCATTGCAGATACGATTATCTGAGATATTCTTTTCGAAGTAGGCAGATAAAATGATCTAGTTTGATTATTTAAAGATTTTGATTTAATATTAATGTTGGATTCTAGCCTTCTAAGATCTGCTACAGTACTGTGTGAGTACGCAGTGTCTTGTTTTCATTATCTTTATACTTGTTTATCCTAAAAGAGTTTTTACCTCCCCTCCCAGTTCAATTTGTTTTTCTAACCCCTTCGTCTCCCATGCCCCCATAATTAAAGCTTGAGTCCTTATTTCCTGTCTCACATTGTTCTGCCTTTAAGCATTAGACTTCCCGATGAGGATTTTTGTCAGTATTTCTCAACCATATCTTAACGAAAAGCATCACCTTATTCATCAAATCGGCACTGCACCCAAGAGTGCCATGAGAAAATTTTAATAAAGCTCTGGTATAATGTCCTCTGTTAATGAGTTTCGTGCGATTAATTTATGAAATACACAAGTGATATGATCAGACCTGATGCAATAATTAAGCTTTGTAAAAACAGGGACAAATCTGAAGAAAAAAAATGGGTTGTACAGTAGCCTCAGGGAACATTGAAGGAATCGTTGTTTTGGGGCAGGCATAGAGGTTTAAATTATAGTTCTGAGGGTAGGTTCTAGCTACGCTCACTGCAATGCCTGCCATCTGTTAGTGTGTTGAAAAGGACTCGCACACAAAAGTGAACTCGCTGAAAGCAACGCAGAGTCACCGGAAACCTGGAGCACCAGTGTGAAGAGAAGGTGGGTGATCTCCACGGAGACGTCAACCATCACGCAAACTGTTGCCATGTGCTCGATAGCTCATGGTCCGAGCTCCAAGCGCGAGCGGCTCAGCCTAGATTCCACGTGCGCATATGTGACTGAGCCTGGTCACATAGCTCAATCAAACCAGAAAGCAGCGAGGATTTATAAGCTATCAAAGTGGAACAATCTGTTTCATTTCAAAATGAAAGAAAACTAAGTCTATCAGATCTACTTCCAGGATGAACATATCAGGTTCTGAGAATGGCAGAGAGATTCAAACCACCCATTTGTCTTGAATAACTATCGATCCAATACAATGTAACGATCCTGAGGTCATCCCAAGTAGAACAGGGCGGTGGGCGCTGAATGGGATGTCAGTAGAGGCTCCTGTACTCAATGCGCTGCGGCTTTGAGGTCACAACACCCTGATTTGCACAAATGTGTTTAAGACTGAAAGGGTGTGAATCAGGTTTGGGGGCAATTGGAGCCTGACCTGAGTCACACAGGGTGTAAATTAGGGTACACAGTAGACGGAATGCCAGACTCCCACGACAGGAAGCAATCTAACAGTAAAAGGAAAACTCATTTAGCCTTGTTACACTTCATTCAGCAAACCTTACGCTGTGGGATAACTTAATTCATGGTTGATTTGCAGGCAACAATGTTGCCTAAATGCATCATCGCCCCCCCCGCCAATGTTGTACCAGTTGACGTGTAGTCTTATGTTCAGTAGCGTGCCCCCACGTTCGGTGGCACTTGTTTCTATACACGGTGGTCAGATGGCGCACAGGAGATTCTCTTGATTGCACTGTTTTGGTTGCGTTTTGTTCCACCTGTCTATATAATTAACATATTTGCAAGCATTTTAGCTCTGGGATACTCTTGCATGCAGCGATAATCATAACTTTAAAAACTGCCCAGGTGAACTGGGGACTCACAGTGTGAGTATTTTAGATGCCCGTGGCTAACATGCGGCTGCAGGTCTGTGTGAGCGATCACAGCTACATGTCACCTTACTTAGCAGGCCGCCTGCCTCTTAAAATGGTTGTTTTCCTGCTCGGGAAACAGCAGGGGGCATTTTCAAAGTGATGTTGTTCGATAGATAAATATTTTTATTTAGCTTTTTATTTAGCTTTTTATTTTTATTCAGGCTGATGGGTCAGCGATACACTTTGAAATGTTTTACTCATGATGAAAGGTAAATTTAGTTAGAAAACAAATGGGGATTAAAATCAGGAAATGGGTTATTGGGTTAAACAGCAGATTAGTTTATACTGTAGAGTTCCAGGCAATATACTGTATGTATTAAGGTGTAACAGGAAATTATTGTTTAAGACTTAATGGAGGATTCTGTATGGATTATGGGTCTTGTCCCAATTTTTATATAATTTTTATTTATTATATATTTGCTTTTCATTATTTAAAGCTAACCTTGCCCTCGCCACCACTGGGCATCGAAAGTGATCGCAGTCCAAGATATATTGCTTGCCTATTATTTCTGATTCTCACTGTTGCCATGGCGAAGATGCTCAGTCAAAGAGTCAAAGAGCAGGCAGGTTATTGGTCACTATTGCAATCTTTTAATATCAGAAACTGTGGCTGGAATTGCAGTGGGAGGGACAGTAGGGGGTGGGGGTGGGGGAGGGGTTGGATATTCTGGGGCTTTGGTAAGGGAAGCAAGGTGTGTTCTTCATCCACCACCCCTCTTAGGACTGGCTTATACCAATTATTATCTTCATAAAATCTCTTTGTTTCTGTGGCTTATTCCTTGGTGAATCCGGATTCCCATTGGAGACGAACCCCTTTGAGAGTCAGCACATTCCACAACATACAGGACAGACCCTTCGCAATATTCACATATACGCATTGCTCTAGTGCAGAGTACATATAACCCAAGACGAAAACAGCCATTGATAACAAGGAAATGTTAAAGTATTGCACATAAAGGCTCAATATCATTCAAGGTTACAGTGTATTCTTCTGAAAAGATAATTGCATTTGTTTGCATTGCAGTAAGACAGTTTTTTATGTGTGTAATGTTTTAAATTCACCAATGAGTCTTTACCACAGTCAAGGTTTCTGTAAATTGGTGAAGTTTCATCTTGACATTCGCTTTTCCATTGAAGAGGCAACGTTTGATGAGCTCAATGGATCTGTCACAATATGGCAACCTGCGACTTCTCCGGTTTGTCTAATTTCTTTTGTAAAAATGTGTTATAGTGTTGATTCTCTGGAGTAGACATATTCCTTTTTATCAGCCAAAATTGTGTACGTAGTTAATTAGTATTTTGTCTTCATTATGTCGTTTTCAATATAACGGCGTTTCACTGGTCGACTGCTGCACGGGACACCAGCACGTCCAAAGCCACAGCTCCTAATTTACACAACAGATTATCCCCGGAATAATGAATTCATATTAACTATTCATATACTTATTCTTTATAGAAAATCTGCCTTTACCGATGACTGACGTTCAATCGGTATCAAAAGCAGGTTGCAGTATAATATCTATGACATTTCCAGAGAATAAATAAAATATAAGCTAAATAAAAATATTTATCTATTGAACAACATCACTTTGAAAATGCCCCCGAAAGTAGTACAACAAAATCCGGAGAGTTTCTTTTAACGCTCACTTGTAATGATTAACTTTATTATTTTTAGTATTATTTTCCTGCGTAGCCTGATTAAAGTATGATATTCGTATGCTTAGGAAATTTAGATCAAAACCTAATGTCACCTTAACGCTGGCGATTATGCAGATAAAACCGCTGGGATGGGTTCTCTGTAGCCTTGTTGTCATTCAGGACAGCCAGGTAGTTTGACATGTATTTCATGCAGAGGTTTCTGAATGGAGGGGGAGGTGCGAGAAGAGCGAACACATCTGGTGGGTTAAGAATGATGCCGCGATGGATGCGGTGCCTGGAATTACGCGCACAGACGCAAGTTTGTAGGGCTTTACAGCTGCACCGCGAATAGACTCCTGCACCCTCTCCTCCAACGCCGTGATTTTTAACATAAAACCATAAGTCTGCTTACACAAATATTTTGAGAAAATGCTACGGTGCGTGTAAGAGAAAATGATGAGAAAGACAGCTTCATCTGGGACGGAAACATTTTAATACGAGGTAATAGAATCCATGCCTGGACTGGAAGCATTTAAGGTCAGTTGTTCTTTACTTGAATTCAGCAGATTGCTGAACGATACATTCGTATCCATTGAGTTTACAAGCATTAACAGTAAATTATTTTAGCGTCGTTAAATCTTTGAATGTGTTCGACTGTAAATATTAACTTTACACCTGTAAACCATGGTAAATCGTTTAAAGAAAGGAATGACCATATGAGTATAATTGCTGCTAGGCAGATTTCTGTTATGAGATACATAAAGACTTGGCGATTAGTTTCTATTCTGGAATTTGGCTGGGATCAATTGCACAGATATTAATTATAGCGTATAATTTAATTGCATAATGCCAATTATGATGATACTAAATCAGGATATCTGTATATGAAAAAAATACGTATATAGTATGTAAATTATTATTATTTTTTTTTTACGTTGACCAACCTTATAAGTGGAAACGCAAATTGTTCCTATTTTTACTTGTTTGGAAATATCCACTTTTGCATACGCTTGGTGATTCAACCGTTTACTTACTGGTGCGGGTAATCAGATTATATAGCTGCGTTCATATTCCCACACCATTTTATGGAGGCTGCTCGAGCAGATCTGTACATTCCTGCATGCATTCTGTCATGTTGCCGGTTTTGAAAGTTTTTCAAAGCCAAAGACGTCTTGACTGGTGATGGGTTACGTCCGGTGTTATAATTCATTACCTTTTTTCAGGGGGTAGGATTAACTTTTTTACAGGTAATGATTTCCAGCGAATGTTCTCCGTAGTCAGTAGCATTTTGAATTATTTGTATTTAACGTAGGCTATGTGAATCCACTTGATTTTGAAAGTTATCTTTTTCTTTCATGGAAAACTGAATCAGAATCATTTGCATGACAAAGAAACTATACTTCGCCTTCGCAGAGTTAGATATAAATATTTTGTCAAACACACTGGCTGTGTTTTTCTTCTTGTTTCACAGTTTGTATGTTTTATTTTTTAGGTTTTTTTTCCCGCTTAAAATTAGGATATGGTCATTCCCCTGTTTTTCAAGTCAATAAACTGACCTCCATGGATGGGAGCAAGTAATTCCTTGGTGAGTCCAAGTCAAGTCTCGAGTCCAAGCATTGTAGTTCAAGTCAAGTCTCGAGTCCTTGCATATATAAATTCATAGTTACCTCATAATACCTCAGTTAAATTAGTTCAAGCCAGACGTGCCTTCACTGGTTGTCCCCTCCATGTTCATGTGTTGTGATGTCACAAAGTAGTTCTGCAGTTTGAGGATGTCCGACAGCTACAATGACTGTCTTAGATTAATAAAGATTATGCAGCTCACATCCCCTCCTGGAATTTTAACAGCAGGAGAATGATTTATTTGCTTCCCCGTGTCATGGTGGTCCCACCATGGAATAGACATCCTTTGAGAGATCTGTTGAAATGTTCAGTGAGCCTGCTGAAAAGCCTGCTCGTTCAGGGCTACCCCTTCTCTCACAGCATAGCTAACATCTCGGACAGAGAATCCTCCAGGAGACTGATTTGTGTTGCAAGCTTTTTGAGAAAGTCCAAAATGAAAAACTTTGCTCCACACCTCTCTGGGGAACCACCGGCTTCTACATATGGCTAAACAATTCTCAAGGGGTGCTTTGATGTCCTGGAGCAAGAATTGACAAGAGAACAGTGTGGAACACACACCAAAAATGACAAATGAGAAATCAATGAGTAATCGATGATAAATGGCCTGTTAAATGTCATCAATTAAATCATTTTAAGCATCTGCCAAAACAGTAATTATTTATCCAATCAAAGTCACACTGATGTGTAACT
>JAABNX020000143.1:21508876-21539204 GCA_015163995.2 Mormyrus lacerda
TAATATGCGGCCCGTGAGACTTGAACTTGGACATAGTGCGGCCCACTGCAAAAAAAGGTTGAGAACCACTGATCTAAAGTATGACTGTTTCCCGAAACAGTCCAACCTTGTTAGTACTACAGCAGTTTGAGGCATGTTGGGGGGCAGTGTGCACTTGTTACAGACACAGGGCATGGTGCAGGCAGAAAAAGGAGACAGTCCACACAGCTCCAAGAGAAAAGGGGGTTATAAAACAAAAAACAGAACATGCTGGGAAAACTACAAAATAAAGGAATCATGAAAGGTCAGAATTAAACATGAGAAAAAAACAACCAATAAGCTAATGTCCAAAGGAAAACAGGCGACACCAGAACTAGGCCAAACAACAGCACAACACACAGCAATATCAGCACACGAACTAGCACACAAAGGGGTAAAACAAAGGCAAGCACTTAAATACACTGAAAACTGGACCAACAAGGACAGGCAGGTGCGGAACATAAGACAATCAGTCAATCATGGAGGGCACAGGACAACGATCAACAGAGGGAACAATTAAACACTGGCACTGGGAAACAGGCAAGAGGTGGAGTAAATGAATAACAGCAAACACAGGACGAGGGAACGCTAACAAAACACAAACTGGGAATAACACGCTAGCAAAAGTAACAAGGAACAAAAATACAAAGAGGGCAAGGAATGACGTGGATAACAGGTATACAGCTGGACACAAAGTATCACAACCTTCAGTTTACAAAGCTTGACTTCCTATTAAATCATGCTGCTTTTTTTCCCCAGTCAATGAGTTACTGTTTGCTGATTTACAGATATTTTTAAAGTGAGGTGTCATATTTTACACCCCTCCAGCCTGGATGCAGCAATGTTACCCCCCTTGCCAAATCATGACACTGTCACCTGCTCTATTCACATGACAAAGCTAGTGGAAAGGTGTGATTAGTCATGGTACCAAATCTCACGTTGCCGCTGTCCCATGATCATCACGATGTAATCTGCCACCCCAAGTCAATGATTACAGTTATCCATCCCCTTGATGTACACACACGAAGTAAAATGAACACATTATAACAAACTGAGCACAATAAGAAAACATGGTTCATGTGCTGTACTGACTTCACGAAGCGACTGTAATTGCAATGCAATGGTGCTTTACTGAACTGTCACCTGTAAGATCTGTTGTTCATGTCAACAGTGCAATGTTAGACATCTAAAATGCTGTTTTTAATGAGCATGACCCATCATAAAGAGATGCGACTGTAAATTAGCAGCAGCAGTACGCTCTGCTTCGAGCGTTAACGATCCCCTAACCCAATGCACCATTTCCTGGGCCGTAACGAGGTTAAGTGTTTCCGTAGCTCGGCTCTGAGCAGCCATCCCCGTAATGCGATTATGAATAAAGTTTTTCAAAACAAAACTCACGGAGTTTATCTGCCATTACGGCCATCCTTGCTGGCTTGGCAACAGTTGTCCATCAGTTATGACTTGGACATGATATCTACACTTTCTATCAGTTTGAAATTCGGTAGGTTCCTCCGAGCGAAGAATCGAGCAGTGGAGCGCACAACATAGTTTTTCAAAAGCGTTCAGAAAACAATAAAACATTGTTTTCAGACAGAGCTCATCTTTTATTTATCAAACATGTATTGTGACAAAAAATATGTGCATAAGAGTAATTTTAGTACAAAAGACATTTAATTTGTAGTCGTCGTTGAGAAGATATCTTGAACCATATTAAACGCAGTGTTCTGTGGCATATTCACCTGAATCTTGTGTTCTGTTTATCTGTTTAAGGATCTTGTGCGAGCTTTGAGAGAGATGAGGCCAACCCAGTGTGTGCAGCATTGTGAAGAAGCGGCTACGCTGGCCTGTGTTAAGGACACTATGTCCAGTCAACCAACGACCTGTCTGTATTAGCTTTGGACCGGCACAGTGACATTTCTCAGCCCCTTAATGGCACAAAGCAGCCTGCGGGACGTTTCTCAGAACTGCTCAGACCTCCACCACGTTCTCTGCAACGGCACCACGAACAACAGCCTCAGCTCACACTCGCAGAGCCTGGAGGACATTCTCCTGAGCGTCCTCGGGCCTAGAAGGTCATCCTTCTTCCTCCCGGTCTCCCTCACCTACTTGCTCATCTTCACCGTCGGAGTGACGGGTAACCTGCTAACCTGCACGGTGATCGCCAAGCACCAGAAGATGCGAACACCCACCAACCTGTACCTCTTCAGCCTGGCCGTGTCAGACCTCCTCGTTCTCATTTTCGGGATGCCTCTGGAGATCTATGACATGTGGCAGAACTACCCCTTCCCGTTCGGTGAGGGTGGATGCTACTTCAAGATCTTCCTCTTTGAGACAGTCTGTTTTGCCTCTATCCTTAACGTGACGGCGCTGAGCGTGGAAAGGTACATCGCCGTCATGCACCCTCTGAAGTCCAGGTACGTCATGACCAACCAGCATGCCCGGCGGGTGATCACAGGTGTATGGGTGGTCTCCTTCATCTGCGCCCTCCCCAACACGTCCCTTCATGGAATCTATTACCTCTACCTGCCAGAGAAGGTAACTGAGTCGGCCATCTGCAGTCTGCTAAAGCCCTTGTGGATATATAACTTGGTCATCCAGATCACCACGGTCCTCTTCTACTTCGTTCCCATGACCATCATCAGTGTTCTGTACCTGGTCATTGGCCGACGGCTGAACGGCGAGAGCCGGGTCCCGCGGCAGAAACTGGGGAAAAACCGCATGTCTGGGACGACCTGGAAAATCCACCTGGAATGTGACCGGAGGAGACAGGTCAACAAGATGCTCAGTGAGATCCTTACCGTCTTGCCATCACAGTTACGGTCCACAGTTTCAACATAACAGGCATAGTACAACGTCGATAAACACAGATACAGGCAGTCCCTGAGTTAAGAACATCAAACTTATGGACAGCTTGCACTTACAAACATACAGCAATAAAGCCTATTGCATTAAAAATTCAGGAAGTACGATGGTTCGTAATAACGAACATACGCACTACTTTGTTACACTCGTGAAAACGTCGCGCGGCTTCAGCAGTTTGTTGCTTGACGCACAGTACAGGACCATGTGTAGTTAGTTTCATTATTACTGTACAGCTACACTAACAAGGGGGCAGAGTGTGGTGTAGTGGGCTATGCCTCTGTACCAGACATCAGAAGGTTGCCAGTTCAAGCCCAACCTTAGCTGAACAGTCAAATCTGTGGCTCCCTGAGCAAGACCCCGAACCCTCAGCTCTGTGGGCCAAACTGCAGATGACTGCCCCTTCAATGCCAAACTTACTGTCATCTAAATATGTGATAACGTGCAAAAAGATCATTTCAATAAACAAATTCATCTTAAAGACAGACTTAGGGAATGAATCTCATTGACCACCTGGGGACTCTCTGGCTGTGAAATAACTGAAGTCATTTTCAAAGGTCATCTTATAAAGTCACATTCATTATCATATAAAAAAAAAAAAAACATTTCAAAGGAGCATGACGGGCCAAAAATATAAACACATAAACATTTGTAAAAATGTCCACTCTGGTGCTTAATTACAGCATGCAGGCAAGGTGAAATCCGGCAAAGCACTTTAACACGACTGATCAGTAATTTTGTTGTGCCAAAGTGACACTGACAAAGTTTTCTATTGGTCAGAGATAATAGGTAGTTAGAGTGAAACAGATGACAGAATAAGTGTTTTAAGGCTTTTAGTGTTTTTGCACATTCTGCACTTTAGCCTGATGGCACTTATTAATAATTTTTGGCCCATGTGCAGCATTTTTGTGCTGGACATGCAAATTGAAAGCGTTTCATGCCTCATTCCTGACAGAGTTTTCTTTTTTATCTCAGGGGGATCATGCAGGATTAATATGCATTGGCTATGGACTTTTGAATATTGAATATTAGTCATGTGCTTGTTGGCATGTTGTGTTTGCTGTTGGCTATTTTGCTGGCTGTTTCTGATTAAGCAGATTCCCCAGACATTAGAGGCCATCATTATTAAAATAGTTGTGGATAAAGAGCTCTGCATTCTTTGTAATATTTATTGATCCTTATTGAAAGGAAACAGGATGGCATTGACTGACTACCGGATAGCCTTTTGTAGATACACTGGTGAAACTGTGTGGAAAGGGAACATACTGGTAACTGTGGGTTCCTTTTTGTACAAAGCTAATGGCAGATGTACACAAGTAAAGCCCATTTAGTGAAGCTGCACAGAATTACATATTGTAGATAACAGATTAAGGCAAAACTGCCGCTGACGGCCACAACCGGCTCAGACTGATTGATATGAAATAGTGGAATTGGCATCGCCGGACACAGCTGCACGGGGGAATATTGAATATGCTCACCTCTCCCATTCAAACATCCAGACATTTTGAGGGGGGACGTGAGGGGGGTGCGGGGTTGTGAGGCCCTCAGTAAATTGTTTGTGATCATCAAAAATGGGCATTTGGAGCTTCAAAAGGGGGACAATTGTTTGAGCAAAAAGGCACAGATGCTCAGCCCCCCCCCCCGACCCCCACCCAGCAATTTAGTCTCCTCATTTCATATAATATCTGTGCTTATAAAGCAGCTGTCTCCTGCCTCTTCTGGTGTTCTTACTGTGTGTTAGGTGTGCTGTCCTCTTCCTGCCTCTGTCCCCATCAGCTTTCAGGCTGATGGTGACCAGTTTGGATTTAACATCCCACTCCAGTCTCTGCAGAATCCAGAAAGTAGGCGGAGTTCACGAAATGAGTTACCCAAACGTATAACTTGATATTTTACAGGAGTGATACATGGTAGTATCTCAGAATAACGTAAGGAAGGTCACTTCAAGGGAATTTTGCTGGAAAACTTCAGTTTAATGGTGCTTAGTGGTGGAAAGTCCAGCTTCAGAAAGTGCAAAAAGAGCCACATTCAGAGCACTCAACCGGTTGGTGGAAACAAAATCCTGGTCTGGATTTGTACTTTCTGAACCTGAACTTTCCACCTCTGCCAGTGTCCTTATGCCCAAATGCTGTCTGCTGCCCCTCGGTGACGACCCGAAAAAACCGAACAGCCTGCATAAATGAGATTTGAATAACTCGGGTAACTTCTCCCTGCATAGCTGTAGTGGTGGTGGTGTTTGCCATCTGCTGGGCCCCCTTCCACCTGGACCGGCTGCTGTGGAGCTACGTCTCGCAGTGGACAGACGCCATGCACGCCACCTTCCAGTATGTCCACATCCTCTCGGGAGTCCTCTTCTACTTCAGCTCGGCCGTCAACCCTCTCATCTACAGCCTGCTGTCCACGCGCTTCCGGGAGTGTTTCCGTGGCCTGGTTTGTATCCAGGCCGCCATCACCACCCCACCAGCCGCTCCCAAGGCCCTCAGGAGCTCCTACACCCTGGGGTCCCACGTCAGCAACCGGGCCGCTCCTGGAGCCCAGCCCCCCTCCGTCGTCTCCGACGGCTGCTGGGATCATGATGACGAGAAGATGTACGTATGAGAACATCCAGCTCCTCTTTCGGGTCAATGCTACAGTCAAAAAAATGTGAATGATACGTGACATGTTCAGTTATGTCTCTGGTATATTATGGTGTTGTGAATTAAACTACTTATATCAGAAAAAAAATGATCAGAAATAATTTCTTTAATTAACTGGCTCCTCATTTGACATTTCGATGACAGATAGTGAGCCTTCAAAACCCATAAATGGGGTTATCTTGTGCTGTCAATAGCAGCCTAATTGTAGTAGCTTCACATTCTTTGCTTTCTAAGTTCCCATTGGGTTAAACCAGGTGGTGACTGACAGCCCATAATAATCCCGCCCACTGTGAGTTTGTGGTTCTTCCATCAATACCATACAGCCATTTCAAAAAACCATCATCTCTTTGCAAAATGAAATTTACTGCATGTGCACCTGTGTGCTTTAGAGAAATAAGATAGTTACCATTTTAATGATAAAATATACCTGAAGCAGTATTTTTTGTGTTTGAGTTGACATGTACTGTGACATAAACCGATAAATTTACTTTAGATGTTGTTGCTTGTGCAGTAAAAGAACTGATGTCAGTTTAGCCTGTTTATTTCTGAACATGGTTTGCAAAATTGGCTGGCAAAATCTGTTATTTAAATTATATTAAATGCTTAAATCCTCTGGTGAGCCGTTTTTTTGTTTCTTTGTGTCTAGTAAGTTTGTTTTTTGCCCATTCAAATTAAGTACCAGTTCCTTCGTTTGGTTAATGAGTTGCTTGGTAACGGTTCCGTGGAAGGAGAAAACATTTCATTTATTTCCACAGAGCCAAGGACATGGGAAGACATTCTGGCGGCTGCTAACAGTGCTTTCTAAATGCAGGCACGCCAAAGCCCCATACATTTCAGTGGAGAAAGACGCTGTTGGATGAAGCTGTCGGACGTCCTTTCAAGCGGTGTCCTTGTCTTGTTTTAGGCTCCACTGAGAAAATTGTTCATCATGTGATTTATGGAACCAAATATCTTTTTTAAAGAGCATTTTGCAATGGTTTCACTTATTGCCAAGTCTTAAAATGCCCCATTTTGTTACTGGGATTTAATATCCTTCTATTAAGATAACACCTGCTCTGTGTTCACCTTGATAAACCAGCAATGAAGGCGATAACTTCTTCTTCTTTTTGAAAACAGAAGGTGTTGTTGAAACTCTGTGTGTTTTGCATGACCAGCACGATCTGAGCTGTAGTCCTCAGTTTTAGGTGTGACTGTAGAGCACTGGGATACACTAATCGATGCCTGCATTCTTACTTAAAGGTGGTTTGTCGAAATCATTTTGACAAAGGAGCAAAGGAGACTGAGGGGGGACATGATCCAGGCATATAAGATTCTAACAGGTCTGGATGCTGTTCAGCCAAATGGCTATTTCAATATTAGTTCAAATATAAGAACTCGTGGTCATTGGTGGAAATTAGTGGGAGAGCATTTGAAACTGGATTTTAGAAAGCACTTCTTTACACAGCGTGGAGTTAGAGTACGGAATAGACTTCCTGTTAATGTAGTGGAAGCTAAAACCTTGGGTTCCTTTAAATCAGAGCTAGATAAGATTTTAACAACTCTGAGCTATTAGTTAAGTTCTCCCCAAGCGAGCTTGATGAGACGAATGGCCTCCTCATGATTCTAAATTTCTTGTATTCTTATTAAATCAGTTTCTTTCTTAAATAATTCATCACAAATATTACATTCCAGCAGACTTTTAATATTTCGTCAATGTATAAATGTCTCTTTTGCAATATTAGTCTAAGCACCTTTCAGGTCTTATAACTCTTCTACAAACTTCACAGAGAAATTACTTAAATTATTAAGTCAGAATCATAATATGAGATTTGATATAATTTTTAGACATTTATAGACTGTGATAGTTTACTCAAAAAGTGGATTCCAGTCCACATCTGGACGAAATGCACGATCAATCCAGCCTCAGACAGGAAAAATTTTATCAAGGGCAGTGGACCTTTGTGTTGCTGATGGAATTTGGCCCTTGGGGAATAATTGTTGGGTACATGAGGTTTGCAGCATAGAAACTGGGGATTAGATCTACCTGGGTCATGGTGGCAGATTCTGGTAGGGGCAACATGGACAATTGCCCAGGGCAACATCTTCTGTGGAGTCAAAAAATTTCAACAACTTTAACCCCTAAAACTTTTCCAACCACCCATCAGCGATGAGGTAAAATGAATAGTATACAGGGAAGCTTGGCCTTAGGTTGATGTCCCAGAGGTCTAAGAGTCACAGCTGTCTGCTTCCTTCAGCAATGTGATCCGGCTGTCTTACTTAAAAATACATTAATCTGGCATAAAAGCAGGAAACCTTCCATTACAATTAAAAATTTTAAAGAGAAGTCTCAACATATTCAGAGACAACTATTTTAAATATACCATCAGTCTTAAATATATCCATCCATCCAACTTTCTGAAGTATATTCGCTGCTGGCAGGGAGCCTGGAGCCTAGTTTAAGAATAAATCTCACATTCTGTTTCTGTTTGTTCTGGAAGCAAGTGCAGTGTAAAATTAATGTCCAGACGTACAGAGCCTACATTATATTATCTAGTTTTTGTTAAATTGAGTTCTAAATGAGGACAAATTTCTGCACGAAACTACAGTAAACACTTTTATAAATGACTGACTATGGTATTTTAACATTCTAGGATATGGCTCATGTTTTTTTTTCCAGAATTCACATATTAAGACACCTTTACTGTAAGTGGCACTTCCTGCTGAGAAAGAGAATGTGACTGCAAATGCCACCTGATGACCCATGAGTCTCCTGGTCTTCCCAACATCCACAGTAACCAGCATCATGTGAATGCGCCGTGATTGCTAAACTCCTGTGGCTAAGTCTGCTGGGCTGATTTACCTGCCATAACTAACGTAATGGCGATATTAGGGCTACTAACACCGCAAGATTGAAACTCACTCCTTGGCCTTCCCCAAAAATGCGATAAAATCTTGATTTGGAATTGGGAAAGGAAGGAAAATTTGCATTTAGCATGAATGATAATGCTAAGTGACTCGCAAAAATGCTACAAGGTTTTCAGCCCCCCAGGAATGGGCCTTCATTTAAGCCTTTCAAAAATGTGCGGCAGTGACTCGACTGTGAGGCAGGTCTGCAAGCTCTAGAGAACAAGTGGAAGAGAGAACAAAAACTTGCAGCTAGCCCTGTGCTATGCGCTTCAGCTGACTGTGAAGGAGACAGATGAGGCCTGCGCCAAAACACAACAGCTGTGAAAGAGCTTGATCAACCTATAGTTTAATGTAAAAGAGCCTTCTGTGAAGCCGTCCCTCCCGTTTCGCTTCTGTAACTCTCCATCAAACAAATGGCAGGTGTGAGAAAAACCCCATTAACACCTTGCAGTCATATGACAGAAAAGTGATGTCAGAATTAGAACCTCGTGACTCATCATTTTACAGATATAAGTTTATAAATAGGACTGTGCAGCAAAATGAACAATTCAGGCAAAAGAAAATCATACTACATTAGACTGCCTTTAAAATTCCTTCTGTTAGCTTCTCTAATTTTAGCCTTAGGGGTTAAATGCTAAAGATGAAATAGCAGACAGGGATTTTCAATGGAAGAGTCACTATTTGGTCACGCTGTTGTGATGCAGTTGGTTCAGATCAGATGACATTAATAATGAAGGTGCGGCCACCACTGAAAAGACGGTAGACAAAATCTTGTACAGCGAGTTGCGTCAGACATTTTTAACATCTGTATAAGAATGCTGAAGTGTTGCAGTAACTAACACAAAGACAAAGTGACTTGGCAACAAGCAACAGATCTGGGAAAAGCTTTGCTAAAATCATTATTGGTACGGAATTTGGGGACAAGTAGGGAACCAAACCAGCTTCAGAGCAAAGCAGAACAGAATCTTCAAATTTATACAAGTAACTGAAAACACAGGATAAGTAAAACTGACAAGTAATTCCATTCTTCAAAATCATTACCTCAGACAGAAACGGCAAAAGAGCTGTAAAAAAAAATAATCACTCTACTATTATTTTGACCTTTTCCCCCAAAGAGGAGATAAGCTGCCTCATTCTTCAAACTATACAGGTAAATTCACAACAATCCAATTGAAGTGAAGTTCTCCCCGGCGGAGTCGTCCCAGATTCCACTCACGTCTCCCTTATGAGTGCAGTGATCCTGCGTATGTCATGCACATTGAGTCCCGTTTGGTTACAACACAATACCAAAGAAAGGGTGTGACATTTTATATAGGCTTTTTTCTTGAAAATCTTTCAGACCGTATACTATTGTCTAAGTATCCTGGAATCCACTGTTGTCATAGCTCTCTTCACAGAATCTCTAAATTATGCAGCTCTGTTGCTATAGCATAACTGTGCTTTCTCCCGCCCACAATTCCAGGCCCAGGTATTTTGAGGGACTGTTCGATTAGCCAGCCGTGAACACATCCACGTCGATGGTACAATGTCCCTCGCTTGTTTGTTCACCATTTCCTCCTCCGAGACATTAATTAGTGAAGGCTGGCCTGTGGGAAATGCGGAGCACATTGTAGGTGTTTAGGCCTGGGGCGTCGAAACCCGGAGAGGTGCCCTTCTTGTCAAAGACGTGGAAATTGAAAAGCTGCCCATCCTGAGCCTCTAAAGAGACGGCTGCGGAGCTGACCTTTAAGACGCAGGGGTATTCTTTCTCAAATGCCACCCTGAAGACTCTCTCCATCAGGTAGTCCAGCCTTATCGTCCTGTACCTTTCCGGGATGAGCTCCTCGATCTGAGGGCCAAACTGCTGCATGACGAGGACCCCGTCCGAACCAGCTCTGATCTGGTAGAAGGTGATGTTCCTGTAGGTGAAGAATCCTACATAAGGCGATGGGTTGGGAGGTGGGGTCAGGACACGTATGGCATCTCTGAAGGCCCCCTCCATGGCAGGGATGATGTGGCTGTAGGCTTTGGCCACCATGTCGTTATTCTGGGGCCGGGACCCAGCCATGAGGACCACCAGGCCCAGCTTCAGTCGGGGCACCAGGGAGAACGTGGCGGAGTAGCCATCCAGGTCACCATCCTTACGTAAGACCTCATACCCGAGGTGCTCGTTCACCTCCCAGGGAGTACCTGTGCGGTTGGCGAAGTAATCCTCCTCGCAGCGGAATAGGGGCGTCAGCATGACCTTCAGGGTATCGGGGTCAAGGAGCTTCTGATGGTAGGCCCCAAGCAGCACCATGGCCAGCCTGGCCATATCTGCAGTTGTGGAGAACATCTGACCCGATGGCCGGTACCAGCCCAGGTCGTACAAGGGCGCTGGTTGCCCACTGGTATACACACCCACAGCCATCTGGCTCTGGAAGCCAGGGGTGATGTCAAAGCCTGTGTTCTCCATACCCAGGCGATCCAGGATGTTGTGGGACACCCAGCGCTGGTAATCAAGCCCAGCCACCTTCTCTGCCAACACGTGAGCCAGCAAAGAAAATGCTAAATTACTATAGTGGCACCTAAAAACAACAAAAGGTCACCGCTGTGAAACTGGAATGATCATCATTAAATGAATGTGCAGTGATATAGTGCTTTCAGAAGATCTTACTTTGTCCCTGGGTCTGCAATGAGAACATCATCTTGCAACAGGTCGACGGCTGCCTGCGTCTTTCCCTTCCACAATAGGTTGGTAGCCCTGAGCCTTCTGGGCAATCCTGCATTAAAACAAGGGCCCGCAATTACAGTACATGGCCTCTCGCACCTACTGAGATGTAAATTGTCTCAGAAAGATTATGCAGCCCTCCAAATCTCCCAAAATAGGCCTGACTCCACAAAAGTTAAATTGAAAATCTCAGTGGAAGCTCATGACATGAGTTGTAAAGTAACAATGTACAAAAACTTTGTTACTGTACTTAATTAGGTTTTTTGCAGGATTTGTACTTTACTTGAGCAGGCTAATTTACCTCTAACTCCAAATCATTCTGCACAATCATTGTTCTGCACTTAAAAAAAATATAATTGTATGCAGCACACTTGAGTAAGGCTTCAGGATTAAATATGAATCACAGTTTCATCACTCAGAATTGATATTTTCCCGGAGCAATTTATTATCATTATTATTACTACTATTATTATTATTATTATTTTACATTACATATTGCCTTTATGAAGATGGAAGAAACAATCCTGAAATAAATTGCTGTCTGATATTTAAACTTTATCAGAGCAGCACTGAAGGAATAGTGAGTTTTGCATTGGATGATTAGCTGTCTTCCATATGTTACGTCAAGCGTTCCGACGAACAGGCAGGGATCACGATATCAGGAGCAGGCAACGGAAAGTCGGGAATACGGGGTTTATTACTGACAAACGGGGAACCACAAGCGAGAAATGTCAATGACAGATCTAGGGCCTTGTCCACACGTACACGGATATTTTTTAAAACGGTGTTTTCCCTCCTCCATTTAAAAAAAAAAAAATCCCCACCCACACGAATACTGTCTTCTAAAATATTTCTGTCTACATGAAAACGCTAAAATGCGCTGTCAAGAGCCAAACCAAAAGGCGGCATTATAACTCTAACTGTACTGCCATGTTAGCCGATCAGAAACCTAATTGCCAGTCCTTCTAAGTTGATAACCATGGCGCACATTCCGACGTCTGTGTTGATCAATTTAATGCGAGAGTGACTATACACATGTAAGTCGTCCTGTCAGCAAGGTTAGCGCAAGCGCTATTTTGGTTAAGTGTGCTGTTGCACAAGCAGCGCACGCTCTGACGTTATATAAAGTGGACATCGGCGCACAATGTGATGTTTCGATCCAAAAACTCTTTTCCCTGTCTACATGTCGACGCTGAAGTTTCTTAAAATCTTCACCCCGGATGGAGTTTTGCAAAAGCTCTGTTTTCATTGACCTAAGATGCCGTTTACGTGTGGACAAAAGCTCAAGACATATAGAAAAAAGGTACGTTTTTAAAAATACCCATGTACGTGTGGACAAGGCATCAGACACAGACTTAAATACACAGGACAAGCCGAAAATAACAGGCAACAGGTGATCACAATCGGGAATTAACATGAGGTAACGAGGGGGGCGTATAGTTTTAATCCGCTAATTCAACCACACATAAGAGGTCTAAACGTTTATACATGTTTATAATCCATTATTAAATTTGGCCCGTAGATCAACCTTTTGTTTTCCAGAGGATAAAAATGTCATTCTGCTAATTTGCACCAGAAAATATGTGAATCAATTTTCCTTACAGTGCTGCACTGTAACTTTAGCCTGTCATGAATGAATTGAACAGGATAGGTTGTTTTTTGTAAGATCAATAAATTTGAATGTAGCACTTCTTACGTAAGGTATTTTTTGCTTTAACTTGAGTAGTTTACTTGAGTAGTTGAGTGAAATTTGAGTACTTTTCCACCACTACATGATTAGGTGTTACAGATGTAAATCAAGTAGGACAGGAAGACATCCAGCCCAGCTGAGTTAGCCACATACTACGATGAACCTCAGTCAAGTTCCTCTAAACATTTCCCAGCGTCTTGCTACAGTTGTCTTGTGATGAGCCTGTTAAGCTACTTATTCCAAATAAACAATTTATTCATCAATTTAAGTGTCCACCTGTGAATATTTGGGTTATAGGACTTTTGTTTGAGCATGTGTTTACTGTCAGTCAGGGATAGATGTGTGGAAGCCATGGCTAGACCCGTGCATACTCTTGCAAGGCTGTTTGTTTCTGTTTATACATAGATCAGCTCACATCAGTCCATTAGGATTTCATTTTCCTTGTTTTCCTCACTGTCTAAACTTGGGGTGAGACATCTCAGAGACTGTCACTACTAGAGCATACACACTAATACATAGACCAATATTTTCATGGGGAAAATACAAATTTCAATGGCAAATTCCCGGTTGTGAAGCATTGCTTCAGGACTTTGGGCCTTGAAATCATCACAAGAAAGAGGACAGCAAAAAAAGTTAAGAGACTAAAGACTGTCCACCTGCAAAAATCTCTAAAGACCGTTATCTTTGAATGCAGAACTACAATACAACAGTTTGACAAAATTCACATCAGCGATAGAAAGTACATAGATTGCTGGAGTGCCACTTATATCCCTGTGCTACCTTGCTACCTCATCAGAAGGCAGGCTTGCTTTCTCACCAACTATATTGATGTCAGAATCAGTCAGCACCCAAAAGAAGCTATTTTAAATTAATCGTACGATGAGGTGTTAGTCTCAACACCTCAATGCTGGTGATATGGTGAGAGTTCAAATCCAAATATAAAACACTATTTAATCCTAAAAGGCGTGTGCTTCTCATTGTTGGTCTAGAAAAACTAAATTATGTTGCTACGATTAAACTTGAATATGAACTTTTACTAAGGAACGTACAATATGCACGTTTTTCTGTTCTATTGAAGTGTCTTTGGTGTAAGAACGTAATCGTGAAGACACAGACGACTTCCTCCCCACGTTGCAGATCTACAAAACCTGTGTTGAGCGTGACGCTGTATCCACTGCTTCACTGCTGTCCCCTTACCAGAAAGCTGACTGGCCATCCTGCGGAGGGTGACAGGGGAGGACCGCACATGTGCCTCTCCGCTGTCTAGGAAGATCAGGCCATCTGTCACATACTTCTGCTCTGTGTCCTGGGTCTTCCCCAAGGGGTTCTTTATGGTGAAGTTTTCCACATACTTCTCCAGGGGGTCGTCTAGGGACCCAACCTTGCCCTCTTCCCACAACTTGTAGAGCATCAGAGTCGGGAAAATCTTAGACACGCTGGCTATCCTACAGGGAAGCAGACTAAATGCTTACTCATTAACTACACAAGAACATCCTCTTCCATTTCATTCAAAGTCAAGTATTTAAAAATACAGATCAGATTTCTCAAACCACTTAGAAAGGAAACTTGAGTCTACGTGATTCGGTATTAGTTTACCGAGGTCAGATTTGCGTTCTTTTCAGCTCTGAACTGCAGACTGAAGTGCAAGATAGTGTTTCTCATTATATGGCTTTTGGAAAACTCTCTTTTCTGTTTCTATCAATTCTGACTCAGTTTTTTAAGTTCTGAAAGATCACAGAGCGTCTCCTGTGTCTGATGTTCAGACAGTGCTGCTCTGAATTACTTCACCCTTTATTTGAAAGCATGCTAGACCTGCTTATCTGCTCTAGCATCTGTCAGTATATGGTAGTGAATTAATCGTGTACATACCAAAACTAGCGTTTTGGTGTAGTCTGGAACTAAATAAAACACACACTGATAGACCTGTAAAGTTGCTTTGGACTTTTTGGCCTCGTCTTGTGCTGGTTTTCCCCGATTGTGAATTGACATTGGATACTTCTGTGATTCAACTGCATAAAAACTCATCAAAGAGCTCTGAACACTTTTTTCCCTATTCATATGCAGCAGCTGACCACAGATGGACTGATGTCTATGAATGTGGGCAAAATGTCCCGTGATGTACTGGTGTGCCACTCCGGGTGCCCCCCCGCCAAGTGCTTCCGGGGCCCGCCTGTAGGGCCACTGTGGCCCCGTACTTCACACATGCAGATACGAAAAACGAGGCCAGAAAATATAGCATATTGCTGTGCTTTGGTGGCAGGCAGTTATTACACTGTGATAAGTGATTGTGACATTCTTCTTTAATATCAAGGTAACACTAAAGTCCTGTCCTGGGTGATATGGAAATGACAGCACTTCTGATATTGATGAACCCAAAGGGATCAATTATGCACAACTTTCTAGTTAAAAGTCCATGGACATTATTCAGTATTATAATTAATCATTCACTATGTAACTAAATAAACAAAACTAACTGCAGTACAGTCATTTTGATTAAAAAAGAAAACACTGATACAAGTGAAAGATAGTTATAGCTCTATGAAGCAAACGAGTCAATATTTTCAAATGGAAACAAAACACTGGCACTGGATTGGCTGCAATACAGAAACCTTCTGCAGCTTTCAAATCGCAGTGAACACCAATGTGAGGACTGGAGGGAATATTCAGCAACAAAGGAAATTCCTCACAACTGAAATAATGTAGCATCCAAGAAGACGGGCATGGTCATGGTCCATGGTCAGGCAGAATGTTCATGAAAGCCATGTGATGAAAAGGCTGCAGTATCATCACTGGTCTAGCATGCATGCATGCGGCAAATAAAAAGGCTACGGTACGGAGTGCATGATGTGCTGTGATCATTAGCAATTAGCCTGTGGTTCACAGCCAGGTGGCTGAATTATTTGCGACCATAAAAAGCTGAGCCATGTTTCAGGATTCATTTTGCCATCTACGGCATCATCTGCTTCTACCTCCCTGATCTTTCCACTTCCCACATGGTGCAACGGCTAACACAGAAGATCAGGAGCGTCTGTGTCTCTCACCTGTATATCGTATACTCATTCGGAGGAGGGGATAGAGGGTCACTTCCATTCATCTTGCCAAAATTTCCTATCCAGAGCACCGTGTCGTTGAAGATGACAATGGCTGACACAGCCGGGCGACTCAAAGGGTCGACAATATGCCTAAACACAGGGTCCACCTGGGCGGATCACAGAATTCTGCGTTTAACCCTTTTTACACTTTATTCCCAACATTCACAAATATTGCAACTTTATGCTGCAAGGGTCCTGTGGCGCTCTTTAGGTCACATTCGAGGCAGCTGTCAATGTTGCTGATGCCTCAGTCACTCGGCCAAAGTTGACCACCAGCCACCGATTTGCTCCGTCACCAGCTGACTGTTTCTTGGGTGAGGATCACAAGACGGTCGCAGGAATGCTGCCTACCTTCTCCAGCGCCACCTTCAGGCTTGGGATGGGATGCTGCAGAGGCGCGGGCTCCGGGAAGCGTGGGCACATTCTCTCTGCCTTGGTACTGCTTCCTGCGCCTTCATCTACAAGAAAAAGGGGAGGTGAGCCTGTCGGATAATCTGCTGCATGGGAGACCTGTGAACGGCAAATAAATAATAAAAAAACAGCCCATTATTTTGGTACTTGGTTGGGTTTGGTTCGCATTTTTACGGTTTATTTGGGGCTATTTCTATAATAAATGCTTTCACTTGTTTGCAAAATACCAACTAATTGTTTCTATGGAGCACTTGGGGGGAAAAGGCCATTTGCTTTTAACTTAGGTCTACTGACCCTTTAAGAAAGTAAAATGCTTCATGAAGCACCGTCTCAGAGGAGTACTTAAAAAAAGCACACAGAACAGCAATAGGAATATGTTTAATCAAACACTAACTCTCTTGATTATTTTCAACTATTACCAAGAACACTGTCAGCGTATTTCACAGAGGTTAACAAAAGAGTTACAGGACCAAACAAGATCAGGCCAAAAATGTACTCTGTTTAGATGCTAAAAATACTGGTAAACAGCATGTAAAATTGACTTAGAACCAAGTTAAAATTGTAGCGTAGTCTAAAAATAACTTTAGTTCTTAATCATGTTAATCCACCACAAGGCTGGATTTAAGCTCGGAGCCAAAGGCGATTGTTTCAGAACCACATCCAGACTTCTTTTGCTTCTCTGACATATTGGCTGACTGCTATCTAGCGCAAGGTTCTCTAAGACACTTTCTTATCATTACGTTCAAATTGAAATGTGGGGCTGATTCCATAACAGTCCATAAAAGCTGGTATTTTCAGCTTAAGATTCATTACCTATAAACATTTAATTAAGAGTGTCAAGTTCAAAGAGTGTGAAGTTCACGCAGTCAGCCGGAGCTGATTCATGAATCTCCCTTTTAATTATAATATCCCATCCAATTCCTATATCTGAGCCGATGCTTCCACGGTCATTTTGACAACCGCCCTGCTCACAGGCACAGCAGCAAAGACATTTCTGTCGGCTTAATCATTCCGCTCTGTAGACTTTCATGGCTTTTGAACAATCGACTCTGGGAGCAGAAAACAGGGAAACCAACAGCAGATTATGGAGGTGAATTCCGGAACTGGGTCTAAATGCCAGTTTATGGGGACGGGAGGAAGGCATGCGAGATGTTACGTTCACCTGGCTCCAATTTCGGCAGCTGGTATTGCCAGAAGAAGCAGCCAGTCATGATGAGGGAAAGCAGCAGAAAGAATATGAGCCCCAGCTGTGTCCACTTCACCTTCATCCTCCCAGTAGTGGTCAAGTGTCTCACTGGTCCAGTTGGGCCTTGCTGGGTAACATAGGCGGCTAACAGGTTAGACTTCAAAAGACCCATAGAGTCACAATGTCGTCTCCTCATCTGGAGATTAATTCTGTGACTATCCTCACAACTCTATTACAAACAAACGCACAAACTCAAAACACTCACTGTACAGGGTCTTACAAAGTTCAACAACATTTATGCTACGTAACATGAAAGAAGAAATACGGGCAGAGACTTAGACATTTAAAGTAACTAAAGAAACAGCAGTAATCAATGAAAGGCTACATAATCATTTTTAAATCTGAATGTTACACCGAAACAGCCATAAAATTGATATCAATGAATATCACTGGGCTACAGAAGCATATTAATATCTACTACAACTGTGAGTCATAGTATGATTTCACTATATTAATAAATGTAAAGAGGAAGCAGCAACTTCACAAATATAAGTGCAACTTTGGCAGTTGTCCTGAAATATATAACAATATCAGGAAAATATCAGGAAAAATAGGAAACAACCCCATTTATTCAGTTTCATAGCACACACATTGGTATCTATGTGTTCTAATGTGCTGTGTGTAGGAAACTGAATAAAAATTTTCCAAACAAACAAATACATTTTTATGACAGTTCATAGCTGGTGGAACTTTTTTTTTAGCCCGATTGCCTAATAATTATTTTAGAATGAAAAATGCAGCAGACACAGGCTATGTTAAAATTCTTAAGGTTTAAAAAATAAAATTACTTTTAACGTTTTAACATATTTGTTTTAATTAACTAACGCTAACAGTAGGCTTAGCATCGGGTATATTAAATGAGTTTTTATAGCACAGAATGCAGCCATGACTGTAGATCACAGTGAATGGGACACGTGTATCAAAAACACACTTTCACAAGCCTGTTTAAGTTTTCTAGCTTATGCTATGCTGTCCGCTATACTATAATGCTGATTTTAAACAATGAGTTTCTCAAGACTGGGCTGTAAATTTGCCGAGTGACCAAAAAAAAAATATCAAAACAGTTTTAACATTCACTGTACCTATAATGCAACATCAAAAGTGACACTGTTAAACCAAGATCAATGACCTTAAATTATGCTCCAGGCAACGCCACTTACCAAAATGCTGATTATGCCTTGTAAGGAAAAACAAAAACTGGAAGTACAAAATAGTTTTTAAAAAAATCCACAGAGACCAATCCACAGCAGTTCTACCATAAGCACTTTTCAGACCAGAACTTCTACATCCAGAAAGCCTCTTGCGGTTTGCTGGTTAGGAGGGGAATCTGGTCAAAAGCAGTAGGTCTCGACCCATCCCACTCAAGGGCACTTGTATCCTAACCTTCAACGCTTGCTGGGCAATTCATATTCCTCCCCACCAGATACAGACCTTGATGCCATAATCCATCACTCAGATTAAGAGGCTGGCGAGAGAGAAGGACTGGTAATCCCTAATCTCCGCAAATCAGTCTGCGGCAGTCACAGCTCTGCAGCTGGGCCACGTGATTTCAGCATGACCTCCCCTGTCCACGTCAGCTTGGGATCACGGCGGTCCCCGGTTAAAATGAGATGACATAGTACTGTCAAGCCACGTTACCTACGGCCCCCAAGCTGAGCTCTTAAGTGTCTCTGATGCTGAACGCAGGCGCTGGATGATTCGACGTGGCATTACTGTTGCCTGGGGGTAAACACTGCCAATCCTAATCTAAGTGTTGAAGAACATTGACTTTGTTGGTGGACTGTTAGTGTGTCTTTGATTATAAGAACGATGATGCAGCAAAGGGTGGATGCAAGGCTTAAGTGTCCTGTCTCAAAAAAGAGTAAGTTGGCTACTTTCAGAAAGTCAGACCCAGGGGCTGAGAAAGACAGGTGACAACCTCTGTAAATATCCACCAAGATATGACTGGATCATGCAGGCATTGGCCCAGCAGGAAAGCATTAAGAGTTAGAGGAGTTACTTTCTATACAAGAGCTTTTACAATTGCGCAACTCTAGTAATGTCATTTACCATGCTACATCACAAGCCCTTAAATGTAATGCTGGGTTTCATTTTATAGTCACGGGTGGTGTAACTAATGTTAATGTGAAACAGTTGGATGAGTCTTTCAATCAAGGAGACGTGCAAGCACCGAACTATTCAGTGAGGCACAAGAGGCTTTCAGTTTTAAAGAATTTCGTAAAACAAGAAGTTGCTCAAAGTGTCCGTCCTGACATGGATGATCTGGTAAGCCTAATTTACAGCAGTGCGTTTTAAAACTTACATGTGAGGTATACAGTAATTATTAGGTAAAACTAGGCTTGGTAAAATTAGCCGACCAATAGGAGTGAGGCAGGAGACGGTATGGATTTATCCCGATTGCATAACATCCCGATGCACGTGTGCAGCACAGCGGGGACTTTAGGGACTGGACAGCACGCGAGCACAGACGTGCAGCTGCATGGATACGTGCTTATAGGACACTTCACCAAACAGCTGAACCGTGACAAGGAATGCTGAAAAAGTTCTTTAACATGTATCACACGGATCATTCTCTTTCTATCAGAAAAGGTACGAAAGCTGCTGTTGACAAATGGCTGGTTGTGGGACCCACGTAGCCCTTTTACCTGCGGCCGCAGTCCGTCCGCGCAGATCTCCCGAAGCACTTTGCTTCCCACTTTACCCATTACTGCAAACGGCGAGAGCTGTCTGAGCCGTCCTTTAAAATGGCCAAAACCTACAAAACATGCATATAAAACAATACCCGCTCGGCTCAGTCTATTACATAATTGCAAAATGATACGGACAATTTACAAGCAGCATGCAATAAATATGAATGGAATGCGAACCAAAAATTAGGTGCAGTATTGTAATATATACACAACAGGCCTACTCTTCAGCAAATAATAATCTAAGTATAAAATCACTAAATTTGCGCAATAAACCGAAACAACACATAATAAAATATAAAAATTATAAATTATATAATAAAAATATATTACAGTTAAATTGCACTACCAAATAAACTGCAGCGAGATATTTTATTGTATAACAAATTTGTTGTTTCGAGATCACTAGAAATATTTATTGTGATCTCGAGATAACGAGAATAAAAAAATGATGGCGCGTGTCCTCTCTGAACTTCCTTACTTTTACACGATCCCCGCACCGCACATATAATCAGTCTTTAAATTATAGTACTCCAACTGTATAACATGGCGGAGGAGGTTTAATTCATACTGTCAATTACTCTCCAAGGGACAATTTGTGCAGTCGTTATCTTTGATGAACGAGTGTTAGTCTGAAGTCTTACACTTCCGTTTGTTTCCATTTAATCAAACAGAGTGCAATTTGTCCGGGCTTGTAGTGTAATATCTCGTCAACAGTCTAATTCAGAAGAACGTCAGTATTTCTATTTAAATGACATGCAATTTGGTGCTTTTTAGATTTTCTTCCTATTAATATTTTCACTCTCCTAACTTTAATTAAATGAGTCTTTGCACGTAAACAATCGTTACACAATGTTTAGGCTCCTCAATCAAACCATTGCCCGGCTGCAGGGATGTAATTCAGTTGTTCCAGTTCATCCGATTCGGCGATGATTGAAGCTAAAGCTCTAAATGTAAAACGGACCACAACTGCGTTTTTACTTTTACCACAGTCATTTACGTCCACATTTTGCCGCCGTTAAAGTCAATTGGTGTCATTATGTACTACATTGGTAATATACGAGATGACGATCTAACAAGTGCGCTCATGTATAATGTTTTGAATCCAGAGCTACTTTCGTGAAAAGTTTTCATTACTTACATTTAATCCAGTCGGTCAACCATCGATTACTATGACGTTTACATTTACGGGTTTAAACGTATCTTTTACTTTTAAACAAACAAGTTAATCTCGTCTTTTCAGCAATGCCCAAAAGTCTGTTCAACTGTCTCAAATGAAAAACGTTTTTGAACGCATATTCACCTGTCATTTTCTGGAATATTTGTATTCCCCCAAAATATATCACCTCAATTTTCTTGATCAGGCCAAAATCTTCCAGTAGCAGGGTATCGTTTTGACTATATTAAACTAAAATTATTTCAACAGTACTAACGCTGAGCAGAATGTAACATGGTTTCTCTGATGTACCTTGTCCTTTTCTGTTCTCATTGGCAGCGACTTACCAAATACGTCGATCACCCTTCTCGAATGAACCACAGGCTTCAATCCGTCTCCCTCTCGCCACTGGACTGCGGTGGCTGGACAGACACTGACTGGCTGAAAGTTAAATCTCATGTGCGACAGTCCCGGCTGGATCTGGGATTTACAGGGCCTGCTCCGTTGGTGACATCTGGCAAAGCTGGTGAAGATGGTGTTTTGTGCTTGGCTGGGGCACATGCAGGGCTATCCTGTGTGTCTGTGTTTGGCTGCTTCATAAAGGAGACTGTTTTGCTACATCGCAGCTGGATGGATGTGTATTGCTTATTTAGTGCTTGGGAAAAAATTTCTGAATCGCTAAACTTTTTTTCTGATTATTTAGTATTATTAGTGACCCCCACTTTTAGCTGATAAAATAGCTTTATTGTTTGTTTATTGTTGTATTTTCAATAGGCTAAAATTTTGAATTTGTCAGTCAGAGCTCTTCCTGGCTCCTATAGGGGGCTGTCAGCAATTTCAGTGAACCTAATTACTAGTCCACCCATCCGTCCATGTTCCAAACCACTTATCCTTCTGGGTTGCGGGGGGTCTGGAGCCTATCCTGGAAGCTACAGGCACGAGGCGGGGAACAACCCAGGATGGGGGGCCAGCCCATCGCAGGCCACACTCACACACCAATCACACACACATGCACACCTATGGGTAATTTAGTAACTCCGATTAGCCTCAGCATGTCTTTGGACTGTGGGGGGACACCGGGGGAAACCCCACGACGACACGGGGAGAACATGCAAAGTTTGACCTCCACCTCATTCAGTTCTTTGGAAAGTGGGCTGCTAAATTGGGCTGGGTTTGCAACTACACCGGGAGTAGAGAAGTTCCAGAATGTCTTGTGATATGGCGCAAATCAAACTTCACACACCATTACTTGGGGACCCACAGCTGGTCCACATTTTTGCTCCCTTCCCGCTCCTGCTCCCCAAGGACTGGATTGGGAAACACTGATTTATATCGATTCATCCACACTCCTGCCATACTGGGGGCAGCATGTGGCTCAGTGGGCTAAGCCTGTGTGCCTGTAATCTCAAACCCAGCCTCAGCATGCCTGTGGGTCCTTGAGCAAGGCCCTTAACCCCCCAGCTCCCTGGGGTGTAAGACACTTGTATACTACAAAATACACTACCTGTCCCTTCATACCCCACCCCTGGGAAACTTCACTGGCTCTGATTATAATTACATGCATGTTATAACTACCAAGGACACCACTTGTCAAAAAGTTGCATATTTTCTTTCATGCAATATTCATATTGCCTGCATGCTACCTTGGAGACCAGATGTATATTAAAGTACTACTGCCATGCATCTCACCTGACCTACAGTATAAACACGGCAGATTGAGGTAGTTTGCAGGCCTCCTTGTGTCACTATTCACCGTTCTATAGTTACCCTGGAATCAGAAAGCTTTCGCAAGCAGCTATTGGTTTGTGTTGTAACAAATTGTGTCAAAGTGCCGTTCCGATTACCTGACATCATCATTATTCTTTGCCTATTAAAAGCATTCATGGTTACTGTCTGCTATAAGCAGGGGGGTCTATACCTATTCAGCATGCAATTTATACGAAACACGCAGTATCCGTTGATTCAGATGTGCCAATCTGTTCCGCTGGTTTCTTTGTCTAATAAATTCTGGAATATCAGCAGCCAGCATCATGGCATCTGTGTTGTAAGAGAGCCTGGCTAACAGATGGCGTGTTCACTGTCCTGAGTATTTCACTCTTTGGCATTTGTCACCATTATGCTGACAAATCAGCTCGATTTAGAGTGCAGTGTCAGTGCACATCCACACATCAATGGGATGGAGAAACCATAAGGTATTTTTTTCCCTTTTAAAATTCCACAGAGACACTTATTTTATCTGAAATTCTCATCAATCAGGGCAAATTTTGACCAGTGCATAATGAAGCCCTTTTTGTGTGAGTGTGCAACAGGAATAATTTATTTTAATTTATTTGAAAAAAGATGATTGGACTCACTTAATATTCGGAAAGTGACTGTAGTCACATTCACAGTGAAGACAGACAGAGTGAAAGAAGTTAGACCGGCCGGCTCTGGAGCGTATTAAGAGCATTGTGTCACCTGGTGTACCTCCTCAAAAGTGACTGCAAGACATAGAGGCTTGATTCTTGCCAATTTCATTCAGATGAAGGAAGCCTGTGAAGGAAGCCTGTGATGGAAACCTGTGATGGAAACCTGTGAGTTCTGAGGCTTCTGTACTTATCTCTAGGAGTTTAAAATTCTACTTTTATGTAAAGAACAAAAACGAAAAAAAAAAAAATCACAAATGTAGATGTTTCACTTATTACAAGATTTATACCTCTGAAGTGAAAATGGAATGGTACTTTAAGAATTTTAAGACAGAGTTAAAAGGTCAAAATGAGGATGTTGTTGCTATGACAACAACAGTACGACATGCAGTGCTGCTGGGTAGATCTGTTTAGATCGATTATAAAATAAGCAGTTACAGTAATGACATCACAATGCAATGAAACCTGTGTGTTTCTGTGCTTACTGAACTTCACATTAGACCGACCAAGGGATAACCCAGGGAGGTGCTTTGCATATTTTATTGAAATGTCCATATTAACCTTTCATATCTTGGTGCTACATATTGTTACGATGCGTGCTGACAGGCGAGCGGGGAAGCAGGCGGGCAGAGTCGGTGATACGGGCAAACAGGGTTTATTGATGGGATTGGGGACACTCAAGACAACACAAGCACTAAACATCACCAAATGTCAATGAACGATCTGACTATACTGGCCGGGATGTGGACTAAATACATAAGACAGGCTGAATTCAACAAGCAACACGTGAGTACAATCAGGAATTCGCAAGAGGTAACGAGGGGGGCGTGGCAAACGTGGATCATACGAGCTGGGTGTGACACTTATGAATATCTTACATAAAATGGACAATTATGTAATTCAATAAAGCTGAATGACTGTATAATGTTCAAAAGCAACACAGATTTAATACAGAGGTTTTTACATTTATGTGTGTCTTGTGCAGTGACCCACACTTCATAGCGATCCCTTCCGTCTGCCATTCCGTTTTGTCCATGGTTTAGTCCCTTTTCTCTATTCTCTTCTGCCTATTTGATCACCTTCGATTACCTTCCTGTATTTTGCTCTCCCAATCTGATTCGCTTTATATTCACTTAATCTGTTTTGCTCTGTCCATTGATCCCTTTTCTCAGTTCTGCCCTGCAATTTTTGATCAGGTTTTGATCTTTTTTCTCTATTCTCC
The DNA here is from genome assembly GCA_015163995.2 of Mormyrus lacerda. Lineage (NCBI taxonomy): Eukaryota > Metazoa > Chordata > Actinopteri > Osteoglossiformes > Mormyridae > Mormyrus > Mormyrus lacerda. The sequence goes on from JAABNX020000143.1 coordinate 21,533,871, forward strand.
CTTTTCCATTTTTCATCCTTCTTGATCCTTTTTCTGTAGTATGTTGTGCCATTTTTAATCCCCCTTTTGATCTCTTATCCTCCTCCTTTTTCCCCTTTTTGACCCATCTATCCCGATGAACTGTCTGTAATAGGGTCAGCAGGTTATCACTGCACCTCAGCCCTCAGTCAGCAAATTACAGTAATCACCCGGGAAAAAGGCGACACTCGTCTTTAGGAGGTGCCAGTGAGTTACTGATTGGTCGATTTTAAAGGTCGGTAGCTGATATTTTAGTCGCAGAGGTGCAACTTCCCTTTAAATTAGCAAAGAAACAGAATGAAAACTACAGTAAAAGACATTCTGTCCTGCATTTAAGGCCCACTATTTGTAAATGTGTGCATCACTTGGTTATGATCTCCTGCTCCCTTTGCTCTGTTTAGTGCTACAGGCCTGGTCTTCAGCGATTGCTTGAATTTCCGAATTACCCACCAGGCCTCCTAGCCAGTCAGTGGCACAGTTTTTTCGTCGTCGACCGTGCTAATAAAGCAATACATCAGTTTAATGAGGGATTTTACCCATCTGACTGTCATCATAACAACATCACGCTCAAAAAAATATCCTCTAGTCTATAAAAAGGATAAGGATTGTTTATAGCGATAACTTTTAAGTGGGTGGCGTTTCCTGTGTAGAATTGATTATCCTTTTCTGTTGCCTAGACATGCTCTCAGATGAGGAAACATGAAAAACAGCTGAACTTTCTGCCCTCAGCTAATCTTGCAAAGGAGACTCACAGCATCCACAGCTAGAGCATGTAGCATATTTCAAAGCTTATAACTCAGGGTTGGTCACACAAACAGAAGATTCAAGACATTACTAAAAAGTGACTCCTGTGACACATTTAGGTAGTAGAAAATAATAATAATGATTGATACTTTGTTAATCCCTGTGGGGAAATTGTCTTTTTGCCTCCCTCAACTTGGTCTTTGTAGAATAAGCTGTCTGTGAAGGGCAGCCACCCGTAGCAGCGCCCAGGGAGCTGGGGGTTAAGGGTTTTGCTCAAGGACCCGCAGACGTGCTGAGGCTGGGTTTGAACTTCTGATTACAGGCACACAAGCTTAGCCCACTGAGCCACACGCTGCCCCAATAACAAATAAACCTAGTAATATATTATTACAGAGGATTTAATAAGGAATATGGCCTTCAGAACAGCTTCAGTCCTTCTTGAATGAATGCTGTCATATGAGTCCTGAAATGTGTTTAGTGGGACACTGGACCAGTCTTCAAGCAGGAAACCCTCCAGTTCATTGAGTGATGAATAAGGCATTAATCTACACCAAACTCTGTGTTCCAGGATTTTCTATAAAAGTTCGATGATGTTTAGAGAGGTTGTTGGGAAGGCAATGGAAGGCGTCTAACTTCATCTTTTTGTGTTTGTCAGCATGTTCTGGGGCTGAATGTGGGAATATCATGCAAATCAGGAATAGGATTTTGCCGCCGGCTGTGTCTAGGCCTCTAAAATGGCCTCATATACCTTGACTGTCATGCAACCACACTTAAAAAAACGTCCCTGCTGCAGGGAATTGATCAGTTGTGCCTCATCTCACATGATGTTGAACTGGAATTTGAATTGGAAGGACAAGAAGAATTTAACTGTTCCTCATTAAATAACTCATTAAATATTTTTTGTGACTGATACCTCTGGCATCCAGGAACCCACTCCTTGGCCTCTTTGAATCACTGTTAGTTGGGCTGTGTTGATTTGAACACTCAAAACTCTGATTGCCAGACCCCCTTTGTCGCTGACATATACTACTAATCAGCATTTGACCTAATTTGACTCACCTTTGCAGCTGCATTTGTGATTCACTTCGAAGTCCCACCGGTTTCTGTAATTGTGTCTGCCCCCCCGTATGTATTATGAGTCGGTCTGGTTCTCCAGTGCCCTCAAAAGGCAGCCAAAATATCACAGCTTCCAATAGGCTGTTTGCTGGGGGGGTGAGGAGGCTGGCTGTCCCTAATCCTCCCTAATTTCCCCTCCCATCACACCCAGCCACATCAAACCCAATCACCCTGATGATAGAAGTGTAAATAACTATGCAATGCACAAAAAGATCAGTTAAAGCATAAAACTAAACCGCTTTTGTTGTTGGCACAGAGACAGTAATATGAGAATATCTCTTAAATAAATGTTTGAAATTCAATACTACAGTTTCAATTAAAGCGTAAGTCTCTAGGGAGTATGATAGATTTGTTTTAATTTTTTTTCCCAATTACAGCAGCTACTCTATAGCATTCAATACAAACTTAATTTATGACTGTATGTTATTTCAGATAATAGTTGAGTTAAAATCACAATAACAATCATGTAACCACTCATTCATATTATTTGATATGTATGTCATGACCTGCCCGTCCAATCCTCCCGTGTGCCACGCCCCCCTCATTACCTCGTGTCAATTCCTAATTGTGATCACCTGATGCCTATTATTTTCTGCTTGTCTTGTGTATTTAGCCCGCGTCTGCGTTAGTTTTCCCCAGGTCGGTCATTGATTTTCGTCGCTGTCTGCCTTGTTCTTGTTAATAAACCCCTATATCTGATTTCACGGCTTCGCCGCCTTCCTGCCCGTTGGCCGATCGTGACGATGTATTCCCAATTATCCCGTGACACCTTATTTACTACGACACTGGACTTATTCGTTGTTATATTTTGTTTGTTTACTTGCTGGTCCTTGCATCACCTGTCTAAGGACAGCAGGTAAAATTTATTTTGAGATATACTGTATGAGACCTTTTTCACTGTCCTGCTAAATAAATACAAAGGCTTCTAATCAAGGCTTATTAATGGTAATTTTAATACACCGATGAGCCAAAACACTATGGACACCCCAACGTGAAGCGAATAGCGTTGATAATCTCGTAGAAAGAGGACATCAAGGTCTTTCAGGTATTAGATGGTAAGCTAGCAGTCAGTACTTATATTTGACGTGTTGAATGCAGAAGAAATGGGTATAGACCTGAGAGACTTTGATACAGGCCATTATGGTCTGATGAGCTCCGAAATGGCGAGGCCTTTGGGCTTGACATAGTGAGCTGTGCTCAGTAGCTACCGGCCATGGTTTGAGGAGGAGAAAGCCACGATCCACCAACAAGGTGTTGGCCGGCCAAGACTCGTCGATGCGAGTAAACAAAGGTGCAAACCAACAGAACGGCTACTGTGACACAAATAGCAGATCGTTTTAGTGATGGATACGGGAGTAGCGTGTCAGGACACAAAGGGGATTATGCTCTATTGCATAAGGGGCTATATATTGCAGTCAGAGGCCTGTCAGAGCTCCCATGCTCACCCGTTTTATACTGTAATGGGGATTTAAGGAATTAAAACGAGGCCTTCAGGTACCTACTATGTTAACGCATTGGATGGCAGCATTAGGGAAGACATTACAACACAACGTTATAAAACACATACAGAAGAAGAGGTTCCGAAGCGTTTCATGACAAGCAGTTCTGACACTTAATACAGTCGGTCAGTACACTTATGCCTAGATTGGCGACTCATTAAAGAACACGGTGTAATGAGATTTTATTCCCAACAGGACGAAATGCTAATATACTTCCTGTATATAAAAATGTCAATTTAGTTTTTTTGCACGTATCCCACATGAGTTGGAATATATTTGTACTGTGTGGGAGAGTATTTAGAAGCTAGTATTCTATGGTGCTGTCTGTGAAAAAACAATGTTTCAAAATATCGCACCATACTTGCTGACCAGCCTGACATAAAAGGCCAGGTAAATGTCCTTGAAATGTCCTTCAGAAGGTCCATTATGAATGTTATGGTCATCACTAACAGGAATCTCTATATCGTCTGAAAAACAGCACAAATGGCAAGTATATTGTCTTGTCTTATATTTCTGTGCATGGTCGTCTCCAGTGTTGAACTGCCGTTTCCTCAGTCCAAACACATCTGTGATGCACAATTTTCACAGTGGTCCCTGAATACATGTAACAACAGAACTTGAGTAGCTTTGGGATTATGTGCAAGATTCTGGTGATTATGCTAAGAACTTGCAATCTACGTACAACATAGATTCCACATGCTAAATCTACATGATCTCCAAAAACCATGACAGGGAAGCAGTGAAGACTGCAGTCAATTAATTAATGACTGACTCCACCTGGTGATGGTCTGGTCACATCCTGCATCTGTCTTCATCAACTCCCGAGTCTTGAACAGCTTTTTGCCTAGAAAAAGCTGGTTATGTCAATCTGTGCTTCAGAGGTCTTCATTACATTTACTTTGTTTAGCTGATGCTTTTGCCCGAAGCATCTTATAAGAAATATTAATTACACCAAGATAATAGCACATTACACACAAACAACTTACCATATGTGTCTTCCGGCTCTTTCTGTCACATAATACTTTCTGAATGTTTCGTCATCATGCATTAAGGAACTGAAAACACTCAACGTTGAGGAAAACTTTGCTAGAATAAAGTATAGTTATCAACCGGCAAGTTGCTTGTTAAAATGGGTTGAGAGAACACTAAGTGAATTACTTGGGGCCAGTAACAGCAGTCATATAACACAGGGCACGCCTTGCTGTTGCAAGGTGCCACCTAGTGGCATTTAGTTATATTACAGCTAAACTCAAGTTAATTGTATTCCCTGTACTGGGAAACAGAATATGGCTTAATACAATTAATGATCCTAATCACACAAACAAATTAAACTGCATAAAGGAAACACACTGAGTTCTACTGTGTGATTAAATCTTACCCCCCCCCCCCCACACACACACGCACATCCAAAATAACTATTTACATATGCTCCATTGCTATAAGCACCAAAGAGACAATAAAATTACAACAAAGAGAACAATTGTTCAAAACAATACATTAATTGTTCTGCTTCCAGCACGCTTTTCACTACCAGAAATGTCCAGGGATGCTTTAATACACGGGGTTTCCTGCACTGAAGCTCATGGGCCGCCGGTAGAAAGGAGCTTTATTTATTTATGGGATGTTCCGGTATTGAAAGATGAAATGTGTCTCGTTTTGAACCAGTATGGCAGGGTTCCCCAGTTCCGGTCCTGGGGGGTCAGTCTGCAGCACACTTTGCAGATTTCCCTGCTCAAACATACCGACTAAAACAGGCAATTGGCTGTTTAAGGTGCTTGAGCAGGGAAATCTGCAAATTGTGCTGCAGACTGACCGTCCAGGACCGGAACTGGGGAACCCTGCTGCATGGCTTGGAATTCATCCCATTGTTTTCATTCCCAGACCGAAGAACAATTTAATAATGATCATGTGACTATTCCCTTCCATGAATTTATCATCTGAGCCAAATTTTATCTTT
>JAABNX020000143.1:21546538-21558939 GCA_015163995.2 Mormyrus lacerda
CCCGCCCCCCCGAATAGCAGGGGACACTATGCAAACCTCTAAGTGCATTTTTGGCTCGGAGCGGCTGGGTAACTTAACATGTCCGAATGTTTCCAAACAAAAAGGTGGGTGTGCTGGGCCCCCGCTGTAGGGACAAAAAGCCGCGCTCACCTCCTGGAGAAGAGCCTGGGACCCACATCCTGGCGTGCGCCTTGGCGCCATCTGTCTGTCTGGGAGATAAATAACAGCTAAGAAGATTATGAGAATGATAGACATGCATTCTTGTATCAATTACCACTCTACAACTTTTGGCTTCTTTAAAGCAAAGCCTATTGTTCTAAACCTCAGGTTTACGGTGATGTAAAATAGAAAATAGGTATGTCCATTCTATAAACTCCACATTTAATCATTTTGCACTGTACGTCCACAAAGTTCTTGGAAATCACTTTATGATGCACCAAACTGACCCAAACCTAGGGGGACACTTAAAAATAGGATTCAGCCTCTTCGGTCATAGTAACCCGATCAAATTCTTTTATTTATTGTAGTGCATTTCCACAAAGTGATTGTCACAGAGTACTTTATAGTAGAAATAAAAACAAGTGAAGGAAAAAATCAATTTGCCAGTAGGAGAAGAATTGAAAATGATTGCCTGACTCGTACGATGGACTCCTGCGGGGTGACGTGATCGGAATCAGAATCCTGCTTAAGCCGCCTGCAGGTTGACAAATGTCCTATAGGAGCCTATATGAAACCTCAGCTGCTCCGGGTGTGTGATACAAATCTGTGTTGTCTTCCGGCCATTTGGTTACGTGATTCCTGTACTCTTCAATGCATTCGTATGATCATTATTAGGAGGAGACCAGTGCTACAGATTTGCTTACTGGGAAGTTAGCACTTTCTGTTACTGGGTTTTTTTTTTGGGAATGCTCACCAAAATATGACATAACTGCTAATTTAGTACATATCCCTGGCAACACAAGGCAAGTGATGCTATGGATGGGATGCCAGTCCATTGCAGGGCACTCTCTCTCTCTCTCTCTCTCTCTCACACACACACACACACATAGGTCCATTTTAAGTCACCAGTTCACCTGACTCAATGTTTTTTGGACTGCAAGAAGAAACTGGAGTCCCCAAAGGAGACCGATGTAAGCACTGAAAGTAGTAAAACTCCAAACATCAAACACACAGCAGTGACAGCAGCAGCCTGCTTCCAGTCATTCCCATTATGAGAAGCATATGTTTTCTAATATGGTGACCTTGCAAAACATACACACAACTGATGGATCCCTTCCAGTTTCCAAAGCTGCTTGTTCAGTATGGCATGGCTGTTTGCATGGACAGCATAGGGCATAGAGTACAAGCCAGAGACACCCTGGATGGGATGCTAGAATACACAATACAATAGAATGTAGACTGAATACACACTGAAATGATCACTCACTATGAGCGATTCAGAGGCACCAGCTCTGCCAACAGCCTACCTTCTGCAGGAGGACGCCGGAACAAATGCAGCAAGAACATACAGACGACACACAGTAAGAGCTGGGGGCCAGAGCTGAGCTGTAATCATGGAGATAGGAGGCTGCAATTCTGCCCATTGAGTCGCCACAGCACTTTCTAATGATTGTCACTGACACTGACATTTAAGGCTGCACACCCACACATTTTACATTTTAAAAAAGAAGAAACGTGGGATTGATTGAATAGCGCAGACAGGTTTACTACATTTTACTCTCTGAACAGTCTCTGCTATACTCTTCTTGGCCAAAAAAAAAGTCGCCATTTGAATTTATATCAGCAGATATTTAAGAGCCAATGATCGGATCATTATTACAGCTCAGCAACGTCATGCAGCAATAAAGTAAAGTCAGCTGAGTACCTGAATCTACTGATCATCCATCATTAATGGAGTTTTTTCTTCCCTGTTGGCATGGGCATATTCCAGGACAAGAATGGCAAGATTCATTAGGTTTGAATTATCAAATAGTGGTTCAGGGAGCATGAGGAATCATTTTCACACATGACTTAGTCACCTCAGAGTTATGACCTTAACCTCATTGAAGGTCTTTGGGATGTGCTGAAGGAGGGTTCAACTCACTCGTCAATAGAGCATCTCGGTGAGAACTGAATGCAATGTCATGGCAGATGTGCACCATGATCAAAGCTAAAGACGATCCAACGAAACATTTGAATGGCGACTTTTTTTCTGGCCAGGCTGCGTATAACATTGGGGTTTTTCTAAATCAGAGGCGTCTCTAGCAAAGGGAAGAACCATAAAAATCACAATTTAAAAGAATGACCATAATCTCTTTATTTTCATTCTTTAAAAATTTATTATATATATAAAAACATTTTAATAACATGGCGTACATTGGCACATTTTACAGAAATGTATTTTTATCAATATAAAAACCACGCAGAAAAATTCTCATCTCAGAACCTTCGAAGCAACAATGAGTCATTTATATCGATTAATTTTTCTTGTTTATTTAATGTTCGACATCTTGTGATGAAACCCTGTACTTAGCCAATTGCCAGTATTTTGATCCAGTTACTTCACCAGAGTAATAGGACTGAAAGCCATGGCAACTTAAGGGACATGTCACTTACATTAAAAGCTTTCTAAGAGAATAGTTTGATTTATTGTAGATGCAAACCGAAAGGGTCTGCAGTTGCGTGTGACATTTGGCCGTGAGAGAGGTTTTCCTATTCGATAATGTTGAATATTCTACATATATGCTGAATTATTGCTGTGGTTTTCCATGACAGTGAAGTAATAGTGAGTACTGTAACATTTGCGATAGATATGATGGTCTCTGCCTTTTATGCTCAGGTTCTGTATTTAAGGTATAACAGCGAAGCCTTTGAACTGAAAGTTCAGCCTTTAGGCAACGCCTTTGTAGTCCGTCTGAAATGTGCTGCTGGGAGTTGATGGAAGAAGTCCCCAAGCGGCAAAGTGGAAGATGGGTCTTGAGGGAGAGCTTTGAAAGATCATCTTCTCCCACCCCCAGCAAATGCTACCAGTCTTCCCCAGACAATCGTGCCGGCTCAGGTAAGCTAGCCCCTCGCGTCAGACTCCCTGGGCCATGCCAGAGGGGGCAGCATGCTGACAGTCATCGATTTCCTGTCAGAGTCCTCACTGTATCCTCACTGGAGTTCAGGCAGTGGAGATGGCCCTCCAGTCAAGGGGGGGGGAGGTATTTATATAAGCCCAACTGTTTTCTGTTAATCTATATTTAGCTTGTGGGTGGGTGAGAGCTAACAGGCGTCACACAGCATTATGCGTCCATGTCCTGTCAGAGGGTGTCTGGTGCAGTGCGCCCCCTTCTGGCCACTGCTTACCCAACACCCACTGAGATGTGTTGCTTCACCTGCACAGACAACATGATAAATAAACATGGGTTCACTAACGCAACCCCCCAAACTGTAGGGATATTTGTAAAAGGCCCCCACTCAAATATCAAACTTCAAGCACACCCCAATCAATCTAACCCTGATGGACGTGAAAGGTTCATGAGATGCATCGTGAGACCTATAGATTTCCACATCGAATCTACATTTAATGTGCTTTTATTAAGATGGGAAGCATTGTTACGAGGGTAATACCGGCCTTTGTCTAATCACCATCTTTCAGGAAGCCCCGCCCAGCCGGACTAGGTCTATCTCCTGAAAGATAGACGAGAGCATGTTTGTTTACCCCGGGATGACAGTTATGTGCAGTATGTTCAGAGACCTGTGCATCTCCATGTGTTTGCGTGGATGGGCGTAACTTCTGGGACTCGCCAGAAGGGCGGCGCCGTTGGCTTCACGTCTCCTGTCTGTGTACCAGTCTTTTCCAGGCTTTGAAATTTCACGTCTTTGATAAATCACAGTTGGCATTGGAAATCAGACAACAACAGTGGGGTGCAGTTGAGCAGGCTGTGTGTAGTGTTGGGGGGGGGGTGGTGGTGTTGGTGGTGCCTCTAAAGCCTTTTCCCTGAACCCTCCCAGCATGAGCATTGGAACATGACAGCAAGAAAAAATGTCCTCAGCTTCTTATCCCCCTCCCCCCATCAGCCCATCACCCTGAGGATCATCGTGTGTGCGTGTGTGTGTGTGTGTGTGTGGGGGGAGGCTCCCTGCCCCTGTCGTCCATGATCATGATCAAGCTCCGTTACTGTACATCTGGGCTGGTCCTCTAGAGAGAGACCTTGTTCGCGTTCCAGATATTAAATTACTCATGAAATATCTGCCCCCTTGCCCCCCTGCCCCCAGGCCTCGCGGGGGCTCCATTTAGCCCCGGCTAACGTCTCCAAGTGCAGGGCCCAGCGTCACCTTGCCGCTCAAGGTCAATTTTTTCAATTTAGAACGGCGGCATTAGAGGGCCAGACGCATTTCATCCTGCATCAGCGTCAAGGCCACTTCCTCTGCCACCGGGGGGGGGGGGCTCTCTCCTCCCCCATCACCCCCCCCCCAATGCCCTGTATTTAACCCCGACAAGTCTTCAGAGACGAGTCTCTCAATATTAGAGGACGTGTCTAGCCGGGTGGCCAGCAAGGCTTCAGACTGCTTCAGACACCAGAAGCAGAACCCAGGGGAGGCTCTGAGGATGGGAGAATGTGGTGTGGAACATTTTTCCCTGTTCATACTGGGAATGACTGGAAGCAGGCCGCTGCTGTCACTGCTGTGCGTTTGATGTTTGGAGTTTTACTACTTTCAGTGTTGACATCGGTCTCCTTTGGGGACTCCAGTTTCTTCTTGCAGTCCAAAAAACATTGAGTCAGGTGAACTGGTGACTTAAAATGGACCTATGTGTGTGTGTGTGTGTGTGAGAGAGAGAGAGAGAGAGAGAGGAGAGTGCCCTGCAATGGACTGCCATCCCATCCATAGCATCACTTGCCCTGTGTTGCCAAGGATATGTACTAAATTAGCAGTTATGGCGAATGGATTGACGGGTTATTGGGGTGTCCTGCCTCTTTCCTATATTGTCAATTAGTAAATGATATATTCTGTGTAGATTTACTTGCTATTAATCCTTGTACATTTCTAAGGCCTTCTCATATGTGTGTATATACTGAAAGCAGCTACCTACGGTTGCCGCACAAGAGATTGGTCCTAAATTGTGGTCTACTCTTCTTTCAGTCAAAGACACTCATTGTTTCCCTGGAAATGCCACCCACCTCCACACGCCCCCCCCCCCCCCATCCTGCTGAGTCCTGCTGAGTGCGGTTTCATCACATTGTTCCCGTTACTCCTGATTTTATTCCGAGCTTTCAAATCCGTCCAGCCCTCCGCTGGGACAGTCGATCAAAGACGGGTACGGTCCATGGTAATCCGCTGAAACGCCTGTGTCCCTAACACACACATACCAAGATCACCTGACTAAAAAAGAGGGACAAAAATAAATAAAGAAAAGCCGCTTGACATCGCAGCATAGCAGAATAATAGCAGAATAATAGCAGAATAATAGCAAAATAGGGTGGGGGGGGGCCCTCGTTGTCAGCTCCAATCACAGTCTTTGTGTAAACTGTGGTTTGGGTATAGAAATGTTTGAAACTATAGAACCACTGTAGGAAATGTTAGGGTTCAAGTCAGTAAATTTTATTAAAATACTGGGTTTCTGGAGTTTCATTTCACAGCATAAATCATTTTCCTAGTAACTGCATTGAATTGTTATCCCAGAGTCAGAGTTAAGTTCTCCAGGTTGAGTATAAGTCTAATAAGTTTAGAACTTTCTCAGTCCAAGTGATGAAGGAAGATCTAGAACAGCCTTTGGACTCTCATTCCACTCGTTGTCTTTACAGGTTTGCTGCGGGTGTTGGGGTTTTCACCAGGAAAATGGACCTCACTGGTACCCACACTGCAGCATCTGTATAGCTGGAGAACATTACTGGCTTTGTGGGCAACAACTTCAACAACCTGCATTGACCAGAACTAGCTGGGACAAATGTAGCGGTAATGAGAACACAAGGGTGGTTTCCAGAAGCTTCAGAGAACCTAGCCTTGATACTTAAAAAAAAAAAAAAACCCTTTCAAAATGGTGTATTTTTTTGTTCCTTTTTAAAAACGGCATTTGTGAAAATGGCACTTACTTCTGAAATCAGATTAGTCATGCGGATAGATGCATGGCAGTCATTCAGAACTTAATTAGGTTACTGCTGATTTTCCGGATAAAAGTATTATTCATGCGGCGGTCTGATTTTCATCTGTGAAAAGACACGGCTCTCCTGTTACCGGAGTGTGCCGGGATGTCACGGGGGCGGCTCGTGGGCGGAGCACCAATCAGTCGCCACGTCCCGATTCCCCACACTGCCAATCCTCCACGGGCGTGTCCTAAACCCCTGTCCCACAAGCCCCTTTTTCTCTGCTGTGCCTCCCCCCACCCCCCACCCCCGAGGTTCATTTACTGTGAAAGAAGATGATAATGACGGAGAAGAAAAGATGGAAAATAAGAGGAAAAAAAGAGGTGAAGAGGAAGAAAAGGATGAAAAAGAGAAGAAGAAGAAGAAGAGATAATCTAGTCACCCATGGATATTAGCTTGTCCATTCATAATATTTGCACCCTAGAGGTGGGGATGGGGGGGGGGGGGCGATGAAAGTAGTGCAGCAGTATTGTTTGCTTCCTAATTATGAGTGAGGAAAAAGCTGATTGCTATTTAAAACAATCGCCTTGAGCCATTTTGCTTTTATTTGAATATTTAATTCCCCTCTGTTTTCCTTTCTAAATCTAAACAAATGAGCCCCTTGATGTAGAAAATACATGTCGTGTTTGTCAAACAGCACAATTCCTTTGACCTCGATTAGAACCTGGGGACAGGCCCGACGTCTCTGGGAAGGGGGCGGTGGGAGAGAGCCCGGGTGGGAGGGGTTGCGTGTCATGGGATCGGGAATTATGCGTGGCAGACATGTCTGAGGGAAACATTTGGGTTTCACAAGTTGGCACAAACGAAGAGCTTCAGCCATAATAAGGGACCTCTACTTATCCGCAAGAGTGCTCATAATTAATGATCATCTTCTTAGTCTTATGACAGATTTGAGGAGTCATGTCCAGGCAGTAAGAGTCTTGGTGGAGTTTTACTGGAAGTTCCTGTAAGGTGAGGTTAATTATCTCATTCAAAGAGCACATTGACTAATTGCACTGCATAAAACCTTTCATTTCCAGCATGCATCCTAAGATTAAAAACGTGCCGGCACTTAATGTGCTTCTGACACACCTGAATTTCATACAGTAATGTTGTTTTTCAAAAAAACTCATATTTGAATAATCTTGTCTTGCTGGAGTACCACGAGATTGCAAATTAACTGTTAAGAGCAGCTTAAATACAGAACGCTCTCACTAGTTCCTTGATAAAAATGCTTTTTGTGGTAAATTTCCCTTTTTACTAATCCCCTGATTTTAATAATTCATCAAATCAAATGTAGTACTTGTGGCACCTTGGGCAGTTTTTGGACACGTGGATGTCATTGACCGGCACTGCTGTGATGACCCACAAACATGCTGCCCCCGGTTCAGTGCTGAGGATGCTCCCGTGGCTGTGACCTGAAGATCCAGCAGATGTGACGGGGACGGTAGGTCGGTGCCAGCAAACACAACCACAAATCAAGGATGTCCATGGAATTATTGGGTCATGAGGTGTCACCTCTGCGCTCAGAGAAGGCTCTTATGAAAACATAACTCCACTCTGCTTAACGAACCATGAGCTGTTCCCCCGCCTGCGTGGTGCTAATTCATGCCTGATTTGCTGTTGGATTTGTTGTCCAGATAATTACACCACTGTGACCTCAAATTAGCATAATTATCCACCCTGGTATAAAACATCGATAATATGTGGTTACATGCACCGAAACACAATATTTATCAGAGGGAAAGACAACTGCATTCTTAAGATATCAACAGCACACAGCAAGAAGAATAGGTGCTGATGTAATGTGCTTTTTAAGTATCTTTTGTGTACATTTTAACAGGAAGTGGATGGAACACTGGTAAAGGATGAATCTCAGCAGTTGAAGCTTCTTGCACTGAAGGTTGCCTGTTCAGGGGGATTCTCCTACTGTACCCTTGAGAGATATAGTTGACCTGGATTTCTACAGTCACGTATCCAGCTCCGTAAAGATCAAAAGGCTTGTGACGAGAGTGTCTTGCTAAAGCGATCTGAAGCAGGAATGTTTAAAGTTGACCTACGCTGAGAAAACTGGTTGGTTTTAGTGTTCTACAAATGGTCGTCAGTGATTGATTTTATGCCGTTGTTTACGAGGGATAATATTGAGTATAATGAGGCAGAGATTCTGGTCCGGAGAGGGGAGCCTGTCTCTGCTTAGCGTCAGACAATGGCAGTTATCATCATGTTTTATGGGGTTTGCGTTTCGATCTGTGGTTCGTAAAAATCTCCAATCATCCCCGAGACTGAGAACTGGACTGGGCTCACCTTTCCAGGCTTCCTGACACATCACTGCGGCAATGTGAGGCAACGCTAGGGCTCGTCCTGGTTTTAAGAGCTGTCTGTTAGGAAGGCCTTAACGAGGGCTTTCTAGCTTCTCATTATGCTTGCAGGGGACAACTTGAAAGTCCTGAGCTGTAAATTACACCTATTAGCCTGTAGCATAATGTAAAGTTCATAAACCGTGGCTCTCCCACTGATCTGCGGGAGGGAAATCCAACCCAGGGTCACTCGGTGCGATGTGTCGCAGAATATGGTGAGAAGTATGTTGTTTAAAATGACCTGGTAACCCGCCGGGGGGGGGGGGGGGGGCACTCGGAGAAAGGGAACAAGTCGAGGACCAGAGGCGTCGTTAAGCCTATTTTAAATGTTTTTTAGGCTTGTTTATTGGCTCAAGAGATGAATACTTTACCATCAGCCTCCCCCCTCCCCCCAGTAAAAACCCAGCTGCCCTATCTATTCATCTCTAACTACGCTCCTGTTCTCAGGTCATGCTCCGGAGGATTTCATTTGAGGAAGAAGATGTCCAGCAAAACATTTTTTCTTATAATGGTTTGCCATTATGGGCCAGTCAGAAACATTATGCAGTACAATAAAGCATCTTTCTTGTTTACTGCTTTTCCCAGGACGTCTGGGTTACAGCTTATTGCTGTGGAAATGTCGTCCTTTACCTCAACGATGCGACTGTATTGAACTTGTACATAACCGAGAAGCATTAGATTAGGTGTAGATTTGGAAAAGGCCTGCAGACATAGTTTTCCCATAATTCAGCTGGGTACCCCTCCTTAAGATGAAGTCAGTGACCTGTGTCTCATTCAGTATGTGTGCCAGTGGGCCTGCATTTCAACTTAACCTTCCTGTGGTGTTAGGGTTGGCACCGACTCGTTTTTAAGTTTAAAATGCATAAAAGCACCACATAAATTTGTGTACTGCATCAGGAACCTCTATTTTAAAAAATGTAAAAAAAAAAAAAATTAAATTCACTAGGCGAGGCATGCCCAGACATGTAAGGCAAGATACGACCCATTCAGTTTATTTATATAATTCTCTTTATTTTACTATTATTTTTAAATTGAAAATGAGAGGTATGCCGTCAAAAGAAAGGTCCAGAAGGCCACACCAAAAATATTAAAACCAATCTTTTTTATGGATAAGGAAGTGTAACCAAGGTAACCAAAAGGTAACAAATAGATTGGCTGACAAATAATTGTTTTGAGGGTATTTTATGGCACCGACCCGTCTAACATAAGAGACAGGAACGGAAAGTTAACACGATCCAAAGGTTAACTTAAAATCAACACTCCTGGTTATTTATCTGTGACCTGTTAAATATCAGTTAGCTCTGGGCTTTTCACTGACCAGCTCCGTCACCGAGGGAGGTTCCATGTCACACGCGCTTCCTCTACTCTCGGTATATGATCGTGCCTTCTTCGGGGAGTGGGGAGGGGGGCTGCCATGGTAATTACGACGTGCCCGATTGGCCGGGGGGCTGCCGGCTTCTCCTGACTTCTGCCGTGGGGTTCTGGGAAATCCGAAGACGCCGACGGTGCCAAACGGCGGACCGCGGAGGGCACGGTGCTCCGTCTGTCAGCAGCCCGTTCTGCCAGAGTGGGCCCCGCTGCTCCAACAGGGAAGCTCTTTGCCATCGCGGGTGGTGCCTTAATCGCGGCGTGGGGCTGCAGACCGTTCCGTCACAGTGTGCGTTTGGGGAGCGTGCCAACAGCACGGGATTAACCTCCGTCCTCCTCAGTGCCCAAACCAACCTCAGAGAGGAATTTCCACTGTCATCCCAGACAGGAGCCTGCAGATGTCAGCCATGGGGCTGAAACCCTGCATGCAATCAGCCCTGAGTGGAGATGTTTGCCTTTTTATTCATGTTCTTGGCTTTAGTACAGATGAATACATCTTCCAACCCATACAAACTGAATTAATGCTGCTCATTACAGTGAGAACCTGTGAAATACATTTTAAAGTGGACAGATTGACACATACACTTTATTGATCACAGGGGGAGATTTGCGTACGGCAGACAGCACTAGAACCTCATTGCCGTCTGTTGTTCTGGAAGCTTGGTGGGGGGGGGGGACAAGCTGAGGCCCCTGAGCTTGTGCTTATTTAGGGAGGGTCTATTAAGGTACTGGAGAAGTAAAAATAATCATTTTGATTCCATCCATTAAAATAAACACATTCTTAGAGATGAATGCAGATGACAATGGAAGTGATGCTTGTATATTATTATAGAGTATCACAGAACGGCAGTTACTATTTGCAGGAGTATATAGCAGAATATGAGGTGCACTTGTGCTTTTCGGATAGTAATAGTGATGTATTGTCTATTTTTCTTTTCTGTGAGAAGTTTAAATTAATATTTCTTGCCATTTAAGTGAAACTAAAGAGAGCTTTAATATATAAAATCTACACAATCAGATTAACAGTCTGGCACTCTATACACAAAAGGCTCACAAACAGCAGAAAAGTCCTTTATTTCATGATACAGATGTTCTTAAGTGACAGCATAATTCTGCTTTTAAAGAGGTCGATCATGAATTTGGCAGGTTTTCTTACCAACCTAACAAACTGATATAATAATTATAGTTTATTTTTTATTAAAAACAGCAGAAAAATACTGTTTTCTGCATTTTTAAATGTGAATTATTACAGCAAAATGGCTTTTATGATGAGAGAGTATGCTTTAATACAAACTACACATGGTAAAAAAGAGGAAGTTAAAAGCACAAAATTAAATTTCCTAAAACTGAAACAAATGTTTGGAATAAAATCATTTGTTTTATTTTTATTTTTTTTTTAAAAATAAGCTAAGCTTCACTGTGACTCTATACTGGAGAGGCGGTTTTGGAAGATGAACGGATGGAATTTAACATTTTAACTTCAGAATAGTGCATTTTGATTCTGCCTTTGACCTCCCCCCCAGGCCTTGTTCCAGTGGTACGATCCCACTTTTCCATTTCTCGAACCCCCAGTGTGATTGATTCCAGCGAGAGATTATATCTAGTTTGCTGGGCTGTCTTCTGTGCCCGTGCCGCGTCGTCTCCAATACGCTGCGGATTCCGGAATCTGGAAATCGCCCACAGACTCCCGCCTCGTGCCAGGAGAGACTGGCATGCCAGGGAGCATTTTTGGGTCTTCCCGTCTCGCCAAAATCCTACTGTGGTTCTTTGGAGCATCCAGGATTTGAAATGGTGACCGACTGGAGCCAGTACACTGGGGCCACGCCAACCATCTCTGTGTTTAAATGGTGGGCATTGGAGCCTCATCATACATATATAAATATATTCACTTTCATACCCATTACTTCTCGCTAACAGGTAAACCAGACCGTTTGAGTTTGGTTTTGTTTCATGGTCTAAACCAGTGTGGTCAGTTAAGACTTTAGGCATTATGTGACACTTGGCATCCAGATTCCATGCGTGCACACACACTCACACACACACACACACACACACATCCATCCATCCAGTCTTCTTTCTTGTTTCCTTGACTGCTTAAGCCCTGTGACATGTTTACCTGGCGCAAGGCTCTCAGTCTGCTCATTGCCAGTGAAGATACGTGGGGTGGCTGTGTACCTGTGAAATGAGTGAATCCAGGTTTAATCTATTAAGGCAGACAAATATATACTTCTTTTCTCATGCCAGGCATCAAGGTTGGGCATTTACAGTTACAAAATAAAGCATGCAAACACTGGGATTCACTGGAATGGAGCTGGTTGGTTTAATAAACATCATTCCTTCCTAACGTCCTTTAAATAGCTACTGTGGTTTTTCGCGGTCGTCATTTTTCTCACGTTCTGTTTTTCGTAAACCATTCATTCTGTTTTTCGTAAACCATTCATTCTGTTTTTCGTAAACCATTCATTCTGTTTTTCGTAAACCATTCATTCCGTTTTTCGTAAACCATTCATTCTGTTTTTCGTAAACCATTCATCCCTCTTCTGCTCTTCGAACGCTCTTGTACTGCCGCTTGTGTGTCGTTCTCGTTTGA
>JAABNX020000143.1:21573228-21602710 GCA_015163995.2 Mormyrus lacerda
CTTCCATACAACATGAGGGGGGGGGGAGGGGGGGCTCAATACAGGATAGGTGGTTTTTGGTCAGCGGCCCAAAAAGGTCACGGAATCCGTCCGAGCCTGTTTGGCAGATCGTCCCTCTTTGGAAGCCCGAGTTATCCGGATAAACTCCTTCCCTTTTCGTTCCCCATTCATGTTTCAGTACCTTCCCAGAATCCTTAGGATTACCCTAACATCTGCAGAGAGAGGAAATCGGTTTTATACTGCTTAAAAGAATTTCCAGATTTCTGTTTGTGGCCTGGCACATTTAACACCATAAATTTAGTCTTCTTTTTATTTCTTATTCCAGACAACCAATAGTGACAGCCCAGGGTCACTTATGAATCAATATTCCGCTCGACAAAGGAAGAGGAGTTTAAAGTTTCTTCCTCCCACTTACTACTCATCGTCACATTTTTATTCTCATAACATGAAAACCAGCTCCGATTTGGAGAAAACGCCACTGCATGCCGCGAGTACAGCAACACACCGGTTTAATCGCGTTACCGCTAGTGTACTGGTTTACACTAAGCTAGCTGAAGAGATTACATGAGCTGTGTTTATGTTTCGAATTATCACTGAGTAGCGACAGGAGACACACAACAGCACGCTCTGTAAACAGCAGTGACAGTGTTCCTCTGTTCTTGAAGTTCTTGGAAGATTTTTGTGCAAGTTTAACTAATTTCAGTGTGAGTGGAGGAAAAAATAACTGTTTTCTTTTCATCTGTGAATAAAAATATACATGGATTTCTAAATTTTAATATTTAAAGTACAGTATTAAATATGTATTTCTGTTATTCTGTAACATAATCATTTGTACTTTGCTTTTCTGATTGTTCCGATGTGTCTGAGATGTACTGCTGTGATACTTTATATGCTATTGCCTCCAAGAAAGCTTTCGGTGTTTTTTTTTTTCACCCAAATAAAAAGATCAAGTTTTAAAGCCGCCGTTTCTGCTTTCATGCTCTTCACATATACTTTTGTATAACTTGTTTTTGCATAGACATCTCAGCTTGTAATTCATGCTAAGGAATAAAAAACTGCCGAGGGTTAAAATGAAAGTGAACATCAGTAGCAGAATTGCATAAAGGCTTAGAAAGTTGGCAAATTAAATATGGTTCTGGGACTAAATTTTCTCTTTCCACTTGTATAAACATACAAAAGTGCCACAGAAGTGAAAAACACTGATGATACAAATGATCTGCCACTTTATGACACATCAAAGTGCTATTTTGTTTGCAACAATGACTAAATGATTATGACTTACATTCCTGCTTTTGAATACAAACAATTGTTTATGATGTATAATCCATCAATTGTGAATCGGCTCAGAAATATACAGCCGAACGTTAGAATGTTTAAATCCATAAATGTTAAATGCTTTGTGTAAGTCTAGGAATATAAATTACCATAATACTTCTTTAGCAACGACAACAAAATAATAGTATCACAGCGATTACATAAATGAACACAAATTCTTAATTAAATGCAATGTGATGTAAAAGGTGAATATGAACCTCAGTTTAATGTGTATGCATACAATATTAAATTGGTAACTGTACTTGCATTCCTACAGTATTAGAAAATAGTGCATATACATAAAGCTGTTTCTGATTTGGCCGGAAGATCCATAATGCACAAAAACAGCCTTCGAAAAACATAGAAGCAAAAAGGAAGTGTGTGTGTTTTCTGTGCATTTCTGTATGTTCTGTTACCATTCGAGACCCTGCCAGGCAAGATAAAGTCATCGCAATGTGGAAGCAGTTTGCTCTGAATAATCTCAAGGAAACCAGCACCGGGTTTTAGGACATGGGAACTAATTGTAGGATTTCTCTTTGCTCCAAATACTTTGTGAAAAAATGACTCCCCCCTTGGAAGCGAGCGCCGGGAGCCCTCGTACCTGTCTGCAAACGAGGCACGGCATCTTACCCGGGACGCGGCCGATTCTGTTCGGCCAAGATGGCCGCGGGTGTTTCAGTTTCAGGAAGAGGCAGTGCAGTGTCTGATCATGTAAAGACAACTATTGTTGACCAGCCCGACACCAAACTTCAGCTCAGTTTTTTGACAATTAGGAGGAATGAAACAAGAATTTCTTGAATGGGTGCCATTTCCACACCTATCACATTAAGCCATTCTTACATAGTGTAAGTACTCAGATGCAGACACATTGTCTCTTAGTAGCTGACAGTAGTAGAATTACAACATTACTTGCTAATAATAGTAATAATAATATGTCAATAGGTCAAAGTAACAATCACTAATATTTGGTAATTATAGCTGTAAAATAAATAATTAGGATTGAGTATTAAAATTGATTCAAGCTATATGAGTGCACACACACGAACAGACACACACAATTTGTGGAAGCCTGTCATTGTGAATCACATGAACAATGTATCTAGATGCATTACTTGATCTGTGAAGATTTTTATACTTGTATAATGTTCCACAATGTTTTTTTTTTCCAAAATTACATTTTGATAATAAAACGGCTTATTCTGGGTGGAAAAATAATTGAAATTAAAATTCCACTTAATTATTCACATGCATCTATTTAGCAGATGCTATTATCCAAGTGATGTACAAATCAGACAAATAAATTATGTTATTTA
Source organism: Mormyrus lacerda (assembly GCA_015163995.2). NCBI lineage: Eukaryota > Metazoa > Chordata > Actinopteri > Osteoglossiformes > Mormyridae > Mormyrus > Mormyrus lacerda. The sequence goes on from JAABNX020000143.1 coordinate 21,575,856, forward strand.
GAAATACTAACAGAAAGTCTGTTGACCTTCATTGTTTTGTGTTTTTGCATATTTTATTTAATTTTATTTAGTTGAAATTTGAAATATCAGACTTTCTATACTTTCTAATAACTTCAACTCCAATAATTTTAAATGGATCCTAAATTACAGTCATATTAACTACTAAATTTAAACAAAAATGATTCGTTCTTGTACATATATATTTATATAAATAAAATAAAATAAAATAAAACAGAACAAAGTAAATATAACAAAATACAATAAAAGGTTCCAGGTCGTGTATGACTTGGACTTTCTGCACTTTCCCTCCAAGAAAGTAAAAGTATTCTTATTTAAATTGTTATTTATAATAATTGTTATTGTAAACTCAGAAGTGTACCGTTTTCTCACTCAGTACAAGTGGCAACAGTTTTTAGACCTGTTTCAAATATCATAGGAGGCTTTAATTGGGTGTGTAATATAGAAGATAATTAAACAGCCCGCACCTGCATTTTATGAGCCACGGTGCACAAATAGCGTCTGATGAATAACATTTTTCCGTACATACAAGCAGAGAGCTGTACTCTCGTGTCAGCGGGTATATGTTTCCTCGTCTTGCATTACAATGAATCCACTTGTTTGTAGCCTACTTCCGACTTGTTTTGGCCGAGAAATCGCAGCGTATCTTTGCTAATTGTAGGCTTATGTGACGAATAATCGGCTCAGTAGTATTAACCAACTTAAACCTCGTAATGTCTACCCTAATAAATCAGAGCTACCTTGCGCGAATTTTCATCAGAGCCGGAGCCCCGTCAGTATTGGGGATCGGTATGGAGATCGCGATTCGGACTGGCTGCTGTCACGGCTTCACATTCAGGTCAATCTGTGGATTAACAGTTTCGAGATCACTTAGGTGCTACATTGTATTTAATCCGCGCAAATCACTTCTCACCTGTCAAGAAAACAAGGGGAACAAAAACAGTCCTGGAAAAAAAGTGATATATAACACGGTTCCTTAAAAGTTAAATCCCCGATAACAGGGAGATTTTACATACTTGAAAAGTCTGTCCGTAGTTGGTTTTTTCATGCCCCTGGTCCTTAAACTCCTTAGAAGTAACAATCACTGATGAACTGGAAACCCCCCACTTCTTTATCTGCCTGATTGACAGCGGGTGGAGGAACTGGAACATTTCAATGGGGTGCGCGTCCATCACCATTCCCATCCCCATCATCCATCTCTCCATGTTGAAAGCCAGCAGAAATCCGAGGCGCAGCCCGCGTTGCACCCGGATTTTGAAACGAATGACTTTAGTGCATGCTGGGCTCTATTCCCCTGAACGTGACGTGTACGACATGCCACAAACGTATAGATTAGGTCGGGTTGGATAGGCAGTGGCACCCCCCCCCCCTTTGTCTGGGTCGTTTTGGTCTCGCCCAAACTTGGTTCGTATTTTTGTTCTCCTTCTATGAGGAATCGCTTCATTCTGTTCTCGCAAGAGGCTGCATACGTCTATATACAGTCCTATGGTCAATGGCTGTCTGGACGTCTTTTATTTGAATGTCTGGGCTTTGTATATTTCTGTCCTGAGAAACCCCATGCAGTAATGGATACCTTATGGATTTTATGGATAATACCCGCAGCATTTGCTGTAGAAGGTAAGACGGTCTCTTCCCCCCCATTGTGTTTGGGAAGCGTTTCACAGAACGTGCGAATGTATCTGATCGCAAAATCTCATTCCGTGGGGTGTGGAGACAGAAATCAGTGCTATTTGCAAGCTGGGAAAAATGTGTCTTTAAGGGGATGGTGTATTGCGATATTGATGTGGGTTATTAAAAAACAAAACATGCATCAGTTTTTGATGAGGAATGCACCAAACAGGTTCTCTTCATTCGCACAGGTACGAGATGTATCGCTTTACAATAAAGGGAGAGAAAGGTTTTAAAATGAATCGATTGTACTTTCACAAATTCTTATACATTCCTATACCCCAAGAAGCAAAAAAAAAAAAAAAGTAACCGGGATTTTGGACAATGTGGCATTGTTTTTCTCTCTATAAAATTATTAAAAGGTGTGCCGTAACAAGTCGCAGTTCAAAGCCGAAGGGTGCTTGGCTATGTGAAATAATATAAATCCATCTGCGTGTGGTTCTTCCATCCCTGTTTTAACCCTTGTGTAAACGACATCGCTGTTGTACCACAGTGAGACTGATGGCCAGACGGGCTCCGACGGTGATATTCGCGTCTACAAATAAGTGCATTGGAGATCAAAGTAGGTACATTTGTGCAGACGCGCATCTGCGTGTTAGGAAGCCTTTGCGGTGAGAGACCGGCTTCGCCTGTGAACGCGGCGGCTGGCAGTCAGCTGGGGAGCCGATCCTCCACTGAAGTGCGTTTAACGGGCCGGTGACAGTAGGACAAGCCCGTCTCCGCATCTCCACACTTGCGGCTAATGTTCAGCCTCCCCACCCACCCCGGCTGAGGCGCAGGCCGGCGGCGAACGCATGCCTCCGCAATTGTACGGCTGCATACTCAAAATGCCTGGATTTACGTCGCGGCCATACGGCTTTCCAGTCGTTTACTTCTTTCTTTTTATGCAGAGCAGCTCGAAAATTTTTGTATATTATGCAGCACTTTTGCAAATTCATAATATACTGTAGCGTGTGTTTGACGGTAGCTTAATATTCTGGTTACATGGGTGGTAATGGGAATAGAACACTTAAGGATGTGTTATTATTAATAATTTTTTTTTAAAAAAAAGAAATACAACGGGAGATTTTAATTTTCTAAGCTTTAGGTACAGCTCAAGGAGTGTATAAGAGGCACCCAGGATTCACAAGTTACACAACTATATATTTTAAACATGCAAGAATTAATATTTTTCATATGAAGACAGATAATATCATATATCAGATTTTCTTTGAAGATTTGATTGATGTGCTGAAGGTCTGTTACGGCCTACATGTTCTCATCAGGTAACCAGCAGTTGCCTGAAGTCTGGCATGCCGTGAAACTTTCGTAAATACTCTGATTTATAAGTGAGGAGGAGGGAGAGAGACTGAATATCGGCACCAGGAACACTTTCTCTCTTTTTCTTCTTTATAGTTTAAATGACCAGCTAATGTCTAGAGCAGTCTCTGTAATGCTACTGAAGCTGTTAAATTTGTCTTAAAGCTACAGAAATCCCCCCCCCTTATTTATTGTGTTAAAAATATGTTTTGCACTAATTACAATCTTTACCCTGAAATTAGTGATTTGAGAAAACAAATTATTCTTTTGTGCACTATTAGGCCTACTGATTTTTGTTCTGTGAGTGCACATTTTTTTTCTGATTTTTTTTTTCCCTAAAAATTGTTCACATCCCAGGGAATTAGAGATCACGTCTGGCTTTGATTTTCAGATGATTTCAGGTATTTTATATTTGTATTTTGCATAATATTAATTGCACAATTTTTACTTTTTATCTGTACTTTTTGGGAGGGGTTTTCACTAAATCCTTGACGTTAGCCTGCGAAGTGTGCATGCTTGTTGTGAGGCTCCGATATTTCTGAGAAGTCAGTGGTTGCTCATGTCAGTGCCATGACTAAATCCCCCTCCCAGGCATAACATGGTTAACATTTGTAAACATATCCTTGGTCAATGTTGGGGAGATGATCTGGGGGGACCCCATACGATTCCATTTTTTATCTCTGTCCTGATGTAGACCTGTTCAGAAAAAAATGCATGAGCTTTCTCAGTAATCCCACTCTTTTTGTAGCAAACTGGTGGATGATTCTATTCTCAAGCCACTTGAGGGAAACGGTAAGTTGCTCGTGTGAAGAAAAGGCTCCTCCTCACTGAACCTCAAATCTCTGGACTCTGAAGATTAATTCTTCATTTTAAAATGATATTGGTACACAAGTACCTTTTCGCTGAATCTGACCCATCGCCAAATGCGTTGTAGGATCGGCTTTTGTCACGATATTTGTGGTAGCTAGAATCTCATGTAGGCAGACGATGTACTTCTGAGCAGTGGAGCACATAACTACTAATGAATCTGTCCTTTAAATATCAGCTATATGAAATGTATTGGAATATTATTCCACCTGTTTCTTTTGGGGCAACTTTCCTTTTTAATACGGTGCACAAAATGTGTTGTAGCTTTTTTGATTTTTCCGATAATGCAGGTGGCCGAAAATAGGGCTCCATCGCAATTATCGGCTGAAACTATAATGCCACTGAGCACGCAAAATTCGACGCGATCACGAGATGACGTCATCCTGCTGCCCATCTGTATCCTGCTGTCGGGATTGGCCAGTCACTCACCTGCTCCGCCCCTCTGCTCGTCAATGTCACCCTAGCTGACTGTCCAATCAAACTGCAGCACCTCAGCTTTGTATTAAAAACGAAGAGTTCACAATAGATCACTATAGCAGCAACAGGAAAAAAATGCAAGTAAAATAATATGCTACTCGATCGCTGTGATGTAGTCGCAGGTTGGTATAGGATTGTTGCACTCCGAAATCACGATTGGTTCTTTTCCAAGCAAATATATATCTTTCATATTCACCAAGCATATTGTTTTGATGTCATCACTATATTTATTAAGTAAAACTAATTGAAAGTAATTTTTCCTCTTGCAATGGATTAAGCATTAACTCAAACGGATGTTTGGGTTTTTAAAGACTTTGCTTTGTTAATGGACTGAATGTTTTAAAAACATTTTCATAGGTACTTAAAAAAATGCTTGCTTCATGAAATTCACCAGGCATTAAGAAATAAAAAATGTAATACTTCTGTGTCCCCCTGCGCTGTGACTGGAGGGCAGGCCTGACTAGGCCTAGCCTCAAGTGTGATTAGTCATTTACTACTCTCCAGCACAGAAAGCAGATGAATAAAGATCAAATAACAGTTTCATGTTAAAAAGTCGCAGAGCAGGCAGGATGTTTCCCAGGCGATTTTTTACCAGTTTAACTACAGTGCTTTTGATCTGGTTTATAGGTTCATTACACATCTTTGGAAGATGGACACACGCTGTGTAAAAAAAAAAAAAACAAAAACCATGTACATGAAGTCGGCTTTCGGAATTTTGCTATTTTTTTTATCGCGTTTACGAAATTCTCAGGCCCAGCTTGTGCCAACGACAAAGTAAAATATGTACAGCATTATAGAACGTCTTTGTAGGAAAAATGTTACTTCTGTATAAATAGTGTTTTTAAGCTGAATTTTATAGTATTAGCCAAAAGATATATTTGCTCAGTATTCTGCTTATCCAAAGATGGTGTGGTTCATGTAAACAGACATGGAAAATATCATCTTAAAACAGACTTTTGGATTAGACAGTGTGCAAGATTTCCCCCTGGAAACCTTTACTGATTTGAAGTATATTCAAAACTGTATCAAATTACCAGTATTCTATAAAATGCATGCAATATATATATTAAGATATAAATTGATAGTAATATGAGAAAATACACACCCATTCTCTGCATTTTTGTGATTATTATTTGCTTTGGACAAAAGTGTCTGCAAGAAAAAAAAATATGTAAAGGTTTTGTGCATGAACAGTTCCTCGAGTTATCTGGTCTTGTGTTAAAGACTTTAAGTTGATTTATGTTGATGGTTTTTACATCACATGACCCGACAAGGTAGTAAGTTCTTTTCAAGCCATTAAGTTTGCGTTGATGGGTCTGTAATTGCCAGCAGCGACATTGCCTGGACCACCTGCATCTTCCTTCGTTTCCGCTGGAGTTTTTTTTCCACAGTGATGGGCTGATTTTATTCAGCTAGCGCCCGAAAAGAAGCACAACAATCCCGCCTGCGTGTTTGTTTGGCCTGCCCTTCAGATATCCAAGGACTGCAAATTAAAGTAGCACATTCGTATGTGGCGTTCCGCTGATTAAATAGCCGTCTTCCCTTTTGAGATCGCTCTGCCCATTCGCTCGGTGCTTTCAGTCGGTCGCTAAGTGGTAATAAATTGCTCTTCTGTTTTAATCACGGTCCCGCGTGATGTGAAACTCCTGCGTCTTAATTAATGAAATTAGAGGGCCCCGTGGTGTAGGTCCGTTTTCTTGTTGGCAGTTTATCTGTTTGCCGCCCCTCTTTGGCTCTGTGAAATGAGCAGCAGCCAGGTGGAGCCCCACCTTTTTGGGAAGGGGGTGGTGGTCTTATTTTGTTATCATCTGATGAACAGCGAGGGCAGTTTGAAAGTACGGAACTCGCCCGAAGGTCCAGTAAACCTGCCATACTGGTGCGCACTCCAGTCTGGATTGCATAGTGCCCTGTATCGTTTATGTATCTTTGTGTCATTTCTCTGACCTCCAGAAATAATCTTTTCAGCGGGTCTCGGTGTTTATGGACCTGGTACTGTACGAGTTCAAATACTTGCAAATTCTGCCGTTTTCTTTGCATATAAAACGTACAAAAACATTCACCGTTTTAAATGAAAAGCAAATTTATTGAGTTTGGATGCATGAAAAAGAAATGTCTTTGGTTGTTTAAATCTAGTATTATTAATACAATGTTTTCTCTAAAGAAAATATTTTCCATGGGTACATTTTTTTTTCGGTTAAAAGATAGAAAACTGCAATTCTTTCATGCCTGACTGACTCGAAATCATTTTAAACAGCAGATTAGGCATTGAAAAAGCCCACTTGTTCGTGTGAATTCATTTTCCTCCCGTTTTGTGTTCTCTACATTCATTCAGGCGCTTTCTTCCATCTGGAATGCAGGACCCACAGGGATGCCACGTCTTTTTATACATATATCCCGAAGCCTTTGTCTCTCCTGTTACCGCTGCCGCTGTTGTCCGTGCGTGCATGCCCTCCGCTTTGGAGGTGTGCTGCGAAGTGTGGAAGATAAGTTAAAGGCAATTCGCTTCAGGTCTGGCTTTTACAGATAAACTATTTTATCTGCATGCCCCCCAAAAAAACCAATAACAAAAACTGACACCCAGACCGTCAGCGATCATCAAGTGGACCTTCAGTTTTGACATGCAGTTGTTAAACTGCATCTATTATAATAGTCATTCACAGCATCATCGGTGAACGTGAAAAGCCGAGGTCTGTCTTCCGACTCGCTTATACTAATTTCTAGTTCATACAAGGCACCACAGAAGGCAAGAATAGAAAAAAATAAATGGAAAACTCCCGATTTACTCTTACTAAGGGAAACGACCCAGAAATCTTCCTTTTAATTTTGGGAGGCTGCGTATAACTTTATCAGGCTGCTAGAAATCCCCGTGCTTTACTCTCCTTGTTTGCTCTCTGTTTACATTTCATTTACGCTTTATAAGCAAATTTAGTCCATGTTTAAAAACAACGTCCCAATAACAACACACACCCTTTCATATACATTTTAATGACTTGTGTAACCTATCTGCCTGTTTGAGCAAGTCCGGCGCTTTCATTCATTTTTCTGCCAAGTTCTGGCAAGTCGCTTTCACATGCAAATGGAAGCATTTAACCGTTTCCTTTTCCCCTCGTATTGTGTGTGTGTGCGCATATATATATATATATATATATATATATATATATATATATTCACACACACACTGATTCGCTTCGCCCCTGTTTTTACAGAATTTTCTTCTCTCCTTAAGCTCTCCCCGAATCGCTGCACGGCGTTGTCTGAAATGGGATTAGGGGCGGCGGAGCGGCCAGGCCGGTCGCATCGGGAGCCTCCCGGACCGCTGGCGATACCAGATGCAGCCCGGCTCGCCCGCAAGCCAGCCGACACAAAGAGCCCAGCCCTATTCAAACCGTAATCTGCCCCGGGCCCGCGCATCCCCCCCATGCTAAATTTCAATTAGTGCTGCTGCCAGTCGCTTCTCTTCAGACCCACCTTGCCCATGCGTTAAATCCGCAGATTATTCATTTTATTTATTTGGCCGCGAATAACCGAAGAGATGCCAATTTGTATGAAGGGGAAGAGCGATCTCTTCTGACTGTGTGCCTGTAGGATCTCCTGCAGGTTCCCCCGTGTCACACGCTGCACCCCGCCAGCCATGTAAAGAAGGCGAAGGATAGTCCACGGCGTTTTTATAATGTTTGTACACACGCATGGCTGTGAGTTATTTGATTAACCATGACTTTCGCGAGCAAATACATCAGATAAAGCCACTCAATGTTATGTGTATTTTGGTTACAAGTAGTCTTAATAATAATAATAATAATAATATATTATTAATATTATTATTATTACAATTATAATATTTATTATTATTATAAGAATCAACTTACATTCTTTGCTATAAAAGACTTTATGAAAATGAATTTATACATTTTCTATGCAAAGTCGGTGTCCACGAAGGTCGTAAAGCGCCCGGATCAGCGCCGGTCCTGCTTTCCCGGTTGCTCAGTCGTAGCTCCCGGGGATACCGGCCGGCTCACGAGGCTGCGGCGTCCCGGCTCGGCAGATCCGTGCTTTTGCTCTGTTGCGTCCTGCTGCAGGTGTTCTTCGTTAACGAAGACAAAACGTCGGTTCTGTGTTCTGTGCTTTTAAAATTTATGCACGGCTATTATTTGTTTATTTACTTGTTCGGTTCCCAATTCACCGACTCCGTTTAATACGCCTTCCTCACTGGTTATGATGCCGGGAAATACCGCCGTGTTTATTTTATTTTTTTTAATTTGTGCAGATGAAATTACCTCTCAACAGTAATTCCATACATAGCCTGGTCTAATGCGCGCTTTAATTAATTATTTTTACAAATCGTTCTTGTGTGAAACAAATAATTATGAAAATAATAAGTGCATGGTGCTAGCCTCGGAAGACGCTGTAAGTGCTATTATACAACGACTTAAACAAATATTTTGAGTCAGGCATTCATGTAATGTTGCCGCGTTTGTCTTGTTCAGGTTTTTACTTTAAAAGGCTCAACTATTCGGCATTGTTGATACTAAAGTCGTTTTTATTTATTTGTTTTTGTGTGCTTAACCTGCTACTAAGTATAGGCCTACAGCCTACTGATTTGTTTGAATATTTTTGTTTTGATATCATAAAAGATGTTAAGCGAAAGGGCAGTATATTCTTTAATTATTATAATTACCTGGACCAGACAGGTTGCCAAGTAATGACTCTTCAGTAATTGCTGATTTGCATCTTGTGTATATTACTTAGTACAATAAATAATAATTTTGCTGTTGTCAGGACAAAATTATTCTTGAGCTATTTTCCTGTCAGAAATGTGCTAACACAACATTCTGCTTGCCCCATAGTTAATTTAGAACTTGTATTTTAATGAGCCCAGGTGACAATTTTAAAAATTTAGTTTTCAGAACTCGTGGTGGAAGTTTGCCTGAATTGTTCCAGTTTTGCTTTCAGTTCTACTTCTGGGCTTGAACTCACTTTATCTTGTCCTACACATGAACTAAAGTGCGTCTTGAAGGTGACTACATGGATGTCTGTCCAGATGTCTAGGTGACTTGTCTTTGTCTCACGCATCAGCTTTTTACAGATGCGGAGGCTGCAGGCACCATTAGGAACCTCCACAATCTGCTCAGATCAGGTCCAGACTCTCCCTATCCCTCCAGTGACCTGTACTACAAAGTATGGCTACTGGCTTATCGGGTCATATTTAAGGTACCACAGTTTAAATTGATTTCATATTTGTTCACTTACATTTTGCCCAGACTACCTTAAATCCGACAAGTCACCCCGATAAGCCGGTAACTCTGCTTCATAGTACAGGCCCCAGGACACAAGTCATCCATCGTTTATCCGCTGACATGCTGACATTTGCAGGGGCTTCCTCTGCCAGAAGACGTTGTCCACCCTCGGTGTGTGATTAGGTACCTTGCGTGTAGCTGCCTCTTGGCACGTCTGATTCAACCACATGGTCTGCTGTGCTGTACAATTACATATGCTTCCTCTCTGATTTGTGTAGCTTATTTCATAATGGATCCTTATACAGCTGAAAATTAAAAAAAAAAAAAGAAATCAGAAAAATAAATGTTAATAGGTGCAAAATCACAAACCATGATTTATTACAGTTCTTAGTCGTGTTTTACGGCATCACAAAAAGAGTCAGGTAGACCAAGGTGATTTCTGGTATAATTCCCCCAGCATCTGTGCCTTGGACCTCTAAGGAGCCTCAGCCAATTGGTTCTGCACGTTTCAGTAACGCTTTCTGGCCCAGTATCTATACGCCCTTGCAGATAGTCGAATATCGAGAGCCCAGACATTCTTAAAGCCCATAGTCTGTGTCGACGGACTCCTTGGGTTTCGTAATCCTCCTGTGCTGGGTCCTGAGGGTCCTTGTGTAGGATGGGTAAGGCATGGGCCCTCGTCTTCTTGGCTTTTGGCATTCTGGGGGGCCTGCTGGTGGAGTGGTGTGTGTGTGTGTGTGTGTGTGGGGGGGGTGTATGAGGAATGTAACTTAGAGATACAGTTACATGCTTCTGCCCCGGGCACCAGAGCCGACTCTAAGGACTCAGAGACGTGGCACAGGTCCTCGGGACGTCCTGCTTCCACCGTAATGTATCTCCCTTCAAAGCCCGGCCCAGTGACCTGCACTATGAAGCGGGGTTACCGGCTTATCGGGGTAACTTGTCGGATTTAAGGTAGTCTGGGCAAAATGTAAGTGAACGAATATGAAGTCCGTTTGAACCGTGGTACCTTAAATCCTACAGTACAAGTTACCCCGATAAGCCAGTAAGCCCGCTTCGTAGTGCAGGCCCCAGGCCTTGCAGTGAATGTCCCCCTGGGGGCAGAGGCTTTCCCATGTGTCGGCCCTGCCGCCGAGGACCCCCTGCCTCCCCCAAGAGCCAAAACGGGGGCAGACATGCGAAATTCCACTGTGTTCTTGTCCCCCCAACGTCATATGTATATTTTCCCTAAAAACAACAGAAAATGTCAAAATTGTTAAATAATTTTACCATCCTTATCCGAAAATCCATGTTGAGCAAATAAGAATTATTAAATACAAATGCCAGCAGTTTAATCATTAGCAGTATGCAATTGCTACTTAAATATTTAGCCCAGTTTTTATAAATACAGCTTAATGTTTCCTCCAGTCTCTACCTTTTCTTTGGGCCACCTGGCATAGCTGTGGAGTAGCTGTACTCAGTTATGACATGAGGTTCAGTGGTCCTCGATCACATGGCAATTCAAATGTCCCTCGTTTAGGGTCAGAACTGGGGTCGTCCAATTTGATTCTGTCAACCTCGTTTATTTATTTGTTGTATGTATTTTTGTTCTCTTTCCTAAAAGCATGTTGGGACACTTGGTGGGGGAGGGGTGATTCTGAAGAGGTAATTGAATGAGTCTGGTTATGTAAGTAGATTAGCATAATGAGTCCCTGGTCAGGGACACCCACAGGCTACGTAGCCAGGTCGGCTGGAAAAAAAGGGGGGGGGGGGGTCTGCTTAGGCTTATTTGCAACATGCCTGGCATTTATAATCATCTGCTGGGTAGTTGAGGGGGGCAGAGCAGGGCTGTGGCAGGCTACTCCACTGAGCCGTAGTGCATGTAGGTAGATGGGTAGATAGATATTTATGTACTTATTTGCATACTTATTTACTTGCGTACTTGTGTACTTACTTTATTGATCCCAAAGGAAATTTAGGCAGTGTAGTGGATTGATGGAGAGACATGTGCTATTAACTTACTGTAAGTCACTGTACAGGTTAAAGAAGGACGGGCAGTGTGTGTCTCACACACACACACACACACACCGATTTGTAGGCCTAATTATATATTTGTAGGGACTCTCAATTCCTTTCTATGGGAGAAACCCAGCATGATGACCCTAACCCTCACCCAGCTCAAACCTTAACCATAAGTAACCAAACAAAAGTCGAGACTTTTGGCATTTTTTTCTTTTTTGATTCTAGTACTGGAGCCTTGTGGGGACCTGAAAAATGGTGCCCACAATGTTATATAAACATAATGTACGTACACGCATGCGCACACACACACACACACACACTCATAAATGTCTTGCTTTGTGCACTGCTGGAGAGTCTTGTGAAGTGTCTGTAATTGCTTGCATTTTAAAAAAAAGGTTTGTCTGTGATCTAATCGGTACTTGACTTTTGACGTTTGCCCGTAACTCTCCGCCTACAAGGATCATCCATGGATCCCCCCGGAACTGGGGCGAAATATTTCAGGCTGACCCGTTGATCCGCTATATGGCCCCTGACTCGCGGTCCCTCAGTCTATCATATCCTGTTCCTGTATTTGTACGTGGGAAGGGGGGTGGGCACTGGCTTGTATGCAGGTTGCAGAAGGACAAAGTGATTTGTCACAGTGCTGTGGGGGTGCCTTGACCTCACTCCTGTCCTCATCTTGTGTTTAATTTCCCCCCCAGTTACCGTCTCTCCCCGAAATCAGCACCTGTCATCATTGCCAGCTCTCTAAATCACACAGCCCTCCAGCGCATTGAGACACTAGAGCAGTCTTTTATAAAAAAAAAAAGAGTGAGCTGCTTGTTCCTTAATACAAATATTCATTAAATGTTCCCCAAGATAAATATTTGACACCAAAACGTTTGAACTAAGGTTTTTCTGGGGTAAGCAGATTTCTGGGTCTTTGTTTATAGATCTCATTATGGAATTGCTCTGTAAGTCTCATCTGAAAATGGAATTAATCTCATTTTGAATTACTTTTAATAATACCGGCATCTCTTCCCGATGGAGTTCGTCGTCCGCCTGTGTAACTCATCAGAAACTGGGACTAGGACTCATTAATGGGGTGTAGCAGCTCCTGGACCTCTGGTGCCATGGTTGATCCTGGATGTTTGTCTAGAGGTCCACGCCATCTCGTCATTGTGTTCCATCATCGCTGTCAGCTCCTAGATGAGAGGCTTGAGGATCCTCCTTGGCTGATCCTGTCTCGGGGTATTTTTTTAATTATTATTATTATTTTATTTATTTTTTATTTTTTTGGAGGGGGGGGGGCAGGGCAGACCGCACCGATCATGTGGTGTGTTCAGGTTTATTCAGAACCATAACACTTGCCCGTTTGTCAGAAAGGAAGTCCCCCATTGAAAATGTTCAAGCGATATCCAAAGCAGAGTTCTGCGGCTCTGTGGTTCGCGGGAATCCCGCTGGTGCCCGCGGGTCATGGGTTTCCATCCAGCCTCGGCTCTTTGTGAATGTGGAGTCACCGTGTCTGCCCCGGGTCCGCGTGGGGTTTCCTCTCAAACGCGCCACATGGCTAAACCGGCGCCTCCGTTTTAAAGCTCCCGTGAAGCCCCGGCTTGTCATCCAAACTGGGACACCGATCCCAAGCCCTCCTTCCCACTGGCTGGGCCCCAGGCTGCCCAGAGCATGCCTGCATAATCGGTTGTTGCATATGAACGCACAGAACTGACCAATCACCGGCCTTCGTGCTCAAATCGCAGCACAAAAGGCAGGAAAAAACATCTGTAGTAATCAGAGGCATTTGTTTGCATCCTGTTGCATTATGCAAATGCATAAGACACTGAGGGAGACGATTAACTTCTGCGGCCCCATGAGTTGTGAGTTCCTCACTGCCCCGGTTTAAATCAGCAGTCCCCAAGTCCCACTTTCTGCCCGGGGGTGGGGGGGGGGTGGGGTTTGATTTCAAAGCTCCTGGGCGGGCGGGCAGGCGGGAACGAGAGTTACTGGTGAGGGAATCAGAGGAAGCCTTCAGACGGGACACCGTGACAGGTGCAGGGAATCCTGAAGGAGCGGCCAGCCGATCGGCCGCAGGCGGATTACTCAGGACCGCCTCTGGAGCCGAGGGGCTCAAGTTCTGCTCTGGGGCAGAGCCGCTAATCGCCGGCCGCCTCCTCCGGGGTACTGGCCTCTGCCAGGTGGCGTGTGTCACTCAGTAATGGAGACGCTCTCTCTCTCTCTGTGGGATATCCCAAACGGCTCCGCATTCTGCTACAGAGTTCTGTCCACTGCTCTCTGGGCTTGAAGCCCCTTTGTACCTCTTCGAGCCTGCCCCCTGGGATACTGTTGGACCCCATGAAAGCATATCATATTGGTCTTTTAACCCAAACCAATCCAGCTATGTTCTGAATATCTTATAGCCCATGCCACTCTGGGCCTAAACCATCCTCCACACCCCCTATTTTTATGATACCCCTCCCCTAAAACTCGGAGTGCAGTGTGGAAATGGAAGTGTGGGTCTTTAGGGAAGAATTTATGGATGCACCACACTGACGGGCTCCGGATTCCGAGTTCAGAGGACATTCTTGTGGATTTAAAAACTGCTGACATGAGTACCAGGTATCTTCAGGAGACAATCCAACACAGAGGCAGGAAATCTGTCCCCATCGGTACTGAATCCTGCCAAAGCAGGTGAAGGATTGACCCTATCTGCTCTTCCACCCGCATGCTTCAAGTCTTCAAATTCATAAACGCTTTATTGGGACACGGATGCTTGGTGATCGGTGGGCAGGGCTCCGTGGCGACGGCTGAGGCTTACGGATTGACGTCTGGGAAAGGAATGGCGCGGGGTGCCGTTCGGAAGCGGGAGCAGTGAGGCGTATTTTCCGTACCTTCCACATGCGAGTCATTGCGGATTGACAAGAGTCTGGGGGATCGTTCTGAGGGTGGCTGGAAAACCCATAGAGATTTGAGGGCCCCCTCATTTGATGCCACCATACTGAGCCAGAAGTCCAGCAGAACCCCATTAAACCTGAGGAGTGTGTGTGTGTATACTGTGTGTGTATATATATATATATATATATATATATATTTATTTTATTTTTTTGTGAAATACCGTTACGGCAGTAACGGCAGACTAAGCGTGTGTTGGCTGCTCTTGGGTTCGCATTGCATTTTTATTTCTCCACAGTTGCAGGAAGGTCCAGTTATACATTGTTCTACACCTGCTTGTGGGCATTAGGTGTGTGTGTGTGTGTGTGTGTGCGCACGCGCACAGGTCTTTTTGATTATTTTATATTTGTTCAAGCTAGGAATGACAACAACAAACCTATTACTCAAACAAAATAAACTGTAAAATATTAGGGTAAATTTCCGGTGTTTACAAAACTGATGTATCCCCGAAATAGGATGGATTATAACGGTGTGGCTCATCGAGCGTCTCTGTGGAGGTAAAGCCGGTCCTCTGCTGTCCCCAGGGCTGGGCTGTGAGCGAGCAGGAGCAGTGATCTGTGACTGTTTGCAGGAGTCAGGTGGTGCATGCCTGTGGTCTGTTTACCCTGCTGAGTGTTTTTCCACTTTAAACTGTGCCTGACCACTGCCACTGTGTGTGTGTGTGTGTGTGTGTGTGTGTGTGTGTGTGTGTGTTTATGCAGTCCAGTCATTGTAATTCGTGGTAAATGATCTACATTTTTCTGTCCTTTTTACACCTTGCTGTTCAGTTGCTTTGTTTTAATATGAACCTGAACATTTTCTCCATAAATTGGGTGCAACAGTAGATACCTTTGAACTTTTTAAGTCTGGGATCTTTGCATTTGTTCTCATGCAGCTGAATAATTCTAAATTAAATAAACCTGGAAATGCAGTGTGTTTAATGCATCACTGTCACTCAAGTATTTAATCTGCGTGTTTCTTTGTTTGTTCTAGCCCAGAATTTCATTTCTGTAATCCTTTTTTAAAATTTATTCGCATAGATCTTATCTGCATTTGTGTACAGCAACCGCAGATTTGGATTAATAACAGCACAAGCATAATGAAACAACGGATGGTTTCAGCTCAGAGAAAGCGAGAGGCCTGGAGGCGCTCATCACAGTACCACCAAAATGTTTATTTGGTTCTTAAAAGCTTTGTTTTTTAAGTTAAAAAAAGAAGAAATGGAGAAAATAATTCAGTACACCCAACGTTTTGGAAGCAATCACATTGTTTTTGTTATGAAAATTTGGAAATTACATGTAAATCAGATTTATTACTGATTTTTTGTTACAGTATTTGCACATTTTTGCAGACTGTTCTGAATATTTTTGACAGTATTTTGAAAGTTGTGCAATTACAGCTAATCCATTTTCCTCTTCCACTCAGACTTTTCAAAATCAATGTGTTCTTTCTTGCAGAGCGATTCTAGCCCAGCAGACAAGCACTGATTTCAGCTTAAATGACTTTAAGGAGTAATTGGAAGGGACTGGAGAGGCGAGTGGAGCCGGCATCTAAATTAACATCAGTCCTGTGTAATTGGCAAGGCTGAACAGGAACTGTAGGGGTTGTGAATCTCAGCTTCATAGTGAGAGAGAGACAATGGCACCACAGAAAACCACCTTAAGAGATGACCACCTTAAAACCCATTTGTACCAGAGTTTATGTAGCAGACAGGCTGATCCCATGTAGTAGGTGAGGGGGCTGCCAGGGTGGAGTTTTACAGAGTGGATGGCAGAGCTGGTGTTCGGACCGTTCCATTGGCAGATCCACTAAATATTCAGAAGGTGATTGAAGGGTATTGGTCCGATTCTGCTGATGGTCCATTTGTCTATGGTAGGTTTCTGTACTCGTGCCTTCTGCTGGTAGCCTCTGAGTCCCCCCCGTGACCGTGAATAGGACAAGCGGTTTCAAAAAATGGATGGATGGATGGATGGATGGAGGTTTCTGTACATGATTCACAGAGCTACAGCAATTGGTGGAACTGGTTGTTCTGGTGTACAGGTGGAGTGTTTCGGTTGATTTGCTTGGCTCAGTTGAACTGGCAGCCGTTGTTGTTGGCTCTGTAGGTCTGCAGGTGTAGCTGCTTTCCTCATTTTATGGGTCTGGGTCTAGGTCTGGGTCTACGGGAGGGATTGATATGACACAGGCCTTGGCATTACTGGATCATGTGTTTGTTTTCAAAGTCATGGGGGCCAGCGCAGGGCACATACAAGCAACACGCATGAGCTGACAAACAAACTACCACAACACTTACACAATCAGCTTAAGTTATCCTGTTATTCACAATGACTGGCTTACAATAACAGGTTATATATATTACATTGTGGGGACTGTTTTTTCAGTCCCCACTAACGGAAACTGAATTTTGTGAAAATCGGTGACTGAAAACTAAAAATGTCAAAGTCTTGTATTTTGTCTAGTTACTTGTGGTTAAAATTAGGGTTGAATGGAGGTTAAGGGTGTTGTTATTGGCATTAGGGTTTTGCCCATAATAATGAATGGATGGTCCCCACAAAGGTGTGAATACAAAGGTGTGTGCGTGCATGCGCGCGTGTGTGTGCGTGCGCACGCAATTTGAACTGGCAGAGCATCCAGCTCCATAGGTCAACATAATTTTCAAATTTTTTCAAAGTCTTTCGTCAGCTGTATAATTTTGGTGCTGAACATCTCCAGCAAAATGCGAAAATCATTTTCATCTTTAAAATAAGACCCTCACCTGTGTCTTCCCACAGGCTGACTGTGAAACGTCGCGGCTGCCATTCTCCAGTTACCGCCGCGCTAAGTTACGCTGTGCCTCATCAGAGGAATTCAATGGGAATCTGCAGACGCCTTGGGCTGGCTAATTGCTCCTCTGTTTCTCAAACCACTTTGACTCCATGCAGATACAGGAAGCATGTCTGCTCCAGCTCTCAGGTTTCCTCCGGTCCGTTCAGGGACTCTCAACTTCAGCTTGTCCTCTTCTTATCTCTTTTGAATCTTTCCGGAAAAGTCAGACAGGAGGATGACAAAATGGATAACACATGCTCTCTCGCTATCTAGATTTTGTTTACACTTTTTAGCTGACAGTATTGTCAAATTCCCCTTTGGCTGCCCTGTAATTACTCAGAAATTTGAACCCTTCACACTGCCGACGTTGTCGTGTGTGCTACACAAGCAAACCACAGCCCAGAAGCATCACACTGGCGTTAAAACAAAGGTCCGACGTGTTTGTCACGCACTGCAGCGGCAGGAAGGTAAACCTAACGTTTAATTTGGGCTTTTAAGGCATTTGGAGTTGTTCTCCTCGTTCTCCCAGTGACCCTGCATTTCTGGATTGGCGTCCACGGAGTTCAGTTTTCTAAGTCCAGGCTGCCTGATGAAAAATATTGTCACCGTCATGTGAGCGAGAATTGCTTCCGTTGGCAAACCTGTAAATTGCGCTGGTGCCCCGGTCTCGCCTGCCCGTTTTTCCCTCCTAAATTTAGCTGAGGCCCTTTGTTCCCACTCCGGATCGGGGCCGTGTCAGCTGGGCCTTTGGCCAGACCCCAAAACGCGGCGGCTCCGCAGGCAGAGCTGCCCGGTGGTTTTGCCTCCCCAGTGGCCTTGGCAGGTGCGGACGCTGGCCCTGGCTGCACTCTTAACCTGTCACCCACGCTGCTTCTCAGATGCACCCCGACTGTGTATGCGTGTGTGTGTGTGTGTGTATATACTCACACATAAATACAGTCACATATTTATTTATTTTTTTTCCCTGATCCAGCGTGGTCCTCCCACCATGAATTTAATGTTCTTCCACCGATTTTTTTCCCTGTTACATCGAGATGGTCTGGCCTGTGACTTTTATGGTCTTATGAATTTGCTTCTTCTACCAGACCAAACTGCACATTCCAGTTCGAAGCCTGATATGGTTTCTGTATCTTTTTGATCTTTGCTGAGGCTTTGTGGGTGAACGTCTAGACCGGTTTTTCCCAACCCAAACTTCGGGAACCCTCAGACCTTCCACGTTTTTGCACCCTCCTATCTCCGTGCCTGACAGTGCACATTTTTGGGAGTTGGGACTTTCTGGGGGTCCCTGAGCACCAGGCTGGGAAACGCTGATCGTCGATGGCTTTGTGTGGACATACATGTAGACTGCCCGAGTTTGTGTGGACGTACATGTAGACTGCCCGAGTTTGTGTGGACGTACATGTAGACTGCCTGATTGCCTTAACAAGCCGGCAGTTTGCTAGACCATGTCAGCTGTGAGGAGTGAGACAGACGGCACGCCGTGTGAAGGCCGATGCCGCAAGCACTCGCCTCGTCCGGGTCGCAGTCTGAAATGTTACGGGTGCTGCTGTCTATGGTTTTCCTAGGTCACAGAACGGCAGCCATGATGGAATCAAAACCTTCAAAATAATACGTGTCTGGCTTGGATCACTCAGACGACGTTCCTGTAGAGTAACTCCCCTCGTGGTCGTTAATGATGTGATGTTCTTTTTACCCCCTCATCTCAAACACTACAGCAGCTGCAAAAGGAGGAAGGAGCTCTGCTTGGGAGCTGTTCCCAGCTGTCACCCATGTCTCCAGGAAGGTAAAAGGGGCAAGACATGGACACACTCACACGCACACAGCCGCGTACACATCTGGTTCCTCTTCTCAACCAACCTCGGTCTCCCGTGGCAACCCTCCCCCATCCTCTCGCACAGTGCTCTAACACTAAAGCACACCTAACTGGAACGACCAGCCTGTCTCTTAACAAAACATCCTGTGCTCTAACTCGAGGCCTCAACCGCCCCCCCCCCCCTCAGCGCTTGAAAGATGACAGTTTTACAAGCACACAAGTGCGTTAAGCTAAATTGAAGCAATCGCTCAGTCTGGAGAAGCATGAAACACCACGTTTATTTATTTTTTCCCCAATCCCCCCCCCCACTCCCTCCCCCAAGGGGAAGCCTGAAATTTTAATGGACCTGGATGGAAGGGTGAGGGATTCGATCTAAATAAACTCATAGCTGTCAGTTTGCGGCGGATTTTAAGGCCTGCTCTGCGGCTCCTGTCAGTCTAGGGTGGGGGGCCCCTGACCTCGGCCCTGGAGCGCCGAGTCCCAGCAGTTTCGTCTCTGACCCTCAACTTCATTTGGGAACTCCAGATGTCAGCAGAATTAGTGGTTATAAGTAAGTCTTCATCTGCTCCGTGCTCCCTCCCGGAATGGGTCAGTCTGCGTGATGAAGCCCTCCCCTCGTTTTGTCCAGGCTGTTGCCCCCCCCCCCCTTTTTATGGGATTTTTTAAGCATTATATATGGAGGGACATTTTACTGGAGCGGTCCTGGTGAAATTCCTTGCTCGAGGGCAGTACAATGTTCAGACTGAACCCTCTACCAGTCTGGCTTCTGTGGGTGGTGAATTGTGCAGAGTGGAACCAGGGGAACTGTTCATGACACAATAAACATGTAAAGGAGCCCCCGCCTCGACTGCCCAGCCCACCTCCTGAGCCCCTGGATAGGGGGAGGCAGGTAGATATGGGACTGAGGAATCCCCCCGGGACACTCAGAAACAAAGTGGAGCACCCAACCGGGGAGCCGGGCGACTTGATTACTGTGGTGTACATAATTCCACACATCTCTCAGCTGCTGTGTAATGGGGTGTGTGTGTGTGTGTGTGTGTGTGTGTGCATATTCCTCCTCCCTCACATTCCCTAGAGGAAATACACTTTACCCAGCATAACGGTGCACAAGAACACCCTCTGTGTCCCACCCTCCTGGGATTATCTTACTTTTTCATTCCGTATTCATAAGTGCAAAATGTCAATATGTCAAACGTTGGGGTGGGGTGGGCAGCTTGCTTCTCTGGGCCGCTCTGTAAACTGGATTTGACTTACAAATTGTAACCTTTTCCGGAGTCACTGTCCTGACTGTACACTGCAAAATGGCCGAAACGCTTGGAAAAATGAACACAGTGAACGGGGACTTTCCTCTCACGGCTGCTGTTTCTCTCCTGCCAGGTGCCCCCTTCCCCCTAAGCATTGTAGAAGTTTGTGGTTTTTAATTGTGGATGGAGTGTGTTTTAGATACGCAGAAATGCCTCGCAACCAGCACTCAAAGAAAGGTATTCCACCACAGAGGTAATTCGGTGGTTTGGCTCAGCAGCCTACGTAATGTGCATGACACACTGAGCTGCTAATTGATGACATACTGCGTCTCGTTAAACACTTCTACAGCATCCATGGAGCCAGTAACGACTGCGAGATGGAAAATAGCAATTAACACAACAGCGATCACACACGCAAGCCCCCTGCATACCCAAGGGGCATGTGGGTAATCGTAACGACACCGATGCTCAGCCGTTCGGCCTTCAGTCTGAAGGTTTTTTTTTATTTTAAGGTTGGTACGTGGGGAAAGGACAGTAGCTTTGCAGTTGGGGGTAAACTCTACAGAAGATGGGTCTCTGGGGGATTCAGCTCTTATGCCCTCTGGAAACATACTTAACTGGGATACTGGAATTCCTTCCACATCAGATTCCTGCTGCACACATCCACGTTTTCAAGGTACATGCATGTACCATCACTTTAGATCAAAATGAAATCCAGACGGAGGAAATTTTTCACTTGTTCCCGGGTCAGCGTGCCTAGAGGCAGAATGAGGTATCCTCGGTGGAGGAAACACATCAATTCACCGTAGCCGCTTCAGAGGGGAGAGCCAGAGGATGGGCTCTCCAGCAGGCATCCGTGGGGCATCACCAGCCAGTCACAGTGCCCCAGTCTCTTTTTTTGGGGGGGGACAGTCTGATAGCCTCCACTCCAAGTTCTCCCCCGCATCATTAGTGCTCCCCCTCCGACTCTCCAGACACTCCCCTAAACGTTAGTGGAGTTTTCTGCTTCATTACGGCCAGATTGGCTCTGCGTGATGTCGCCATGGCGACAGGCCACCGCCGCAGTTTGCGACGACTTAACCCTCACCGCACCGGGCTAGCCGGATGGGCTTGGGGTGGCCCATTGGTGCTTGGAGGGACACAGGGGTGGCATTGTGGGACGGCAGAAAAGGCTGTCGTCTCAAATGCGGCATGTAAAGCATGCAACAGCCGGAAACCTTGACACCTCTTTTCTTGGGTAGATTTATAGCCGGGCAGTTTACATGCGTGAGTAGAGTGTGAAGGTGCCTCATGGAGTCGACCATCTGTGTGGCTCCTACCAGCCCGGAACATGGGCCCTAACACTACACAGGGCTTTGCTGTGGGACTGAGAGGACCATCCATCCATCCACCCATTCATCCACCTTTCAACTACTGATCCAATAGTGGATCGTGGGATGCGGTCACAGAGCATGGAGCACCAATGATTGCATGCTAGCCCATGGTGGGGTAGACATGTTCGCACACACAGTGAAAGGACTGCTGATGGTTTAATCATGAAGCCTTTTCGGCCAATCAGCAGGACAGCATGAAGAGACAGGCCCTTTGAAGAATGAGAGATTTTTGCTGAAAATTTGAACCTGACTTACTAGTAAAGGCTGCAAACGGCCTCCCTGTCTCATGTATAGTTATTGCAGTTGTTACTCAGTCTTGCTGTTAAGCCTGAATCATACATCCAATTGGTTATTCCTCTCCTCCTTTAAGCAGGAAATGCTCCTCACATTGGAACAATGCCACCCCCCAGTACCAGTGGGTATTTACCCGCAACAAACGTAGAGACGCTTGTTGGACAAAGGCAACGTCAACTAGCCGAGAGCATGCAAAAGGGCAAAGGTTCTGGAGTTGACGGTGGCCGTGGTTAACTTGTCTTCAGAAGAGAGCGGCTGCATTTCCAGGTTGACCTCTGACCTGGGCCATCACTTCTCCTCCAACCTCTGTGATCGATGGTCTCCTTTCTCGGGTTCAGGTCGGTCTTGCCAAAACGGGAGGGTCATGAATCTGCTAGGACACCAGACTCCCTGAATTGCACAGATGGTGCGCCCTTTGAGTTTGCTCTACATCTGAGTTTGATTCCCTTATCTGGGCCCAACTCCAGCACGAGGTACGTAGCCAGTGTAAGGGGGGAACCGTAAGATATTTAGAGCATCAGTGATTTGTGTGAAAAAGTATTCAGTAATGACAATGCAAATGAAGGGATTTGGCTCTGTGCTGAACGTTGAGCACAGTGCAGCGTGTAGTAGTCTGTGTAGTTCTCGTGCTGTATCCGTGCGAGCGTGCAGCCGGCATCCAGTGCAGCACCGGTGTATGATGGCTAGTCAGGGTTATATATACCGTTTTTATTACCTGTGCCTTGAAGAAATGGACAGAGGGGGAAACATTTTACTGGTGTGGTATGTGATATAAACACAGGAACGATGTGGGGGACGACACCATGTCACTGTGAGAAGAAACTTCGTTTTTTTGTTGTTTTCTTTCTCCTCCCTCTAGCTGTAGATGCTTCTGTGTTTCTGCCGCACCGGGTGACTTTATAAAATGCCCCCTTCTCCCCTGAAACTCCAGACACATGTTTCCACCTACGCAGATAATGGTCTGGAGAACATCTCCGTAACATTTAGGCAGCCGGCATTTACGAGCTGCGGGGAGCCGCTGAAACACAGACCATGTCCCTGAGAAAAGGGGTCTCCTACTGTGGGGACCTGCCCCCCCCCCCCGCCATCCTGCCACTATCCCACCACAATCCGCTCGCTCCTGTGGCAGCATCGCAAGCTCCATCTGCCCTGGCTGAACGCCAGCAGTTTCCTTCCTTCGCCGCTCATTCATGAGCCAAAACCGAAGCGTTCGAATACCCACACAGCCACCCCACTGTCCCATCATTCAGTTGTTTCTAAGATGTTTCTGTCTGGACCATGCTGGGACAGGACTTGGGGGCGGGGGCGGGGGGGACGACTTCCTTCAGTGGCTGGCAGCTACACAAAAGTATCGCTGAGATATCTTAAAGTGAGCTCGAAACTGCATAGATAACTCCGATGTGAAACGGCAGAGTGTATTTCTTTCCATTAAGTCAGTCTGACTTGACCGGAGAACCATGCTTGCTGAGTTGGCCGGTTCTGATAATGCTCCCTTACGTGTGCTAAAACCCTCGATTCCGCTCTCCCCCTGTTTCTGAAATTCGGTTGATTTTTCAGGTGAGGCAGCATCACCTCCAGACATGCGCTCTACTTGCTTCCCATCGGTCCTTCTTCTGATCCTCGCTTGCCGCTTTAATGAAGGACGCACTGTCAGATCAGGGGGTACAACTTAGCAAGAGAGTTAAGTCGCGCATCTCAGAAAAACACTGCAGGGTGAGGGGAGTATTAATAATATTTGGGCAGCGGTTTAACAGATGCATTTGACTTGAGTTTGGGAAGAAATTGGGAGCAGAATTTATCGGTAAGGACACTGTGATGGCCATCGATCTGAGTGCAGTGAGTGCAGTGAGTACGTTTGGCAGTAACGTTTTTCGTTTTGCCTGCACAGCCACTGCTAGTTTGGGAAAGACTGGTTGATCTATCGTTTGCTCCTGGATGTTTTTGCTTTCTGATTTGTATCTGTGGAGATTTTTTGCTGGCGGCAAAAGGAGGTAGGCAGCCTTTCCGGAAAGCTCTCCATCCCCCCCCGTGATTAAATCCGGAGGTACAGAACGTTCACAGATGTGACTGACTGCTAAGCTGAACTGCTGTCTTGACCGCGCTGTTGCGGATGCTTGGTGTGCTAATGCGCTAATGCCCGATAGCACAGCAGCCAGTGCCATACATGTGACTTGGAAAGCTCATCAACAAGGCGTCCGCTGCTTAGGGCTAAAACAAGCAGGCTTGAACTGAGAAACCAACTGGAACACCCCCCTTTCTGCTGGGTCAGGTTTCCCAGATGACCTACCTCACCTGATGGTGAGTTACCAGTCGCAGTCACAAGAGCACAAGAACTCATTCTTAACCAAATCATCATTATTATTACTAATATTATTATTTCACTGAATGCTCCCATGGTGTCTGGCAGCTGAGGGTGATTCCGTGGCAGGCCTGACATGGCCAAGATAGGGATACAAGCCAGAGTGATTCAGAGCCTATGGTACTGCGCTCTCCCCTTCACTGGAGGGGCCATGGCTCACTGGAGAAATGCCTTCCAAAAGTCCTAACTGTCATCCATCCCCAGATGCCAGTGTCCCCCAGTGATGTCAGAGGTCTTGGTGGGGGCAGGACCACTGTACGTGCAGTGAAGGGTCCATACAATAAAGTCTAAAAATAGACAGGGACATCCACGCCAAGAAACGGCTTTCGGTTCACGGTGGTGGTTAGATGTTAGATGAAGACGTCCAGGTCGCTCACTACATGCCACTTTTGTCTCCTGTCCGTTAGGGGAAAGTCCCGGAAGCTGCATCGATATATGCTAGTATAGATAAAAGTAGATAAAATTGTTTTCTTTTGCTTTGCTCAGCTTCCAAAAGGGTGATTTCTTTTCCTGTTTTTTCACAAATGCTGTGACGTCGTGCATTTGTTTTGTCAGTATCTGCCCAGTTTCAGTTATTTTTTTTTAGCCAACCAGTCCTTAAAACGTATAGTTACTCTGCTGCAACAGAGAGCTGCATTGCTCTTAGAAACAAAAGTAGTTCATGCTGTAGAGTATTGAGTCACCACATTACGGTTGTTTTTGTTTTTTGATTTGACACGCAAGTGTCAAAAGATTTAACTGAAAATTGGTGTTGGATGGCTGACCTATGCCCCATTCTTTCCAGTGTAACCATTAGCCTTATATGGCTAAGAAGATTGCAACATGGTTGGATAGACTGCTGGCGTTCATGTAATAAAAACCACTTTCCGTGCACAAAACGTGGCCCCAGTGCAAAACTGAAGTTGATAAAAGTCCTTTGGGAATTCTGAGGCTTGTAGTTTGGATACATACACTGATGGTCAGAAATCCTGAAGTAACTTGTACAGTAGAGTCATTTATCCGGAAATGCGCTTAATCAATCAAGACCTCAGCCATGATTGCTTATGCCATGTAGGAGGTGGAGCTTTGGCAATAACTGCTGCTATAGAAGCTTTTCTGGTCGGGATTTTTAAGGTTATAAAGTAATGTGGTGGGCGGGGCTTTGTAGAGGGATAATATCATACAAGTTCTGCCAGGTGACTTTAGCCACTTATGCTAATATCCGCTAATACTTTCAAAGTGAAGTTTATTATCCCTGGCTGATGGATCACTATTTTTTCCCACATCAGATGAAGTTCTACAAGAAGCAGCGTGTGTCTGATCTGGTGTGCGTGATTTTTAAATTCATTCCCACCCTTCAGCTTTTTCTTCCCCAGGGACCTGCTCTGTCTCGGAGGTGCTTCAATGACAAAAGGAGCCCGTGTGTGGTCTATTTCGGTGGGTTGCTTGACAAAAGGTGATGACGACGACTGTAACAATAGTAATAATTTATTAAGTGTGTTCTCTTGAGCCATTCAGGTTCCGCTTTTGGTCTCCTCAGAGTGTCGTATGAGGCTGAAATGTCGCTCATGCCAGGAGACCGCCTTGTCAGGTGTGAGAGAGTCTGGTTGGCACGGTAATGGCATTTCAGACCCTTCTGACGCCCCTACAGTCAGCTTGTGTGCCCACACACGTACCCGTGCACATAGTGTGTTGCCTGTGAATGCGTTTTGATTTATCCGCCTGGTTTTCTTATAGCTTACAACATGAATGTCACAGACTTGATACAGTTACAGAAGGAGCATTGAGTCAGAAAAATAACAGACAGGCAGCTGCTAGTATAGTGGATATAAATAGTGGTACCCTGCAGGATGCAGGTTTGAGTCCCAGACTGAGCCCTGCTGTAGATTCTTAAACCTGAGCTGTTCCATATTAAATGTGTTTTCTAATGAACTTTAGCAACCAATGAAAGTATGGCTTGTGGCTTAGGGATAAACCAATCAGCTGGCACTTTTTTGACATTGTTTTGTTTTATTATAGAGATTAATGCTTTATGGTATAAAGGAGTTTCAAGAATTTCACGTCTTGATATAGAATGTTGTTTGAATTTCCTGTTTAAACATGCTATAATTGTGTTTGTTTGTATTGGAGAACTTTGTTGTAATCACCTCTATATCTGTCAGTTAATACGATTACCCAGTATGTGTGTTTAGAGTTTAGTTCACCAAAAGGTTTTTTTTCTTTTTTTTCTTTTTTTCTTTTTTTTTTACTAGATGAAGTCACGACAAACTCTTATAAAGGAGTTTCTGCCACCTAACATGGCAAAATCTCACACTAATTTTTATTCCTGTGGTGAGCACT
Source organism: Mormyrus lacerda (assembly GCA_015163995.2). Classification (NCBI taxonomy): domain Eukaryota; kingdom Metazoa; phylum Chordata; class Actinopteri; order Osteoglossiformes; family Mormyridae; genus Mormyrus; species Mormyrus lacerda. The sequence continues at coordinate 21,602,531 of JAABNX020000143.1, forward strand.
TCAGCTTTTCCCGCCGCCTGGCTAATTTTGTGCTGTGGGTGCCAGGGAATGAAAAGATACAGAGTTTGAGGTTGCAGCGGAGATTGTGTGTGTCGGGAAGCTCATTTGCCTAATCTTGGGAACTGGAGTGGATGCTGGATGTGTAATGAGCGGTAGGCTCTGATGGGGGTGGGGGGGAGG
>JAABNX020000143.1:21608531-21624950 GCA_015163995.2 Mormyrus lacerda
GAGAGCAGAATTTTGTGAGAAAAAAATTATGCATCTTGCCACGCTTTGCTTCCTGGCAGCAGAATCAGATTTTGCACAAGGTTTGTCAGTGTAGTTTGTTTGTTTCGCCTGGTATGTGAGTCCAACACAGGCAGGAGGGATTTACATGAAATCTTGGGGAGTTAGTTCGTAGTGTCACTTGAGTACCTTCAGATTTCAGTTTAAATAAAAACCTTAATTTTGTTAACTGCCCGATTTAATGTTGACTTTTTAAAAGTCATTTGTGTCTCCTGAGATATGTAAGTGGAGCGGTGATATTCTATCTATTTGATGTTTTTTATTTTAACCTTTACTCCTTGTTCACCTATTGTCAACTGGTCATCTTTCCTTCGCTGACCTTGGTCCCTAAGAAACAGGGTGGTTATATGGGATTGGCGAGAGTAGCTCGGCAAACGAAGGTGGTGAACAAATTCCAGGCATTGCTGACGCACACACAGTTCTATCCCACAGGGAAATAATTCACTTCACGGTGTGACGTGACAGTAATTAGCCTATTAGCGAAACGGCTGCTGTCAAACAGGGGTGTGATGGTACGCATGTTCTCCCAAACACCTGTGCGCCCGCGTCTCTGCCATTTGATTCTGCGGGGGGCATCTGAGGTGAAGGAGCGCGGAGGGGCCAGGGGCATGCCAGGTGCCGCAAGATCTCCTCGCGGCTCTGTGTCCCGTCTTCGCTTTGGTTGTTGATCCACAAAGCTTTGCATCGTTCTTCTCTGGGTAAGTAGTTAGTCGACTCAGCAGAGAGGGCTTTCTCCTTCGGCCTAGCTGCCGTGCCTGGTGAGGATCAGCCGACCCAGTTGGAGAGAGATAGAGGCCGTAAACATGCCGTGGGTGGTCTGCTCCCTGTCCGGCCTGGCGCGAAGTAGCTTATCCTCTGCTCATCGTGTGGGTGTGAGTTGTCTCCGGGATATTTTTTCCCAAACTGGAGACTGGCGTGTTTCCGGCATGTCCTCAGCTACAGCTGTAAGGAGCGCCTTTGTCTCACACTGCCTTGACACTTTCTCTTACGCTCTAACCTCCCGTGATCCCCCTGCCTTTTCTCCATGGAAGTATGGCTGTTACTTGAGGGTTTGGTTGGGTCACCAGCTGCCCAGATGGGGGGGATCATAAAGCCCTGAATAGGAGCCACATTTTCAGGACTCGGAGAACATGCAGATCGGAATGTCATGTCTGTGACTTCAGTGCTCATTACCCGAGTAGGTCAACTAGTAACCCTCCATCACGTCCTGTTCCTGTACCTGCTGACAGACATACCAGCAAACCACTGACCGTTTTTTTCTGGATCTTAGACTAACAGTAGTGGTGAGTTTCTACCTCATGGACCAGGAATCTAGAGAGGGTCTCACTTGACCCCCCCAACCCACCCATTCCCACCGTCTCGGTATTTGGAGAACTGTCATGGTTGAAGGGAAGTTCACCCCGATCCAGGGAAATGGAGTGCAGAGAACAAGATTTTAAAGGCTTCTCAAAACTCTGTGGTGGAGTTGAGATCCACACCTACTCTCCTAGAGCAATGAATTTTGGACTCAGCTGTCGGATCTGGAGCTGCTCCTTGCCAACTTGCTTGCATTTCTCATCCCAGTCCCACAATTCTGCGTCATATTTAACTGAACACCTCGATGCTGAAACATTTATCCGTGTGTGGAAAATATTACCCTGAGGAGAACTGAGAGCGAGAACCTATCAGGCGGTCTTCAGTCAGCCTCAGCGGATGCTGCATTGTTGACCCTCAGTTGATCTGTGGTGTTTTTTTAGGTCCTGCTCTCTCTGGATGTGTAACTGTAGCCTCTGTCTTAACCTCTCCCGTTCCTCAAGCACATGACTTCACAAGACCAGCTGTGCAGAATAATTACTGCACTCTAATTAACTCTGGGTAAAAGTTCTGTCATGCTGGAGAAGGATGTGAGCATTGGGAAGCCGTATTTATATATATGTTCATGGAAATGATCAGCGTAGCCGGTGACTGTCTGCATAGAGAAATGGCCCCTGTAGCTGATGAGAGATGGGAGCTGTAAAACCGATTCCTGTGGAGAAAATTCCTCCGATGGCCGCTCGTTTCACAATCTTTTCCTTGGTAGGGGGACGTAGTCCGCATTGGTTGTTCTGGTCTTAGACGTTTTGACCAGAATGACCTCAGTGGGGAATCGGCTGGCGGTAAACTGACTTTTTACGACCCTTTGAGATCCGGAGGCAAGTTCTACCCAAAACCCACTAAGGGACACGATACTCGTGTGTCCACGGGGATGGAAAACGCTCTGTGTCTGTTTTAAGCTGCATTCCCCTCCACACCACACACACTGCTAATATAGACAGAGTTAATGACTTTGTTTTAAGAAAAACAAACAAAGCTCATGAAAAGGGAATCCCCACCTGACCCTCTCCACTGGAAGGGGGCGCTGTCTCCGTTTTCATGGCAGACAGTAAGATCCACCTGGACAGACCACTGAGAGTAAGCAGACGGCTCTGCTCGGCACGTAAGGGGAGCAGGGCCGCGTGTGAGTGTGTGTGGGAGAAACGTGGCCCAGGAACGTACAGCTGTCTCACGAACTTACAGCTGACAGTCTTTTTCCCTCTATAAAGTCCCTGAATAGGGTTACATACGTTTTATTGCCCCATTTAAACTGTAGCTATTCGCGTATCCATAACTGTAGCTAAGCTATGACTGTATGCTCCATCCATCTATCTTCCAGGCATTTATCTTGACCAGGGTCAGCAGGGGAGTGGGACTGCGTGGGGGAAACGGCTGCACTGTACCCGAGAAGTTGCCGGTCCGTGTTAGAGCACCTGCATGCGTACATGCTCACATGCTGTGGAGAATGTAGAAAGGACACATCCTAACGGCATGCTTTTGGGCTTTGGGGAAGATCCAGAATATCTGGAGGAAACCTTCACAACACAGGGGAGCTGAAGCTGCAACTTCCGCACAAAAGGAGAGGAGATTCAAACCTGCGCGCGCACATGTGGTCAAGGTGGCACTCATTACCGTATTTTACAGTGTATTTAAATAATACACAAGAGCTGTATATTTTTTTATTTTAATGTTTGTCTCAGTTTTAAATCTTGTCTAGGGATTAGATGGAAGAATTTTAAGGTTTAAAACAGGGGGGCTGCCCCCCCCCCATCCTGGGTTGTTCCCTGTCTTGCACCCATAGCCTCCAGTACAGGCTCCGCACCCCCTGCCACGCCAAATAGGATAAGCAGTCTCAGAAAATATATGGATAGATAGACATGCGTAATATATTGCTTAACATCAGTATCATTCCATATCCTTTAAAAATCAATATATCAGCTCAGTTCAGTGTGTCAGTCTAGCCCAGTATTGCTGCCTATTATTAAATCTTTAACGATATTCAAAGTTAGCAGCACCAGGGCTAAAGACATAACAACTAGGGTGAGTGATTTCGTCGGCTCGTTCACCACTTAGAGGAAGTGTCATAGTACCAGGCCGCGAGATGGTTTTATATGGCCTGTTTTTAATTCATTATTAAATCCGGCCCACGGATGAATCTTTAGTTTTCCACAAAAAAGGGAAACGATGTAATGTCATTCCGTCAGTCTGTTAGCGATATTGGTGATATTATATAAAAATATATTGATCATCAGTATCGGTAATAATTTCCCCATCGTGTACCACTCGGTTTAACGTGTGCCACTCTGTGTGTACGTCTTTTAAGTTAAGTTCTCCCCAAGCGAGCTTGATGGGCCGAATGGCCTCCTCTCGTTTGTATATTTCTTATGTTCTTATGTTCTTTGAGGAATAGAAAATTAGGGGCGAGAAGCGAAGCTGATTACCCCACTGCAGCAGCAGCAAAACCGAAATGGACTTTGTTGCTTCGCTCTAAGCGATTACGGAACCATGACGAGCCGCCGGAGTTCCTCTCGGGGTCCCTGAGGACCCCGGGGCCTGGCCCACTGACCTGCTAATAACCCGACGTCATTAGCAGGTCTTTCCTTCTCTGAAGACCTGAAAGAGAGACAAGCGCGGGCTTATGATGCCACCGGACTTGATGTGCTGGGTAGCATTATTGTGAAACCGATTCTCCGCCGGCCTGATTCTCCTCTTCTGTATCTGGGCCTCTGATCTTCAAAGCGGGACGAGGTACAGGCTGCACCCCCGCCTATCCGCAGACACGGGGGCCGCCGTCGCTTGTGGGCGTAGCGAAAACCTCAGTGTAGCAAAGCAGCCAGTGATTTATACTACAGCAGACAGTATCCAGGAACAGAAAATGTAATGACTCACATTATAACCTGTTTCTGCTAGCCTGCTGGCTTTTCTTTCTCCCCAGAAACCTTGGCTTCCTTCCCTCTGCTGACTTCTGGGGAAAAAAATGTATTTTGAGTGAGTGCTCCTTCCACAACCATCCATCCGCTGGATGTCAGAAACTGGGTCCTCTGGAAGACCGTTTATGATTTGCTGTGAAAGAGGCGAGGAATTGCTTGGAAATTGAGCTCTTTTTATCTTTGCAGTTTCTGGTTTGTTTAATAATTGAGTGGGGCTGCGTGCCCCCACCATTACGCTCCGCCTCCCCTCCTTCGTAAAGGACGTAAAATTAGCTGTAAACCATCCCAGTATGGCAGAATAATGGAGGGGAGGGCTGTCGATTATCCGGCAAGTTTGCGTTTTGGCCTGCCTCTCTCTGTAAGGCGGACATGCTGTAAATCTGCCAGGCTTACACGCTTGTTAATGCCTCTTCTACAGGCTGCTTGTCATTTAGCACATGGGGGGTTGGTGGCCTGGTGACCCCAGGACCCTGACGTTCAAACCTGCCCCCATCCATGCTTGGAGTCCCCCTACCCAGGTGTGAACCAGGCTCTCCGGTCGGGAGGTATGCAGTTTTTTCCAGACTGTAGCTGCCCTTGGTTCCTTCAGCCCCTTGTATTTTCATTCTAGGCAGACTGATTCGGGCTCCCCTGCTCTTTTCACAGCTCGTAGGTAAGGAATAATTGTTTCCATTAAGCCAATTAGCAGCTCAGAGTTTAAGATGTCAGTTTAAGAAGCATTTTCATGTATAAAATACGCAGTACTGTCTGCGGGGTTCTCCAGAGGTATATTCTGACCAGGCCGAGGGATTTCTGGAAGGACGCCTCCGAAGGCATGGCGTCTGGGGGAAGCATTTTCCGTGGCTGTGTCTCTCTGCGAGTTGTTTATATCTGCAGTCTTTCAGATCTGAAACAGACACGCAGCATGCTGGGAAAAAAATTGGGTAACCGGCCAAATAGGACACGCTTCATTTTACCCTAGTAAAGGGTCTCTGCAACATCGCCATGCCTCCTATTTGACAGTGGGCACACACCTAACCCCTAAACAGCAGTTAGATCTGTGTTCAGAAAGGTCAGGGATGTGTGCGGCTGCACTGAAAGGAATGCCCTTTACCAAAGGAAGAAGATAAGAACTTGTTCTTTGGAGAGAGGATGCACACCAGCTGCTTTGCTCTCTGAACAGTGTTTTCAAATAAATCAACTCTTGGCAAAGAATTTGTATAATATTTTCCCTCTTTCACATTCTTTTTTCAGTGTTTTTTCTTCTGACCTATCTAGCACCCTACAGTCGAGGTGTTTAATACATGACAGTGTTTGTCTGAAAAAATAATTAAACATCCCCCCCCCCCAAACTATAAAATGAGTCATATATTAGGTATGAAGCCTAAATGAGAAATTCTACTACATGCGATTGCAAAGAATCATTCAAAATGTGACCAGTCTCCTTTCTTGTGCAGTGAAATTTGGTAACGATTTACCTTATAACTGCGCCTTCATAATGTCTCCGTAATGCGTTCATAGAACATTCAATGCACCTTCATAATGCATTTATAAGCAATGTATGATGGATGATCATATTATGAAGGTGCATCGAATGCTCAATGTATGTGTAATGAATGCACTATGAAGGTGCAGATGATGTAAAGCATCATTCAAAAAATGTTCATTAGCTTCTAAGCGTTTTCTTAAAAGCAAAAAAAATGATTCTGGGAACAGATTTAATGTTAAATAATGGGTCAGTTAGTTTGGGGATCCCTGGATCACTGTAATGTAACACAGCCACATGCAGTGCATAAACAGTTCTGAAATGGATTTATGCAATACCAGTGACCTTTCATAGAGGGTTATATGCTTGCAAAGAATAAAGTGATGAATAGTCAAATCCTTTTGAGCGAGTTAGTATCCAGATCACAGCAACACTGACAAAGATTTTAATCATGTCATTTGACTGAAGTGTGTGCCATATTAAATTTAGTTCCTGTTTACTGTTTGTGCTTCTGTTCAGGTGTTTTATAACAAGAATAAAATGAAATAGTGAAGAATCCGGTTAAACATATCTCCGGAAAAAAAGAGATTTTTTTGGATCCTGTTGTTTTGATAAACAGTTGCAATCGGTAACTGTGGAAAGGATTTCACGGCTGGAACAGAGTCAATACAGAGTCAATACAGATAGAATACAATATAGTTCCTTCATTTGGCTCTGACGTCGATGGGCATTTGACCGATGGGCCCTTTTTTATCAGACATGCAACACATAAGCCAAGTTTGTAGCCATGGATTCATGTTTTAATATTTTATTGGGACTTTTGCGAAACATCACATCCTCATGTGGAAAGAGCACATTTTAGAAGATTTTATCAAAACATTAGGGTGCCGTAACAGGGAATGATGTAAGACTCACTCCTGGAAAATTAATTCAGTTTTTATTTTTTTGGCCAGTGTGTGAAATAGTCATCGTTTGCTAAAGCAATTGGTATCCAGGACCTGGCTGAAGCTTTTTCAGTGAGGACTCACACATGTGAACCAATGGTGCTTGATGTTCAAAAGGGGACCTGTGATGCCAGTTTTATTATTATTATTTCTGCTTAGAAATTATATGCGGACATGACGTTCGCTTTCTTAATGGGCCTGCCATGGATTATACTTATTTTTAATTGTGTGATGGCTTGAGTCCCTCCCCAGGGTATTCCCGACTCCCGTCAGACCAACTTTCCCCGGGTTGCCATCCTCCCATTCGGGATGGCACTGACACACAGTGCTGGTCACTCTATTTCTACATTCCTCCCTTCCAGCCCCTCCCTCCAAGTTTGGCCTCCAGTAGGCTATCTTCCGGCTTTGGGAAGCTCCTGTATGTGCACATGCAGCCTCGGTGTGGGCTTGGCATGGGGGGGCACACAGCACGCATTTACAGAAATACCACTGCTACCCTTATGAACCTGCACGTCGTGATTTTTTTCTCCCACTAGTTTCACAGTGGAAGCGAAACGCCGCAAGAGGGGGAGGGGCGATGTCACCTTGCCATTCCTTCAGAAGACAAAGGACTTTATCTGCAGTGAATGATGTGAGATTGTGCCAAACACTTATGCTAGACAGTGGAAGCCTTTGTCTGAATTACTACAGAGAGGAGAAAACTCCAACCACACCTCCTCCCCTCCTGTGAAGTGCGGTCGCCGCGCTGATGGATCTGTTCCAGAACAGGTCCTTGCGGCGCTTGGGCAGACTGTTTCACATTGCTTGAACAGACATCAGCAGAGTGTATTCCTTGGGTAGCAGGTTATAAATCAGACATACGTTAACGTAATGCACAGTGTGACGATATTGCCTCGATTCCGTTTCTCCGCTCCTCGGCCTGGACGGTGTGGCGGCTGAGTAGCTGCACCGCTCCGCACGTCCGGGGTCAGAGGTTCGGTTCCTGCTTCTGGTTCTGAGTGTGGAGGTTGGATGTTCTCGCCATGTCCCAGTGGGTTCTCTACCACGTTCCGGTGACATGTGGTTTAAGTGAATCCGTGCCTGTGTTGTGTGAGCGAGGTGAGTAGCTGAGGGAGGAAGGCGTGCTTTTTCGCACATATACGCGCTCTTCGTGCCGGAGCTGTGACGCCTGGGAGAGTAAACCTGCAGACGGCGTTTAGGGCACGGCGCCGGCTTGGGCCCTCGGGCATCCTCATTTCTCCTGGAGCCTAGTGAAGGTTTCCCAGAGGGGGGCTTATGATTGTAGTGCATTTTGCATTCGTTACAAAGTACGAGAAATTTCCAGTATGGATGAATTCTCGGCGACAGAGTTAATGGGGGACGGCTAATCAAAGCCTTGATTTTAAATGAAAACTGAAGCGGGCAAAATGTGGCGGAAAGAAGTGTTTCGTTAAATAAAATCGAGACCAGACTGAAAATTGTGTTGAACAACAAAAGCCCAAAATAAAATTAAAATATTGCATTAATAACAAAACACTATTAGGCGCTACCTTGTTTCGTTATGGGATTGCAGAAAGGGGGTGTTTGGGAACTAGTGTGAAACTAACAGTTGCTTTCATCCGAGCGTTCGTCATCAAGCTGTGTATCCTGAACCGGATCGTAGGGCGGCCTGGAGCCTAAATCGGGCACTGGAGGGCACATGGCAGAGGTGTTCATCGCCTCCATCGTAGGACACACACGCTGGGCTATTTAGACACACCGATTGACCGAACTGCATTCAGTGGATCAGTGGGCAGCTCTCTTGCCACCCACTGCCAAGGCTGTGTCAGCAGTGAAGGGTGGGGATGTGTTGGAAGTTCAGGGCATCAACTGGCTACTGCAGGTACTAACAATCCATTACTGGGATGCATCCTCCATTGACTGGGTCTGGCGCAGCTCCAGCGGGAACCTGTACGGCCTGATTGATCGCTTGTCCGTTGTCCAGTTCATTGGTCGCAGATTACATTCCAGAGCAGTTGGGGAGTCCCTGGTTTGTAGGTCTGATCAAAGTGGGGGAGTGAAAGATATCCAGAGGTAAATGTAAGTCTGCAATGAGGCACAGGGTGGCAGAGAAAAGGGCTGGTGAGATCTTCCGACTCTCCGCTGCATTTTCAACTTACTGTAAAATGTGCTTGATGGTTCATTTTTGGCTGGAAGAGTCTGAAATTCTGTCTGGCTGCCAGCGAGATCCATGTTCTTTTCGGAGTTTGCACCTTGGGGAAAAACCTCCTGTGATGCACATTTCTCACGTGGGTAAAATCTCTGCTGACCTCCACATGACAGGCAGTATGACGCATCTCCGGAAAGTCCATTTAGCCACTGCAGCTCAGAGGTAGCGTTGCACAGAATATTGAGCAATTCTGTTTATGTGCTAAAGTATCTGGATTTAGTTGACTGTTGCTTTTTGAGTTGAGCTGCCAGATTGTAGGGGTGGGGACCGTAGCATAAGTCGGGGGGGGGGAGGGTGGTATGGACTGCTTTGGGGCGGCTGGGGTCTTTCCTCCGGACCGCTATCATCACCAAGACAACGTTAGCCTTCCCGCTTACCAGCCTGCATCATCCGGCGTGTAAATAATTGAAGCCGTGTCAGACTGTGCTGGTATTTCTGGAGTCCCCCCCCCTCCCCCAGTGGCATGTTTTCACCTCCTCCGGAGTGTAGGGGGGAGGGGGGCAGCATGTCAAGGCTGTGGTAATGAATCGGTGTGTCTACTGTGGCCGAATGATAGGCAGGCTAATCCATCTTTCTGGGTCACCTGCCACTCCCGCCTACCCCTGGACTGCCGATAGCAGGTAACCGTGGTGCATTATGGGAGATGCCGTGCACCGCATATTCCCGCCAGGGACGCCGCCTGTCTTGTCCAGTGCCAGGCTCTGGCTTATATTTCACCGTTCGCTTTGTCCCCAGTTCTCATTACCGTTATGGGCTATAATTCTCATTTCCTTCCGTAAGCTTTGCTACATCACATTATATTATCAATGGCTGTGCAAATTCAATTTCTCCTGCTTAATTACAAGATTAAGGCTTTATGATAAATGGAGGGGGAGGTGGGGTACTATTACGCTTGCCTAGAATTGCATGTCTTGGAGATATTGCACGTCCCTAAAAATAAGTGGGGGCACATGTAAAGCCCCGTTAATTAAAAGTTAGCGGCTTGCACAGGAATATAAATCAGAGGGCTGGCTGCTGTTTGGGGAAGCGGCCATGACGTTTGTCCTTCGCTGGCCTTCTCTTTCCACTAGAGGAGAGGACAGAGTCCTGCTCTGTGTGAGGTCGCGTACGGTGAGGCAGTCGAACCCAGACGGAACGCCGCATCCGTGTGTAGTCTAACCCAAAATCTGCACTCTGGGGTTGGGAGATTTAGGATTTAGGGAATGGGATTAGTACTTCTACCCACCTAATGACAGGAGTATTTATTACCAGGAATAGCAAATAGCTGAGAGGGAAACCATCTTGCTTCCAAATAAGGGTAAAAAAAAAAATCAGTTTTTTTGAATAGGCTGTAAATCTGTGGTCTAAAGTGTGGAATCAGCTACACAAGCCGACGGGATGCCTATTCTTCTACAGATGTAGCAGTTGACAGATTGCCTTTTTAAAAACCCTAATTCTGTAGGTTTTCCTCCTTGCTGGCCCTGTGATGTAGTAATTTGCCTGGCTCCCCACTGATCCGCCCATTCTCCCCTCCCCCGCGCCGCTCTCCGTCTCGAGCCTGGAATGAACGAGCAGATGAATGGGACCCGTCTGCCGGTCCCCGCAGAAACCTGACGGACGATGCTTCTGTCCACCGTCTCCCTGGGAAACGGCCAGCACAAAAGCCCTACCTGATTTCCAGAGCGCCGTCTGCCTCCATCGTCACGGCGACCAAAGGCAGGCCTTCTCTGCACACCGTCTAAAACCCAGAATCCCAGAGACTACCTTGGGAACTCCCAGATCATTAGTTCGGCGAACACAGTAGCTCAGCACACTTCTTGGAGGTGTGATTGTTTTTCATACACCTTCACACCCCTGTTGGAAGATGTTGTGTAGCTCTTGCCTCAGTACCGCTTACACCTGTACCTGGGCGTTTCCTGGAAGCTCAGCCTAGCTGCTCTTGCTCCTCCACAGAGCTCCATCCCCCCCAAGCGTTTGCTCCTCTGTTATTTATGTAACTTTTGCTGTGCTGTTTGTTTAGCTCCATGACATTCAGATGCTGTGCTTTTTGTCTGTTAGCGGGGGCGGGGGTGTTCTGGGGCTCCGCCCTCGTCCCGGCAAGGTAACCTCTTCCTCTGTAAGCTGAGATACGGCTCCCCAAGGATCGGGGGGCGGGGGGGGGGCTGAAATGGTTGATATGACGACCCAGCCTGTAGCGTTAATGTTTCCCGGCTAGCGTGGTGACATTGGACCTGTGTTTACGTGGCAGGCAAAGAGACAGAAATATGTTTCGTATCAGCCCACCGAACTTGAAGTGCAAACAAGCACGGCGTGGACCTGGGGGTGCGCTCAGTGGGGGGGGGGGGGGGGCATAACAGGGCACCCCCATCACTTCTGCTGCTATTTGCTATTCCCATGTGACGTCTCCAGCTAAGGAATATAGGATGCCTATTTATACATAAACAAAGCTGCTTGTTACCTCGGCTTGCGGGCTGTGAGTCCTGGGGGGTGGGGGGGGGGCAATGGAATAACATTGCATATATTATAAGCACCGTGCGTATTTTTCCCAAATGTGGCCGCCTGGGGGACCGTGGTAATGAGTTCGAAGTGGGGAGCGCTTATAAATCCTCGACGGTCACAGCAGAAAAAGCTCCATGTGCTTCTCGTTGAGTAATCTTAGGAAGCCCCGTACGTTTAATGCTTGCCCTCCTCAGGGATGCATTCCAAACGCTACTCGCCAGTGGTGGCGGAGAAGGGGGGGTGGGGGGAGAAGGTGCAGAGGAAAGAAAACAACAAAGGAGGCAGCGGCTCTTTCTGGAGAACCGGGAGGGCCGCCGGCTTTGTTCCTGTGACATTAACGCGACCGCTTGCTCTTCCACTTGCACCTCGCCTCCTCCTGCCCGCTTCGCTGGTTCCAGTCCAAACACGGAACCCTTGTCCTCGGGTTTGAGGGCTGAGCACTTGGCGAGGCCCGCCTGCTGGAGGAGTGTGGCCCCCGTTGCCTCCTGCTCGGCTCTGTGAGGGCCCGCGGGTGCAGGGGACGTTCCGGCGGCATTTAGGACGGGTGCACTCGCTGTCAGAAGAGAACCACAGCCAGTAGAGGTCGCTCATGGGAACTGGGAGGCGAAGGTTTCTGCAGAACAAAAACTCAATCAAATCTTTCATGGCCTATTCTAAAAAAATGTAATTATGTCCATATTAATGAAATTGGCATGTAAAAATCCAGGCCACGATTTTGTTTCAACCAGCTAGTTCTTCTTGGTTGAAACAAAATCTTGGTCTAGATTTTTACTTTCTGGACTGGAAATGTCCACCTTTGTCATTTGTTGTAGGGAAGAAGGGAAGGCAGGAATGTGGTCTGTCGTCCGCAAAATAATAAAAATCTCTTTCCCACTTCCTGAGCACAAGCAATTAATTACCTGTGAGTGTATCACTGATCATGACCTACACTTTGTTAGGTGGGGGTTTTAGAAACCCATTTTGAGGTGGGGAACCTGTAGGTAAAAAGTCAGATCGATTATCTCTCTCCGAGTCGGATCTCATGAAAAACGTCACTTCCTGTTCAAAACGCGCCTCATTTTCGACGTTGATGTCAGACAGAATTTTGTTGTCCGAGATTCCTCTATGATGTCATTTCAACATGGCATCTCACACAGTCAACAGTAATTCTATTTTATAAATATTTAAAAATGTATATTTTGTTAAATGTATTAATAGTTATAAATGCAATTGCACATGGTTGAGTACGAGAACGACCATCAATAATCCATATAGATAATCGAACACACCAATAATATCTTAGGGTCACCAGGACTGATGAGCCCCTCTCTGAGTAGACTGCTCTGGGGTCAGGGGTCAGAGGTCAGGGTGCATCTGCTGGACCTGTTTGTTTTTGGCAGTTGGTAGGGTAGCAATCCGGGATTTCAAAGCTCAGACATGTTGCCTTCGTCTGGTTTGCTCACTGGGGGAGAGACCAGAAGTTCCAGTTTCGCTGCCATGTTTAACACACGAGTGTGACGGTTGGGGACGGACTGGGGCTGACCCATTTTCATTCTGTGATAGATCAGCAGGCTAACGGTAAATTCTACCCCCCCACAGAGACGCTGATGGATTCCACCACGGCCACAGCTGAGCTGGGCTGGACTGTGTACCCTGTCTCCGGGGTGAGTGACAGCAGTGTAAGTACTTTCATTTTTCTCCCCTTTACACGTTTTTGTTTCAGGTCTTGGTTTTAGCACGTCATATGGAACGATTTACAGCGTTATTCATTTTGCTAAGTTCGTGATTTCTGCTTTTTAAGTTCATAGAACAGCTCGTCGCCCCATATTAGTCTTTTATTCTCTGTTCTGTTTTCAGCTTTTTGTTCTGTTATTCTCTGCTCTTAAACCAAAAAAACATGGATGAAACGCGTCACAGTGTCCGTACAGTGCGTACAGCCGTCTCCCGCCCAGGGTGGCAAATGGGGCTGCACCTTCATCAGCTGTTTTTTAAGGTCGCGGTTTGGCCGCGATCCCCCGGCGGGCCCAGAAGTGATGCGGTCTGGGTCGAAGGTCGCCAAGCCTCGCCAACTTTTGGAGGACGACCGGGGGATCTGAGGGAACGAGGCCACGTCTGCAAGTCTGCGGCACCCAGAGCTTCTAATCTGCGTGTTTGTATCTCTGAGGGCCTCCGGTCGGTTGTTCTAATCTAATTTTAAGGAGCTGTGAGGAGCATGCTGGTGGTTTTCAACAGAATGTCACTATTTTCTGGTGGCTTTTGCATGCACACTGATGCTGCTATTTTTCTAGGAGGTGGGGCAAGCAGGCAGGATCCATCTATCCATCGATCCATCCATTCTCAGAAACCACTGATTCAGTACAGGGTTGCTGTGATCTTGACGCCTACTCCAGAAGGCACTGGAAACGAGCTGTGGGCAATTCAGTGACCCTAATTCACCTAATGAACCTCATACACCTATCTCCAGACCCTGGCCAGGAACTGATCATATGCAAACATAAAGAGCACAGAGCAGAATAAGATTAGGTTACTTTTCTCTACTGATCCGCAGCTTGTGACTCCAGTATTCGGACTAAATATTTAACCATATTCTGACCTCTTTGCAGTCAGGTGATTCTTCTGCATGCCAGTCAGGGGCCTGTACTGCAGGGAGAACTCCTCACTTCATATCTCCCAAATAACCACCTACCTGCCCACTTTTCTGGAAGTCAAATGAATGTCCGTCCACGAAACACTGGGCGTGATGTGCAGTGATGATGGTTTGGAAGCATCACTCTCTAGCTGCTCCCCCAGCTCCAGGCCTTCACTAACACCCCCGCAACCCGAGTATCTGAGCCAGCCCCCTCCATCTCTTCTCTCTGCACATGATCTGGCATCTTCAAAACAGGCTTCAGTAAAGAAAAAAATGTACCATAATTTGCCTGTGCGCCGTAAAATAAAAACAAAAAAAAAAAAAAAAAAAATGCGCTCCATTTTATTCAATTATTTATGCTTCTGTGGAATGTATTTGGGCTGGTTTAAATTATACACTGCCTTCTGTAAAAAAAAAAGCAGAAACAGACAGGTGATAAGGATGAAAGAAAGAAAACACATACAGTTTGTTTGTGGACCTACAAAATTTTTTTCCTCCTTCTTTTTTCTTTACGGTAATAGACTGAATTCACCATAAGTGCCGTTTCCTTAAACCTGAGGGCAGTCGGACGGCCTGGCAGTGACAGCAGAGAGCCGTGGGCTGCTTCTGATGCTGACTCTCCTTCCAGCTCAAGCCTCAGTCCTTCCTTTCTCGCAGGACGATGCGGCCATTTTGCATCACTCATCTCCTGATCTTTACCCCTCATACAAAATCATTCGATTTTAGAGCTATGTGGCACAAAACTTTTTTTGCTCGGAGTAAAAGATCCATTAAACGAAAACATTTGTATATTATATCAGTCTCTGCCTGGGGGTAAATGGTGCCCTCAGAGCTGTAAGTGTTAGCGTGCCGTTTCTTGGGGCACTGCAAGGAAAACCGGCTCTCCCTGCTTTCAACGTGCAGACGTAATATTTATCCAAAATGAGCTATTAGAAAATGAGCTTGTATTTTCATATCTTGGACAGTAGATGGCGTGGCAGTTAAGGATGTGGATTCCCAGTATAAACTGTAGGTTTATGTCCCATGAGGGACTGCTTGCCGTACCCTTGAGAAAGGCACTTAACCTTCTGAAACGCTCCGGTGAAAATATCCCGGCTCATAAATGGGTCAGTTGCCTCCGATAAAAGCCAGGCTGCGAAACGACAAATACCATGATCTCAGCAGGACAGATGATTTATCTTTCCCCCTAAATTTAGATATAAAACAATTTTTAAATTAACATATTTATATTCACATGCAATCATTCACTGCTGTGTTTTTTTTTAAGCAGCTTATCCAGGATCCAGCCCCGGTGGAAAACATGATCATCATTAAGATTCCGAACAGGGAATTCATGCTGCACGCTCGTGCAAACAAGCCAGTAGCCACACATACTGAGAGCCACGGCAGCAGTCCTGTGCATCCCGATACGCTAACAGGATCAGGAAAAAACAGAGGAATCTGTACTGACATACATACATTGAGCTGTACAGACTTCCTGTCACTGCCAAAAATGCCCGACCTATGCTTCCTGCTCTCCCGGCCTCGGTGAGACGATCCCTCTTCCTTGGGCGCCCTGACAGCACAGAGGCACAGCGAATCCCAGAGAGGAAGCGTGGGGGGGGGGGGGACGGCGACATGGGGGCGGCGCACGTGTGAAAATCATTACCGCCGCTGCGCTGAGGCAAGAGCCTGTCAGCAGCCTCGCCGGGGTGCAGACTCCCCCCGTAATGGATGGCCCCCGTGGGGTCTGGGCGCTCTGACGGCTCCAGGCGTGTTCTCGGCACGGCAGTGGAACTCGAGGGTCCCAGGTACACGACGGCGCGTGGCGTTTTCTCATTCGTTATGACATGTCAGCAATTAGCAGCAGGCAGAGGCTGAGATTTTAACGAGATCATCCTCACGAAGTGTCCTTTGGCTGCATATGAATGTTTTTTTTTTTTTTTGTATCGCTAAGTTTACAAAAATTATAAAAGTCAAAGGTTTTTCCTGCTGTCGCTGAAGGCAAATCGGTTGGGCAGAGCAATCTGCATATGGGTGCATGTTGGGCGGAGCTGTGACCTGCGGTGCAGAGGGAGGGGCAACACCAAGCCTCCCTCCCTCATTTTCATAGAGACCCCCAAAAGGCTAGCAGCAGCTAAGCATTGAGGCCTCTCGGAGGCTCTGATGGGGGGAGGGGGGAGGAGTCTTCTGTTTTGGGTCCAGCGCATCTGCATTCGCGCTCTCTGAGCTCCTGTGCAGCTCAGCGAATCATGGCCCTGGAGTGGATGCAAGTGGCAGTTCACTGGGCCGTCGCAGATAGGCAGTAACGGCCGTTACGGACAAGTCCCCCCCCCCCTCCCACCCCTTCCACTCAGAGGCACCTATTGGTGGGACGTGTGTCTCCACACCTCCATCAGCCGCGTTTGCCAGATGGCGCTGCTGACCCGGTTCTGCTG
>JAABNX020000143.1:21637253-21648958 GCA_015163995.2 Mormyrus lacerda
CCCCCCCCCCCCCCCCCCCCCCCCGCCCCCCCCCCCCCCCCCCACCTTCTCTGTGCTCATCGCTGAGGATTGGAATTCCCATGATGCATTTCAATGCCACACCCACTACCTAACCCACTTACTCCACCTAATGTAAACTCAAAATCCCTTATGTAAAATCATCCATAAATACCTAATCGAAACCAATGCCTAGTTGCTCTGTAGTCTGCATTTGGTTATATCTGGGATATGTGAAGGTCAAAGGTTAAGTTTTGAAGTGACCCTGCTCACCTGAATTTCTTGGAATAAGCTTGATTACACCCTATGGTAGACAGGTGGTCCTTATTATAGACCTGGGAGTCACAGATATGTGTGCTGTTAATCATTAGCTACACACAGGCCATTTCAAGGTTAAGGATTATACCTTGCAAAACAGTGTGTACTGATTATTTTTGTACCCAGAGACGAATTACGTGGCCATGGTTTCTGAGTGAAGGGGAGAGTAAATAATTCTTCTCTATTCATGATGAAAGACGGGCATGTCTGGCTCGTCCTGGCGACAGTTGACATTCGGACACCACTGGAATATGAAATCAGGACTGCGATGGGCAAAAGATTGTCCTTGTGATAGTTCTCCTTAGGTTTTATTTATTTATTTGTTCAAGTGCAGGAAAGGAAGGAGAGTTAGTGTGGAGAAGGACAGGAGTTCAATGTGATGTTACTGCAAGGAGAGTGTGACCACCTGCTTCTGGAGACAAGGGCCACTGTCAAGCCACATTTCAGTTACCTGATTCGCTGCTCACCACCAACTTAGGCAGAACACATGCTAGCACTGGCGTGTCTTTAGAGCTTGTTTCATGGATCAGCACAGACATCGACATCAATTCAAAGGCCACCGCCGTTGATCTTGTGCTGTTGGCCCAGAGACCAAAATGGTCTCCAGTGTTCATCTGTCATAATTGCACGTTGTCCCAGCCGGCCGTTTTGGGGAGTATAGTCTGGATCGGTAGACAGGCAGTGATGACTTTCTGCTGGCTGTCTCAGGGAGTATAGTCAACGTCGATAGTCAGGCAGTGATGACTTTCTGCTGGCCGTCTCTGGGAGTATAGTCAACGTCGATAGACAGGCAGTGATGACTTTCTGCTGACCGTCTCACGGAGTATAGTCAACGTCGATAGTCAGGCAGTGATGACTTTCTGCTGGCTGTCTCTGGGAGTATAGTCAACGTCAACAGTCAGGCAGTGATGACTTTCTGCTGACCGTTTCAGGGAGTATAGTCATCGTCGATAGTCAGGCAGTGATTACTTTCTGCTGGCCATCTCTGGGAAGTATAGTCAACGTCGATAGTCAGGCAGTGATGACTTTCTGGTGACCTTCTCAGGGAGTATGGTTTGCATTGGTAGACAGGTGGAGACGGGTTTCCACTGGCCGTCTCAGGGAGTATAATTTGCATCCGCAGACAGATGGAAATGGGTTTCCACAGGAGGAGAACAGTAACCGTAAGATGACAAGTGACTGTGAACTGCAGGCACTTAGGTGTGAAACGGTATACACTTGTCAGTCCCCGACAAGAAGATTAAGGCCTCTCTTGTGTCACAGAGACATACTTCTAAGGATTACCGCTTGTTGGCTTTGTCAGATTACTACCGTGATCCCCTGCACTAAGGTTTGAGGTTTTCTTCTCGTTTCCCCATCTATTCAATCACTGCACCCCTCCCTCCTCATGGTAAGAACAGCTTCATTTGGCACAAAGTCTGCCAAGATGCCCTTCGAAAGTCCTTCATAAGTTCTTCACACTTATCTGTAGAGAGGCACTCCTCTCCTACTTCCGTTGAATGCTAGGAAGAATCCACTCCCGGTGGAGGACAGATATTTCGAGAGACATTTCCAGAGTCTGGTGCATAAATTAAACCGTGGATCTTGGCGTATCCCCTTTAGGCTTTGGTGCCGCTAACCTCTTGACTTGGTAATTCTGAAGTATACTTTGTAAATGTAAAACAGCATGTCGAATCTCAGGACATGTACAGAAAACCTTGGAGTTGTATGTTTTTCCAGTGTGTCACATCTCAGGACATGAACTGAAAGCCTGAGGATTACGACCCCATGTCAGTAGCTGCTGGACCGGAAAGGAGAAGCAGCCAAACCCTGTAGGCGGCTGCTCTCCACGTTTCACTTTTTCAGCTCATGCGGTGTATTGTATCAGCCTGGATTAAAAGTCATTGTCCATAGTCATTGTTCCCACAGCTTAGTCTGAGCTAAAGAAATGCCTGTTTTCAGCTCAAGAGTTTTATTTGTCACATGTGCACAGCAGAGCTAAGAAGGCGGGTTTAGACGATGTTCACACCACATGGGCTGAAGGAGGGTTTAACCTTCCTTTGGCTTCTGCCTGTACTGTCAGGATACTATACTGTCCTGACATTGATGATCATTGATTGATTTCACACTCCATCACAAACTGAAGTCACCAATCCATGTACATCTTATTTTTGGATCAGGGGAACTGATGCAGGGAGTCAAACCCACAACCCCAGAGGTGTGAGGCTACAGCACTACTCACCGCATCCACCAATACGCTTTAAGCTTGAAATAAGAAGCACCTAATGCAAAGGTGGTGGGTTTTATGGGAACGCTACACCTGTTTCTGAACTGGGGACCAGCGTCAGTGCGATGTGGATCTTGTGTGGCTGCGCTCTCATTGGTTCCTTGTGGCCAATTAGTTTGCTGTGATGCATTTTTATCCCAGTTGGCAAATTATTCCCCACATCCCAGCAAGCTGTATGGTGTAAACAGATGCTCAGTCTACTAGGAGTGAAGAAAAGTGGAAAAAAACAGGTGAGCGGATGAACGATGTAACACGCGCGTCCAGCCGGCCCCCACAAATGTAAGGCATGTCAGTGGCCTCGAGCTGCTCACATGTAAGTGGTGCTGCAGTGCAGTATGGCCAGTTTGGAGAGATCTGTTAATGGGGATTTCATGGGGTAGTTTTACAACTGCTCCAGTCCCGGCAGAGTTTAGGTACTGGCGCTGTTAGTGTCATCTGTTTATTCTTCTTCTTCTTGTTATTATTATTATTGTTTTTATTATTAATGCAATTGCTTCTGTTGTTGCTAGGCAAAGTTCATACAGGAGCCAATATGGTTTATAGCCTGGCTTTGTCTGCCTATAAACATCATGCTAAAATCTTTTTGATTTTTTTTTTAGGGAGTGGCCTAAATTCTTTGCCTCTTATTGAGAGGCTTGCAGGTTTTACGCAACTGGCCATGACATTATGACCCTCCCCCAAGGCAGTTAAACCCAACCCGGGACTCGGCGCTTGACTGTGAGTCCTTTCGGCTTCCCAGATGACCCGTGCCACCTGCTGCACTGTAGTAATGGTGGATGGGGGCAGAGAAAGGAATTTGTCCATGTTTCAATGATGACCCCCCCCACGTGTCACTGAGGACGGTTCCTTATCCTTTCTGTCCCCGGCAATCATGGCATAAAGTCCCATTTTCCGCCCTCTCTCCGCTATAGCAGACCAGTGGGCACACCTTAGTTTTGATAACACAGGAGTAACCACTCTCATTGAGCTTGGCTGGCCTTTGTGTTGCTGCTCAAGAGATATAGAAGCCCTCGACAAATGTATTTTCTGAACACTGACCCTCACGGTTTATGATGACATACAGCTATGTTTCTCCCCGTTTCAAAAGGCCATCTGCAAAACTGAGTGCCCGTTTAGAGCCTGAACCCCCCCCCCCCCATCTCCAGCCCACTCACCATTTCTATTACCAGATGCTGTTTTTTCTGTCTTTAAACTCCAGATATAAAAATGATACATCGAGGAATCTGTGAAACGTCAGAGGGGTTCAGAATGGCGGCTGAGGTTTCTAAATATATGCGTGACATTGACGTTGAGCGGAACGTCTCGTGGTTCGCCGTGTTGTGGGATTTGGCTGAGCACCACGTGGGAATCAACCTTTAGTGAGATCCTTTAAGGAGACACCGGAGCCTAAATTAATCGTTGGCCCCCATTCAATACATGGGCAATGGCGTTCCATCTCTGTACAGCCTTGAGAGCCTTTGTACTGTGACCTTGTTTCCAAATATAGAGCCTTCACGTATCGATTTGACTCCTCAAAGACATGCTTTACATACGGTGACCTATTTTGCCTATTTGCACCCGACACGCAACAGTAATCAGAAGGATGTCTCCTAATTATGTGTCAACGTCTCTGGGCAACATCCTGTCACTTCTAGAGTGCCTATTTAATAATGTATATGTGCAGAATTCATAACAAAATAGGGAGACGATCAAGAAATAATGCCAAAAAGAATTAAAATAAGAAAATATAATATTAAATGTATAACATCTTTGAAGCGCATATGTTTGAAGATTTTTATCTGGGAAATAAGTGAATATTTGCCCAGGAAAACACAATTTAGCATTAGAATATATGCAAATGAACACTAACACAATAAAAAATAATCACTTGCTGAGGTATTGATTAGGCAAACATGATATGCTAGTGGTCAACAAATAGTTGGATATATTGGATAGTTACTGTAAATACTAGTATGACTTTAGGAGAGGTTTTGAAATGTTTAAGCTGACATACTTTGCCTGACATAATATCTTAGGTTTATTTCAATGTGACGATCATTTAAACATAATTTTCTTTGACTACGATTTTTGCACACTACTGTATGTGTGTTTATATCCTTTTTTTGTTGTTGTTGGACTAAACACCATTGGCAGGAAGTGATGTCACGTGAGCATGGCAGCTATCACTGCTCTTGGGCTGGTACGGTGGCTTACCTGAAAATGCAGGGCCACATTTTCGATTTATGTGTGTGGTGAGGCACCAGTACCCGAGATATCTGTGGTGCTGGCGATTAGAACTTGCTGGCCAGGTACCAGCGCTCTGGGTGTCGAGGGGCTGCCAAGCTAATGGGTCCCAGAAGCGGACTGGTTTTCCAAGCCTGCAGAGCTTCTAAAATGGCCTGGCTCACATTCTGGATGCGCGGCTCTGGTGGTCGGTACGGTGCTGACAGGATGACAGGAAGCAAGCTCCGCAAGCTCACTGTGGCTCGCTGAAACAGATAGGAAATCGCATCCCATCGTGTGAAGACGCGTGGAGCTACACCAGGTACCTGAAACCCGACTGGAAGGCTGCGGGCATGACGCGCTCAGCCTGTGACGTAAAGCTATCGCGTCAATGTGGTCACGTCAACAGACGGCATTTGCTTCAGCACTGCTGCTCCGATTCCCGCCACATCTGAATTCCAAGAGGGGGTCCTCCTCTCTTTTCTTGAATCAAATTTCAGCATGCTGACTCGCTGCGCCATGCAAGAGCCCATGAAATCAAAAAAGTTCTGAGTGACTCCTGGCACAAAATTTTCCCCGACTTCAGAGAAAACCCTTGGTCCCAGTTTCTCTAAAATCAGCCATGAGTGTACTTTTCCCTCCAGTTCCTCTCCCCCAGTCATCTCAGCCCACTGCATCTATCTCCTTACCCCCCTCTCAGCCCACCTTAACAGCCATTTCAGATAATCCCACCGTCTCTAGGAAACAGAGACTAATCCATGAGTCTCCCCACGCAGCCACCCTGTGGCGACCGTCGCTCCGGGGTTTGTTTTACACGTCAGCTGGATCAAGCAACTTTTCACGGCACCCAGGGTGGAATCCTGGTAACAAAATCAGTATTGAGGTAACTATGTGCTGAGCATCTCCACATGTTAGCAGAACCACTAAGTTTGTCGTCTCTGGGCCCCCGATGAAGCTCTTTTTATATAAACACTCAGAGGTTTCTGTTTCAGGCGTTTACCTTTGTTATGGCTACCAGGGCAGTCTGTGCTACTATCATTTGTTATGAAAACGTATACATTTCTCCTGCAGCCTTTGTGTTGACTCAAAGTCCAGACTTTCCACTGTCATTAGATGGGGGTAGTGACAGTAATATCTCTAATCGGCTGCACTGGAACCTCTTGCTACCTTGAGGCTGGAACGGTTTAGAGGAACCAAAGATACCCTCCCCCACCCTCCAGTGGGGGAGAGGGTAGGCCTCTCTGCCTCTTCTACCCAGCCTACTAAACCGTCACTGTCTACTTCCATACCATGGCCAGTTTGAAATATTAAAAAATATAAACACAAGTGTGACATTTCTTAAACCGACCATGGTAGGAGTTGACTTTGTATATGGTGAAGTGTGGAATTGCATTGGGATGTTTAGCTGAAGCTTTTAACCAGCCCTATCCCACTCTATAATGCTCACGCTTGACATAAGTGATTCTGCAGGGACTTTGCTCAGTTGTACAAATTGTAAGAAGACTCATTAAAAATAACATCAAACCTAAATGTTCTCATTCAGGAGATGCAGCACCATCAAGTAACGTCTGGTTCTTGTTTCATTGAAGAGCTCCTCTGGTTCCTGGTTCCGGTGAAAGTGTCACTCCAGGCCGTGTTTTTCTGCGGCTGAAGGGACGTGCGTAGCCATGAGTGGGGGGTGGTGGGGGGGGGGCAACTTTAGATGCTATAGACACTGGGGGTCATATGGTGACCTGAGGTTTTTTTGTATCTCCTTGGAGACCCTTAAATTCACTGCTAAGTACTGTCTGAATCGATGTCTCAGCTTAAACTCATAGCTGAGAGTAAAATAATCCTTGTGGCGTCGGTGGTATCTGAACGTGGCCAGACCACTGCGTGGTTGGACTCACCACTGTTGTCTGGAAGACTGCAGTGGGCTTTAAACCTGGTTGAGGATGAAGCCTTGTGGTAAAGCACAGACAATACACTGTGTGCATTTAATAACAATGTAATGGTAATCCAGCTGTTTAATCTCTGAGTTCAGATGGGTCACTTATAGCTAAATGAAAAATCACAAAGGCAGATGGCATATTGTCAGTCAACTGATTATCTTGTTAGGGAAAAAAAAAACAAAAGATTATAATGATCGAGCCAAGAGCAATGACACCTAAACGAACCCGCTAAGTGGCATTGTTTACTGTCCTTTTTGGCATAAACAAAGCGAGTAAACAATCCATCTGGGTATGCAGAGGTGTGGAAATACGTAACAAGTCGATGTGAAGGTGTGTTTGCACGTGTTTGTGTGTGTGTGTGTGTGTGTGTTGGGGTGGGGGCAGCAATTTACTGCCTGGGGATCTTTTAAAGGAGTTTCCATGGCAACGGGGGCCTTGTGTACCCTCCCCACCCCACACTTGCTGCATGTCGAAACCCTCTTATAGTACGAGCAGAGTGCTGCATTTTGCTGACCCCCCCGGGGGCCCCCGTCTTAACAGGCAGCATTGATTGGGACAAATTAAAGGCAACACAAGGCAGAGGCGCCTTTCTGTATCTGGGTTAAGGGGACAGCAGCTGAAAGAAGATGTTTTGGGGGGGCAGCCAAAGGCGTTTTGAAGAGGCAGCGCTGCGTGGTTCACTGGTTTAAATGCCAGCTGACCAATGCCGTCACCCATAGGTGGCTGCTGAACTGGGTGGGTGTCTTGAATGCCGACCCCATATCTCCAACCAGCACGAGCATCATTCCTGCAACTCTGGAACTACCTTAAGGCTCAACACGTGTCTGTAATTCATGCTGTTTGTTTAATGTCAAGTCTGTATTTCAAACTGATTTATTTACTATGACAGTCCTTATTTTTCCCAGGATTTAAGACGTAAATCTTTGGAGTTTGGCTTTCTTTTAGATGCATATGACAAATGAAAAAGGCCACACCTCTGCCTCATGTGGTGCGAGAGCTTACAGTGAACAGGCAGCATGCGCGGTTAGCTGGACTTTGACAAATCCAAAGCCATAAATTATTATTATTATTTTTTTAGGTATACATATCCCCCCGACTTAACTGTGGAGCATCAGACTCGTTCCTGGATTAGTGTTACTGCTTGTACAGAAAGAAAGGTTAAGATAGCTAATGCTCTGAAGAGTCAAAGCCAAATTGTTTAAGTGAAATATGTACAGCGTCTACTAGGGAGTATGTCATAAATTACAGGCGGGAATACATAGTTTGCTTTAAGACTCCACAGAATGGCATGAAAAAAAAAAACACTACTAGTGAAGCGTTTGCTAGCAGGGCTAAAGAGGCTAACGTTTGCTAACAGGCTTGAGGTTTCGATCCAAGGGCCTGTTTTTGTCAGGAAGTTTCCCAGCGCACACGCACTCGCTCATGAGGCGACAGCGACGGCAGCAGCTGTCACTGTGTCGCTAATGGTTAGGATCCCTTTTGGATGGAATTGATTTAATTTCTGCTAAATTTACACTGGGGAGACAGGGGCAGAGCCCCACCAATGCGATACCCTCATGGGGACTTGGGGGAGTTTACGGAGCATGGAAGAGTGGGGGTGGAGTTGAGATGGAGGCAGGATTGGGCACAGCTGCCCCCACTATGCTAACCCTATTAGTGGCTAGTCTTTCCTTGTCATTTAGTGCCCTCGCGGTCTTGGGGAAAGTCGCATTCCTTAAAGAAGTCACCTCACGTCACTTGATTAGAGAGTGACTTTTATTTGGTCCTGTGTAAGTCGCCGGTAAGCAGTGGTTGGTGCTGAAACATCACCATTGCTTGCTAGCGGGTTTATGTCATGGAGCAGCTTGTGTTTATGGAAAAATGATATTCTTTTGGCACAAGCGCACGCCTGGCATGATGTCACTTTGATGAAATAAAGTGTTAATAAGACTGACCACTAAGCAGAGCGGCATGCCAGCCATGTTTCCGAGCCATTGACCATTTCCATGGAGACGCCTCTTTAAGGAAAGAGGCCTTGTGGAATGCAGGCCATGAACAGCAACTGTTTGACCTGACTGGACCCGGCCCTTAAACAAGTTGTATTTTGAGAACAAGCTGCACCGTCACTGAGCTGGTGCCGAGGGCATCTGCGGGGAAAAAACATCCCATAATGTACACTGTGAATCAGGGGTCTGCCAAAGCCCAGCTGTGCCCTGACAAGCAGCCCGCTTTGTGCCGTAAATCCTGCGGGTATCAGTGTTCTCGGAGAGCACAATTGATCGTTAACCCCGCACCATTATGATTAAAAGGGAGCATATTCTGTACACACGCCCTGTTGGGTGTCACCTTAGTGGGCAGTCAATTGTCTGCATCTCTGCAGGAGCAAATACAAGCGTGACCCCTTTCAGGCCCTTGCTTCTGTGGGGGTCACCCAGACTCACATGTCAGTTATTTCCCAGTGTTCCTTTGTTTTTGGGTTAGACCAGACGAGCGATTGGCTCACAAAGAGCCGGTGACCCCTGTGTGTTTAGGCTCCTCCCCTTCATTTATACTGTCCAGTAGGATGTTAAGAAATAAATGACCTGAAGTGTATGACATGGCCTGCATTGAAGATCCCTGCTGGTGCTCCCCCCACCCTCGTTACCACTGCCCAGCACCTGTCAAAGGATCTTAGGCATCAGAAGTGCCACTGGGGGGGGTGGAGTTCAGAGCTGCACTGTGTGTAATTGACATCCCCCGTCTCCACTCACGATGCAAGCTTCCCGTGTCGACCCGCCCTGTTTCAGGCTGATCGACAGCCTGCCCATAATGAGGATAAATGTGCTGTGGTTGGCCACAAACCGCTGGCATCTGCCCCCCCCCCGGGACAGCCTGCATCCAACACGATCGGCCCTCTGGGTCCTCATGAGCGACAGGTGTCAAATTATTGATAAAAAACGATCGGGTTTGCATTCCTTTGTCTGCTTCCACGCCGCAATTATGGACGCGGTTCTGTATGTGTCTCCGTTCTGCGGGGTGGGGGGGCTGGGTAGGAAAAACAGCTGTGATGAAAATTCCAGGCTTTGCCGCCATGCTACAAGTGAGAAATCAAAACACTTCTTCCTGCCAATAATATAGCATTCGTCATCTGGAGTAATAATTCCGGTTATTTTTCACGAGCTGACATTTTACAAACTGGGTTCTGCTCATTGCAGGAACGTAAGTGACGCTTCCTTTCTGATCGTGTGACTCAAGAAGGCCGTTTTGTTTGCTTTGAGCTACTCCTGCATGCGCAGGGTGCGTTCCCGGGTCGTTACTGGGTGCGTGCACGTTTTGTCCCTCCCCTCACTCATGGGGGGGGGGCGGGGGGATGTGTCAGCACATTTCCTAATAGGTCCCTTTACCTTTATCTGATCTTTGTTTCCCCCTTAGCTTTCTGTGCACCTTCGTTACGGCTTTTTAGCCGCTGCCCCCTCTGTTGGCCAAGGATGAGAAATACGAGCAGACTTGACGTATGCTTTGACGTATGGATCTGACTTCGAATATGAGCATTTGTGCTGTTTCCATCGTAGATGACAAAGACCTTTGAAAATGCAGACACTATAAGCACCCTAATTGGTCCCTGCTCATCACATGGGCCATTTTTGATTGCACTAAGTACACTGTCACGTTGTCTAAATGCTTACCTGGTCACCCTGCACAGAAGCAAACAGTTCGCCGATCACGGCAGGTTTACTGGGGCTGCATTCAATGGCGCTTTCCCTGCTGCTGATCTGTATGCAGCAAAATACCGCGTCAGAGTGTGCTGCATATTTGCACAAAAAGAAACAAATTTACCGGTGGCTGCGTCAATGTGTGCATGCCCAGTGTAGGCTAATAACTTCCTCATTTTTGTTTTGTTCGTTTCAGTGTATGGAAATGCTGTCGTACATTTGAAAACGCCCTTTTGGATTTCCATTTTGAAATCTCCATTTTTAAAAGATAACGTAGAAGTGTGGACGCTGATAAACATTGACAAATCATTGCCTTGATGTTTACGCGTATGCAACCAATATCGTTGGCAAAAAAGTTTTTTTTTCCTCCCTCAGTCAGTAGGGATGTGCCTCACCTGTCACCCCTGTGAGTGACACCTATGACATCATCGCATATGGGCCTGGTGACAGCAGAATGCTCTCAATTATGCCCCAAGGTGGGCAGATCCCATACAATGAGGGCAGTGGATGTCCTCTTCCTGCCCCAGCCAGCAGGGTAATGGAAAATGTGGTCTAATTGCCTTCACCTTATCCTGATTGGAGTAGCTGGCAAAGGCAGAGTCTTAATTAAATTACCAGACCCTGCAAGCTTTTGCCAAAGAGGAGTTTTCTTACTGATTGGTGGGTGGCAGAGGGATTAACAAACACATAAGCGGAATTCTCTGTTACTACACAGCCTAGACCGAGGCAGCCAATCAGAGAGAAAGGATGGGGCGTGATTGGCCAGATGAGAAGCAGCAATCTGGAATGAAATGTCCTCTCATTGGGGGAGCAGATGTTGCTGCTGTGGGCGTATTTTCTTTATGGGATACTGCTAGTGCTAGTATGGTACAGGTGACCACGGTGTGGGACAGAGGGGTCAGTATTTAAAGAGAGAGAGAGAGAGCACCCAGTCATAGTCTGAGCTTTTACGTCCACATTGAAAATGCTGGCCACGTCCACATTTACCACCATCAGCATTTTTTTTTTGCTTTACTGACGAAACCTCAGCTCGCAGTTTTTTCTGGCATTTTTGCATATTTCGTTTTGGCCTCCCCCATCTCTCAGATCCTCGTGCCCACGGCCAGCCAACACACACACGCACACACACGCGCGCACACACACACACACACACACAAACACGCACACAAACGAATCATGACAATGGGCTTCGCCTCTGCGCACACACATCTCACATTTTCCTTCTCGCCTCCAATTTTTGGTCAAAGGCAGCGGATTGGAGCTGGGCTTCGTGCTGTGGAATGGGCCTGCTGCTGGATCAGCGGGGGGGGGGGGGGGGTT
>JAABNX020000143.1:21663493-21684962 GCA_015163995.2 Mormyrus lacerda
TACCCCCTTATCCCCCCAGATCTGCAAGCACAGCTGTGTCTGAAATGATCCTTTTTCTGTGGATCTGCCTCTGAGTCAGATCATGGTGGGGGGGTGCTCTTTGTTTACGACTGCAGAATCCTTTTGCAATCAGGTACACTGCAATCCCTTGCTTCTGCTAGAAGGTGAGCATCTGCCCACACCAAAGGGCATGGCCTGCTTCCTGATGGGGGCCACATTTACCAACATCCCCCTGGGCCACGTCTGCATGCTATAGCTCCGGGGAACTGTGCTCTGTCCATCTGCTCCGGACCGGTCCAGCCGAGAGCCGCATGCCAAGCGGTGCCGGGTACAAGGAGTCGGATCCGCTGACGCCGCGGCACTCCCTCTTTCCCTCGCTGTCAGCCCCGACCCCCACAACTCGACAGATCCCATCACAGCCCCAGATCTCCCCCCCTCTCACGGCGGGGCGGAACCGCTGAGTTTGCCCTGAAATGGTCACACGCAGCGAAGCTACTTTTCCGGAAGCACCAGGAGATGGAGGCACCTAACCTTTCAGTGAAGTGGAAGAAAAAATCAAAGGGCTTGACTTATTCGGAATAACTTCGCAATCGGTTTCAGACGTTCCGAGACTTCACGTTATGGGTGCTGCGAGCACACATGAGATTAGAAACTTCGCGGTAAGCTTTTGTGAACTTTTTAAGCTTCTGAAGTACCTATTTTGGAGCCAGCTTACAGCATTTTTGTGATTACATTAATTCTCAGATCTCCTCCACCACGGATGGTTTAGCGGCTGACGACCTGAATTCTCGCAGCGCTGCATTACTGTAATGAAAAGTCTTTGGAGACATGAAAACTCTCAAATGCATTACAGATGGAGAGCGGGGATAATTGCCAGTCTGCTTTCCATTCTGCCGTTCTGAAAAATACACGCATGTGCCGGGTCTCTCCTGTTTTAGGGACGCCTCGCAGAAACCAGGAATGGCGAGTGTTTGAGGGAGGAGATACTCATTCCAAAATGGTGGGATGTGGTTCAGAAGCAGATATCCCCATCCCCAAACAGTCAGGCACCATCCCCAGCTTCCGGTTAGAATCAGCTGATATGCAATCGAAAGATTCCACCAGAAACCAAAGTAGGGGTCCCAGTCAGATCCAGTGCTGCCTGGGAAGCGCTGAACATCCCAGTATTTGAGGGACATCATGAAGATCATGTCACATTTATTCATTATTCTGAAAGTTTTATCAAAAGCAACTTTTAGTTAGTAGAGGGAAGGGTTTCAAGTAGAGGAAATGTTTTCCTTGTGGGATTTGAACACACAACCTTTGTATTTTTAGCATAATGCTGTACTTGTTATGGTTTAGAGCCTTTGGTAAATAGGCTCCTGTTATAGCTGCTTTTTTAACACCTTCTTGGTGTTGTTGGTGGAGGATCGGAGGAGACACACTGTGGCTATCGTAGGCGCATGGCACACAACTTAGGTCATGGTTTGGTCGTTGTGGTGAGCAGTCTCCTGTCCTGTAACCACGACATTGTAAATTTATGATCTGTTTGGCCTTCTCCTATGTGGTTGTAGGGGGCGGGGGGGGGCATGCGCCAGGCACTGTTGCCGAGAGACGCCTCTCTACGAGTCGGGGGGCTGGGCCTGGCCAGGCCTTGGGGGGCAGGCGTAGTGGAACCCGCTAAAAGGACCAATGACAATGGAGCCCCATTTATTTACCCGTCGAAGCAGCTTCTGAAACGCATGGAGCAAAATTCCGGAAATTGCTTTGGAGTGTCTTTGAGCCTGGGAGGCAATCCCTGGATGGGGCCCTAAATGGGGTGGGGGGTGGGTTTAATCGACTGGAAAGGAACTTCACATTGTAAATCACAGCCGTCATCGATCACTGAAGTCGCTGGACAGAGGAAAGATCTCACTCCTTCTTTATAGCAGGTCCGTTTTTGCTTTGTGGCTCACTAGCTCGACTGTGGGGGGATACAGCGGCATCCGCTGGTCAGCTGGCCGTAGCGGCAGTCATTAAAGTCACGGCACAAGTCACCCGTGCCCCCGTGCTCGTCTCTGTCCTCTCTTGTTTCAGGGAACACTCTCCCTCACACACACAAGCACGCCCCCCGCACACCCTGTCATTTTCATCCTTTCAGCTCCGGAGGGGCACGCTGACGGCAGTTTGAACCCCTCCCTGTAATGAAAAGGATCGGCTCTCATCCCATCGTATCTTGGCTGTCCGCCCTCCATATGCTAATGAATGCCGGAGCGTGTGCGCGTGTATGTGCGCGTGTATGTGCGCGTGTTTGTGTGAGCGTGTGTGGGGGCCACCGTGCCAAGCATCACGGAGACATTTATGGTCGAATTATATGATCGTGTTCAAGTTTTATTGCCGTAATATTGTTTATTTACTGTGCTTCGTCATCATCTTTATTCGCTATAGCGGCACTGCGCTACGCCAGAAAGCGATTCATTCAATATCCTATTTCTATGTAGTACTTATGCTTCCAATTTATTCAAAGGCATGCATACGTTTTATATACATGAAATGAATCAGTGTTCTTAGTGCCAGCGTTACAGGTCTAGAGTTCGAATTTGACGGAATGAGAGCAAAGCAGGAATAATCAGGGGAGAGGGAGGTATAATCCTTCCTCCCTCGACGACGCTTAAGACTCTTGGCGGTTTTTCCTGGCCGCGGTGCTCTGGATCACTTTGCATTCACCTCCTCCCTCCCTCTGCTGGCGCACGGGCAGGATTTACCTGCAGGCAGCGCCACGTGGCATCTAGGCCCAGATGCGGGCCCCTAGTAAACAAGCAGGCGTGGGTCCAGGGTGGTGAGGCGGAGCTGTAGCAGAAAACGCTCGCTGCCAGTGAACTGTAACAGGGCGACTGTGCGGAAAGGTGCGGCTGCGTAAAAGATCTTATTAGTCGTGATTACTGCCACCACACTGAAACGGGGGTTGACTGCGCAGGGGCAGCACTGAAGCCGTCGAGCTGCACAACAGCGAGTGGGAAATGATACGATCAGTGGTGGCAGATGCCGGCATGGCGTCAGTGCAGCGCGCACGATCAGGGAACCCTGGCCGACTGGCGCAGGATTTGGGCGTGGTCTCGATCTCATAGCGCCGCCCATTGGACTGGCTGGGAGGAGGGGTGGAGCTCAGCAGACTTGGATTGGTGGGTGTCACATATCTTTAGCCCGGCGGGGATTACCCATGGAGACATGCGTGTGAAAACGGAGAGATCCTCACACACTGTAGTGAATTTCTGTTGGGCTGCAGGGGCACTGCCTGGGCTATACATATAGTATAAAGAGCATGTGTTGTAATATTTGGAATATTGATTTTATCAGCAATCTGTTAATTACTGTTCAGTCTGTACCTTTACCCTTGTCTTTTCCTTCATATCTTCCAAATCAGCATTGGCTAATTACTCCATTTATCATTCACCCCCCCCCCAGGTCCCCAGCTCCCAGACTTCAATGGGCTGCTGTCACGTACCATAAGCCCATGATAAATGTTGATCTGTCTATATAGCTGCTGGCTTCTTAGTAGGCTGGTCACTCCTCATTGCAGGCTGGTATCTCCTTGCTGCAGGCTGGTCTCTCCTCAATGCAGGCTGGTCTTTCCTCACTGCAGGCTGTCCTGGCACAGTGGCATCAGTGCCTCTTTTAACTTCTTGCCTCCATCCGCATTGCGCTCCCCCACCCTTTAGGTTCCATCTCCTCCATCATCCCTTTATGCTGTAATTCAATCAATGTCTGCTCTAGTCCCCCCCCCCCCCACAAAAAACTGTACAGAGGCTCTGATCCGCCTGTGACCAAAAATCGTTCCGAATGCGCACCGCAGACATGAAACCCAAATGCCGACGGGAAAAAAAAAATGGTTAATTATGTGCGACATATTTGTGGTTCGGGCAAATTGTTCTGCCATTTATGTGCATCCAGAAATGAGCTCGCGCCACAAATTTGTACCACTTCCTTTCAAATTAGTGGACGCGGGCAGAAGTGGGGCAAAGGTCGGGCACATGGAGCCTGCTGGAGAAGGGGCCCCCATCCCCTGACCCCGCCGATCCTGAGCGCTGCCGTGACTCTCCAGTTTAGGCTGTGCCCAGTGCCGTCCGTGTCCCCGGCTGGGCGCACCGCTGGCCTGGGTCATACCGGTTTGCAGCTTTAGGAATTAGGAGTGTTTTATAGGTGGACAGTGGTCAGGAACTGAGGTTTTCATAAAGACTCACCCATGTGTGAGTGTGTTCAAAATTGGTATTTGAATTTTGCAATTGAAATTATGGCAGAGCAATATGAGGCTACGGTGAGTACTGTATTCGTTAATCAGAAAGTGCCAGAACCTGAAGGCCATTTGAGAGCGGAGAGGTGACATGGCGAGCGCCAGTCACGGAACGTGTAAAAAAACACAGTGCTGTGTATTTTTAAGAATAAATGTAAACTAGTATACGATGTGAAATTGGTCTGGAAATGAATGTATATACCTGTTTTATTTTATTATGTTAATGATTTTTGTTTTTTTAACCAAATCTGCCAGATCCACGCACACAGATCTCAGAACGTGTTCCGGCACAATCCAGAACAAAGTCTAGTCATTTTTATGTTTGAATGTGCATTGAGACTGACGTAATTTACTAATGTGTAGGATCTGATTCATCAGCGGCATGTACCTATGGCTGGGTCCTATCTTAACTCCACCCACTCTGTCACCTGACTCTTCTGTCCCGCCTTCTTTCTGTCTCTGTAGCGCCTTCAGCGGTGTCCATCATTCACCAGGTGAGCCGCACCGTAGACAGCATCACGCTCTCCTGGTCCCAGCCGGACCACCCCAATGGGGTCATACTGGACTATGAGCTGCAGTACTATGAGAAGGTAAGAGAGCAGAAATGGGAAGTGCTGGATCTGGGGGCAGGGGGTCACTTCACTGCCAGGTGTGTGGGACTTGATGGGACATGATAAAGTGACAGCTTTGACCAAGGATTTCACGTTCGTCAATCTGAAAGGGAGTTAGTCACCAGGAGACAGCTGGAATCAGGCTGTAGGGTATTCATTACACCTGTGTGTTAATAGGAAATGTATTGACCACAGGTCGAATAATATTATCTCTGTCAAGATGCCTTCTTAGTTAGTGCCCCATCTGCCTGTAACTTCTGGGATAGGCTCCAGACCCCTGGAACCCTGAATAGAATAAGTGGTTACAGAAAATGGATAGATGGATGGATGGATGGATGGATGGATGGAGGGATGGATGGATGGATGGATGAAAGGAAGATGCCACTTATTTCTAACCCAGGCTCATCTTTGAGAGAACAAAAAGAAACAAAAACATTCACCCAACTTGGATACACAATCAGAGTAGAAGACGATGAGTCGGTTATACCTTTAGTCCAGACTAAATGACACGCTCCTATTCATCTGATCATCTATGCTGGATCCCCAGGATCAGTCAGAGTACAACTCATCCACCGTGAAGAGCCAGACCAACACAGCAGTCATACGGGGCCTCAAACCCGGAGCCATCTACGTGTTCCAAGTGCGGGCCAGGACGGTGGCAGGCTTTGGCCGCTACAGTGGGAAGATGTACTTCCAGACCATGACCGAAGGTGGGTGAGGAGCTGCCCCCCCGTGCTGGTCACTTGCCCTCCAGGAAGCTGGATGGCGGGAGGTGCTGAAGGTTCACCCTGTGGTGGACTTTGCCCTGGACTGTCAATTTGTTTGATTTTTAAAAAACTGAAGATAGGCTGCATGGCAGTATTACTGATCCTGCCGTAAAGTAGGTCAGGCTTGTTTCCATAGTGCTCCAGTTTTCTACAAACCGCAGTCAGTCTGATACACATCAGCTCTTTGATGGCAGGTTTAGAGGGCATTGCCTGTGACAGATTCCGTCTGCCAGCCCATTTGATGTTGTTTTTAATTTCTCAAAAGAACTACTGATTTTAGCTAGACCGATATTAGGTATTTGCAACTTGGTCTTCTAAGATGACTTAACATCAGCTTTCTGCATTGCAAAATCACCTGTTGTCATTGTGTTTCTAAGGGGCAGGTGATAGCTATGAGGGCCTAATCACTTTTGCATAAAGCTTTTAGTCGCTTCAGGTTTTCTGGAAGGATCTTTGCGGTTCACCTGTTTAGCATCCTGTTACATAGTAAAGTTAACGGCTGAGCTCAGTGAGTCATACCTCTACACACCCTGTTGGGGTTCAGGGCTTTGAGAAGACACCAAAATACCACCTAAAAGGTACAAAGACTGACCCTGTGGGATTTGAATCTGTGATCATTGGGTTACTGGCCCTGGCTTCATACTATTATGCTTACTGACCTACAGTTGTGGATACGATTAATCTGCTGTCTGAATTTGCTTGCATCCTCTCCCCCTGGACCACTTAGCGTACCCTGTCCAGCCAGCAGAGTTGAAAATCCAGGCAATTCATTGAGTCCAGAGGGACACATATGGGTCCATACTGCACATAGAAGGAGCAGTACCATCAAGACTAGCAAACCCATTGAAATTCTCCCTAAATATCCCATTACTAGTATCACTTAGGGACAAAATTAGCTTGATACCAGCCTCCCTGCTGCTCTCTACAGGAAGCAGATAACATTAGTAAGGCCTCTGCCAGCATAGGGGCCAGACAGCATAGTGCAGCCTCTTACAGCACTCTGGCCCTGTGTAGGAGTGGTTAGGTAACTAACAGGTGATTGAACAGAAATGACATCGTTGCAAAAAAAAATAAAAAATTCTTGAAGATTAAACAAACATAATAGGCCCGACCCAAGAAACAGCCGATTCCCAGAGTATGGGGCAAGGGAACGTCGTAAAAAGAGCTGAACCATGGCTTCTCTGTTGTACCCTTTGGCCAGAAACCATAATTTCTTAGCTTTTACTGTTCACAAGTCTTACACTTGTAATAATTTTTTGTTTATAGACGAATATAACACCAGCATGCAAGAGAAACTGCCGCTGATCATCGGCTCGGCTGCGGCCGGCCTCGTCTTCCTTATCGCCGTGGTGGTCATTGTCATTGTCTGCAATCGGTGAGTCATTCCTGTTCCCACCCTTTTCGCCGTGGCGACACCAGGCATCATGATGTATTAGCCCCCCCCCCCCCCAGGCCACCGTTATAGCTATTTGTATTTCACCCAGGAGGAGGGGCTTTGAGAGGACAGACTCAGAATACACAGACAAGCTACAGCACTATACCAGTGGCCACAGTGAGTAACATCCACATACCTCTTCGACAAAAATATGTTTTCTTATGTTAGACCCCGCCCCATTTCTTTTTGCCACACCCCACCCATGAGTCTCCTCTCCTACTGGCTCTTTCCTGCGAAAAAAAAAAAACATTTCGTTTCATTTTTAAGTATCATTCATCACACTCTTTTTCATATTATGTGCCACAGCCCTAGAAAAAAAATTGAAGTACCAGAAAACACAAATCCAGTTTCTAAATTATTTTCTTAACTGATATTTACAGATTACAGTAGTCTGCATCTATGGGGATGACCGAGATTTTAATTTAAATCCAGCACAGCTCCATTTCTGCTTTGAGTTTAAGGGTAATCGCAACCCAACCCCCAATTCCCTCAGCTTAAATATTAATGCAGGGACATGGTGTACCCCCACCCCCCACGACCTTAGTTATCAGTTTAGACAAAATCCTCTATGCATAATCAATAGGATCAGGTTGCACCAAATGCAGTATTTACAGAACTCGTTTCTGCTTGAGTACAAACAGCATAGCGCCTCGGCAGTGGTAAACCCCCCCCTCCCCCCCCATCCTGCCACCCCGGTTTAATCCCACAGTGCTGCTGCTTCTTGGCCACACAGTCTGTGGCTTTGGATCGTAGCCCATTTCCCGGGTCATGCAGACGCTACCAGTTGAGTTCAGTTGCCGCCCTTGAGGATAGCGCTTCTCAAGTCCTGTCACCAGGGCATCTCTAGGGGAACAGAGATGCCAGAGTTACTCCCTAAATAGGAATAACATGCTGAACAAGCGGTTAACGCTCTGCATGGCAACTCCTGTCCCCAGACTGAACCTCAGCATATCTGCCCAGGGAGAAACGGTGCTTATACATATTCACTAGCAGCAGAAACTGTCACTTGTTTCTCTTTGTGTATCATCTTGATTATTGTTATGGACCAGTGTGAATCTCCATGTCTGCCAATCATCTGGGGCGAAGATGCACCCCAGACCACCCCTGCTTATGAATATTCATGAGCGGCGACAAAAAAACGGGAGGGGAACCCGCTGAGCAGAGAACTTGTCACTTAGGTAGATCTGTAACTGGGTTCTGGAAGCTTCTTTTCAACAACGTTGGTCGAGGCATTTGACTCATAGGCTTGTTTGCTTGTTTCTTTTCTCAAGGTCTTCTCTGTTAATCATGGGTCTGCTGGACCTGACCGCAGAGGCCAACTGTCGCTCAGATACGTCTGTACTAATATACTGCATGTAGAGGCCAAAGAATTGGACCTGAGACCCGGTGTTCCCTAGTTCTTCCATAGCCCACCCTAAGTCAATTTACTTGTCTGCCAGGTTTAAGGGAGACAATTTATTTCTCAGACCAGTGTGATAAGGGCAGTGTTCTAAGCCGCTAAAAACTCTTCTCCCACTGTCTCAACTCCCTCTGTCTGGCAGAGACTCACACGGTAAGCTTACCATGCCTGGGACGTTTAGCAAGCAAGTGCCGTAAGCTCACCCAAGGCTGCTTATCTGTCCGACACCGGCAGCTACAGCATTTTAATCCTGACTCTTAGGTGTGCTTTACCTTGGACCATGTCAGTAATATCAGGGTTTTATCTTTCCCATAATGCACCTCAGCAAAACCCCACACATTTCCACAGTTCATCTGAAGTAGTAGTTGTTGCTGGCTCAGTGAGTCGCAGCAGATAATTTCTGAATTCGGTTCAGCTTTTGTGTTGGGTCAAAGCGAAGTTCAAACACACTGAGCCTCAACAGAAAATTGCACAACTTCCCTGTTGTCATTTTCTTTCTTCATCTCCATTCCTTGCATCGTTTCCTATTTGAGGAATTGCCTGTATTGTAGCTGCTTGTCCTTCTTCCAAGTGACTCCAGGAATGAAGATCTATATAGATCCGTTTACGTATGAAGACCCCAACGAAGCCGTGAGAGAGTTTGCCAAGGAAATTGATATATCCTGCGTGAAGATTGAGCAAGTTATTGGAGCAGGTAATCAGACACCCAGTCGATTGTAGTCCCAACATCAGAAATGGACTTAAACGATCAGCAAGAGCTTTGCAAATATATTATCATAACAAAGTATTATTCAGTTTTCTTACTGGGACATAAATGACGTTGATGGAGGAGATGAAGTTCACAATTTAAGAAAATGAGACAACTAGGATAATGATTTCCAAAAGCTTTGAAATAATTTATGGGATAGAGATAGATGTTAGTTTGAGTTGCAGCAGCACACAGTTACAGCAACCTAACCATGCCATCAACAGGTTGGATTAAAGGCATCTTGGTCTGGCACATCTTTCCACGTCTTAAGAAATCTTAAGGCAAATTCCATTACAAACCTAAAATTACTTACATCAAAAGCATTGGGGGTAGTTTCCAAACCCTACAGACTATTTACAAGGTAATAAAACTGTTACATACATGTAAATGTGTGTGCAGACTTGTCTCAAATTGAAAATCTCACTCGAACCAGCTGACCAAAGTTTCAACTCTTTCCTAGGGGAGTTTGGAGAAGTCTGCAGTGGGAATCTGAAGATGCCAAACAAGAGGGAAATGGTGGTGGCAATCAAGACCCTGAAGTCAGGATACACAGAGAAGCAGCGCCGTGACTTCCTGAGTGAGGCCAGCATCATGGGACAGTTCGACCACCCCAATGTCATCCGCCTGGAAGGTGTGGTCACTAAGAGTAGCCCGGTCATGATTATCACAGAGTTCATGGAGAACGGCTCGCTGGACTCCTTCCTCAGGGTGAGTGGGATGGCCTCTTCTTTTGCTCCATCTTAGTTTGTAACTTTGAGAAACCCCAGTGCATCATGGTCACACCATGGCTTAGTAGTTGTAATGAAAGTTTCATGAACCATTTGCTGTATTTTTTGAGCCCACTAGATGGTGCTCGTGGTTTGCTTTGGGGCATGCTTTGAGCCCTTTTTTAAACAAAGAGTGAATCTCAATACCAAGAATGCAAAGACCAGACTTGTGGTATTAGCATGACCAGTCTGGCTAACTTGCCTTCTAAAAACAAACTCGGGGCTTAATGAATCATGGCATTGATCTTGTTTGACAAGGATGAAACTGGTGCATCCTTGATATTTGGAGCAGAGCAAGACCATCGTCTAGGGATTTTTATTGAACTTGTGTACTTGTGTCCTTAGTATTGGAGCTGGTCTTCAACAATGGAAGATGACGTAAAACAGGTACACAAGAACACAGGTTTTTTCATACGCATATTGAGATTCACTCAGAGAGCGCCATCTAGTGGGGTCAAAAAATACAGCAAATGGTTCATGAAGTTTCATTTAGCCATCACTACTTAGTAGGCAGCCTGCTTCAATTTCAGTGTTGGATTTTGTCCATTGCTGGACTTCTCTCTAAGCTAAAGCCTCCGCTGTAAAGGGGCTTTCTGCCTGAGCCTGTTACCATGCTGCATTAATAAATGCACATCTTTATATTTTCAGCACTATCCTTAGTAGAGTGTTACTTTGTTGATGCTGAGTTTTGCATTAAAGTGGGAATTCTTAAACCAGGGACCCCCAAATGAAAACAGACCAGAACTAGGGACCCCATACAGGGTTGGTGGGGGATTACTGACATAAGTATTCCTGACTCTGAAGGGGGAGGGGGGGGGCATGAACGTGAGTGTTTTTCACGATGTGTGAAATACCGACATTCCGTCAATTTACATCTCTGTGGACCCCCTCCCCCGGTTCTCCGGACCCCAGACTGAAAACTCCTTTAGAGCTATCGTTTACTGTGGCCCCCCCTGAAATAGACAGACTCCAGCTCTCCCGTAGTCCTGTCTCTCTCTGCTTTCCTTCTTCATTACAGGTGCACACTCTCTGACCCCCAACCCCAAAGCTCAGAACCAGATGAAAACTGATAACAAACTCGTTTTGCATTGTATCACTGAAATGATCCGTCATCCAAATTCAAAAGTAAAATGAAGCATCTATCTCATCAAGATGATCATTTTCTACAGTTTGTCATCTTGTCACCTCACATCTTGTCACATGATCTGTCCTGAAAAGGTAGCTGAGCCAGTCCTGGAATACGATTCCTGAATTTCCCTCCAGAGTTGATTTGGCAACTTCCAGATTAATTTCTTCCTTTATATATGAAGTGCAGGTATTGTCAGGTGCTCCATATACAAAAGCGCATCATTCTACCTCGCGAAGAACTACTATAACCACCATGAAGATGATCAATAATCACCCAGCAGAATATTTGATAGGTTTTTTTATTTATTTTTTTCTTCTGCAGGCA
Organism: Mormyrus lacerda; assembly: GCA_015163995.2. Taxonomy (NCBI): domain Eukaryota; kingdom Metazoa; phylum Chordata; class Actinopteri; order Osteoglossiformes; family Mormyridae; genus Mormyrus; species Mormyrus lacerda. The sequence goes on from JAABNX020000143.1 coordinate 21,674,923, forward strand.
GTTTCTGAGCTGCATTGCGGCTAAAGGCCCTTTACACTGTGAAAGACATTGAGGACAGCAAAAAAAAAAAAAAACTGAAACGTGATTCCGATGCATAAACAGGCCCTGGGGAGGGTGGGGGGGGGGCATGAGGCCCTTAACCTGTCCCGTGTATGGCATGCATTATCATGCAATGCACAGAGACAAGGATTAGGAGCCATTAAAGATGTATGCTTTTGCATGATGTCACAGGTGCACATTTTTCAGTTTATTCATTATGTTAATGCATCATAATCTCATGTATTATTCATGACGTCCACGATGACATGCCAGCAACTGGCAGATAGGCCCCCACCCAGCCGCCTCCGCCCTCACGCTTCCACCTCCCTCCATCTTCCTTACTTTCTCTTCGTTCAGTTTCAAATTATTACACATGGAAAAAAAATTTGCCTCCCCGAAAATCGGAGATGGCAGTAATATTTACATTCCTCCATAAATGGAACTGCATGTGACAAAGGAATTTTAATAGCAGAAAAAATTTAATAGGAGGGGACCTTCGTGGAGTCATTGCCATTAATTGGCTTCACTGCACTTTTGAAGTGCAAAAGAAAGCCATTTTTTATTGAAATTTCTGAAACGCCTGGTCTTGAATAACAATGGATTCTGTCCTCCCCCCCCCCATCAGTTTTGTTTTGATCAGAGAAACCGTGTTCCCGAAGACATCAATATTTTTTTGGAAGGAAAAAAAAAGATATTTTAAGAAAAATCCATGTTTCACAGCAGTGTGTCACAGCTCTGTGAACGATAAACCCACCATAAACAATACCTTTATTCTCAATTGCCTGTCATTTCGTATGTCATCCTGACAAATGTAGACTGAATTTTGGTTTTTTTTCCCCACTGGTGAATTAAAAATGCTTTTTTTGTTCCTTGTCTGTGCAAATAGTCAGTGGTCCTGTGATCAGATGGATATGTTCCAGAGTGCTAATGTAATATCCTCTAACAGAGAGCAAAGAAGACGCCATCAGAGGAATAAGCCGTTTTACTGTCTGTATGATTTGTTGAGGGGGAGTTTGTAATCCAGTGAGAAAAAGTGTGAAGGTTGGAAAATCCACTTCCATTCCCTTGACTTCTTTGTAGCTGTTTGCCAGTGTTAATGCCCTGATCTGTGTCAAAGGCGTCCAGAGCAATTTGCCCACTAGCCTAGCTGATGGCTGTCTCCCCCGGCTGGAGACCCCGAACATTGTTGGTTCTCTTTAAAACTTCACGGTGTCTGTCTCCATGGATTGTGTGCCGCGAGGTTTTAGAGAGTTTCAGACATGGTGATAGATGATAAAACAGATGGTAAAACCTGAAGTCGAAAATATATAGTTTCCTGCTGGGATAAAATTAAACAAAGACAGGAAAAAATTGAGCACTTGGAAGGAAAAACACAGAGACACACACACATTCCTGTCAGCATTTTCCTTTTACTGATTTTGGAGAGTAAGAGATTTGTTTTCCTTCCACTTCAGCCTTGTGGAAGGTTCCGTTTCAGCTCTGCGTCATTCCAGCTTCCCCAAACTTGCGGCGGGTAAAGAAAGCAAAGAAAAAAATGGCGGGAAAACATAGAGTGAGCATAAACTCCTCACGACCTACAGAGTAACGGGCGGCCGGTTCTGCTGTGTCTGCACGTAGCAAGCGGGGGAGCGGATTGATCGAGGCCGACAGAACAACGTGAGGCATGGAACGCAGGGTGAGATAGGGGGAGCAAAAAGCCGCTTCATCAAATAGTAATAGGCTTAGCGTGAGAAATAAGTGGCAGAGCGGTAATTACGCTAAGCCCCTGGTCCTGGCAGTATATGGTGACTATGGCATGGAGCCTTAACAACGCCTCGCGATTGGCTGAAACCCACGTCAGCAAAAGCGTGAGCCTGCATTTCCTGAACGATAATTGGCTAGGTTTTTTTGTCTCCAGTTCCTCAAGTGTTATTTGTGTGTGTGTGTGGGGGGGGTGGAATGTTTGAGCGCCATGAATAATGGATGGAGTTTTTTTGCGGCAGATCGCGATTGGGGACGGAGGACAGTGAGCTAGACGACGTGGTGCGAAACTGCCTCGGCAGTTAATGAGGGTGGTCTTTGGGGGGGGGGGGGGTGAGAGACAGGGAGGCAGGGAGAATGGCTGAATCGTGTACGGCTTTGTGAACCACTGCACTGACTGTGATTATGGCAGAAAGACCCAAGGTTTGGTGTTGCCGTAGCTCCTGGTGTCCGAATGAGGGTCTGGAAATACAGGGATAGGACTCAGGTAGATGTGACTGGAAGTCGGCAGAAGAAGCCCAGGAAAGTTGACATGCTACTTATTCAAATGGACAGGTGGTTGGAGCGTCTCAGAAATGGCAGCATGCTATTCACAGCTACTGACGGTGGTCGAGACATACCAGGAATGCTAATGGCAAATGCAGTTACTACTGTCAGTAGTAGGACACTCCTGTAATGCTATCATGCTACTCAGAGATACTGACAGAGCTACTAGCAGTACAGGAATGCTAGCATGCTACTCACAGATAGTTGCGTAGCTACTAGCAGTACAGAAATGCTAATAATTTTAACAACTCATGAATGTCAACAAGGTATTCAAAGCAACCGACAGTGCTGCAAACAGCTCAGGAATGCTAACATTCTATTTGCAGCAACTGACAAGAGTTGTAAACAGCCCAGGAATCAAGGAATTTTAACATGCTATTCACAGCAACTGATAGAATTGTAAACAGCCCAGGAATGCTAACATGCTATTTGCAGCTTCTAACAGGACTACAAACAGCCCAGGAATGTTAATATGTTATTTGCACTTACTTCCAAAATAACAGCAAACTGAGAAATCTAACATGGTCGCTTTGGTTTCCACCAGCAAAACGATGGACAGTTCACGGTGATCCAGCTGGTGGGCATGCTACGGGGCATCGCCTCGGGCATGAAGTACCTGTCTGATATGAACTACGTCCACCGGGACCTGGCCGCCCGCAACATCCTGGTGAACAGCAACCTGGTGTGCAAGGTGTCCGATTTCGGACTGTCCCGCTTTTTGGAGGACGACACCTCGGACCCCACGTACACCAGTGCTCTGGTGAGCATCCACATTCATTAACTCATCATGAGCAGTGTATAGTATTTTAGAAATGACTGTACCTTCTCAATTGTGTAAATTATGCAAATTACATGTATTTTCAGTGCTATTTTTCATTTGATTTACAAGAGATGTAAAGAGATTAACAATAGAAAGTGACTTTGGATAAAGCCATTTTAGGGAATGGACTTGTACTGTGACTACACACCAAGGATGCTCCCCCGAGCTACTTGTGCTTCATATCATGCATGAAACATTAGGAGTTAGTGCTACTTGTTATCCTATTTTTCTTGAGTTTGCTTCCTTTTTCATTCCCAGGGAGGGAAGATCCCTATTCGATGGACTGCACCCGAAGCAATCCAGTACAGGAAGTTCACATCAGCCAGTGATGTCTGGAGCTACGGCATTGTCATGTGGGAAGTGATGTCATACGGGGAGCGGCCTTACTGGGACATGACCAATCAGGACGTGAGTACTTAATGCTAGAAGTATTTTGTCCTCTATAAGTCTCATTCAGAATTCCATGCATTTTTTATGTTCTCTTTCCAGGTTTATTGTACTGTTTAAAAATGCATTGCAACTGATTTCCCTCCTGGAGAGAGTCTCCCCCTAGTGGTTAGGTTTCTCGATGGCCGCCTTCCGCAAAGGTAGTCTAAAGAAAAACATTTCTGACTTTTTGAGAACTTAGGCTTAAGCATAACAGCGCAGCATGAGTGACTTTGCCATTCTGGATTTGCATTGGATTTGCTGGCTTAGAAGGGAGGGAGTATTTAAGGGAGAAAAACACGCTGATGTAGATCGACAGTTCAGCCAGCGCCCTGCTGTATCCCCGGCTCACGTTTCCAACGGAGTGTGCTCCTTTCTGAAGGAAATAGCCTGTGCTAACACTTAAAGCATCTCAAGAGCTCCCCGCTTGCCATTGCTAATCAAAGCAAACAGCGCGCACTTCTCCGCTAAGTGTTTGCCAAGTTCTAAAAGGCCAACGGATTTGGATAGTGTGGCAGGGCGGGGGGCGGGGGGGGGGGTTGGTTCCTTGAAACAACAACAGGGGGCATTTTTCTGGCTTGGGTGAATGCAGTGGTGAAAAAGGTCTGAGCTAAAGGTACACGCCCGTGAGACCACTAGATCTCTCTGATAGTACGCCAGGCAGGTGCCTTTGAGGATGGAAGAGGCCTCAGATTGGGCTGCTCACTCATTCTCAGTCTGTCCAAAGAGTTTGATGCTCCAGTTGCAGTCAGCTTGGTGTATGAGGCTTAGAGAGATGGAGTCCAGTACCACGGGTATTGGCCGGGCCTGAAATCTTCGGCTCGACATGATTAAAAAAAAAAAAAGGACTTTGCCTAAATTTCTACAGTGGAACTAAGATCTTTAAACCGAAGAGTGGGAAGTTTTAGGGTACTTCAGGTGTGCTTGCTTTGCCTTCCACCAAAGCCACAAGTTTTAATCTTTTTGTAAAACAAGCCACCATTCAAAGCAAGGCAGAAAAAGCGGTACTGGGAGGAAATGATCTGGGTCCAGTAGAGGAGTGGCGTGCTCTGGGACGTGAATGAAAAGCAGTGTCTGTAATATTATATTCATTATTTTCACTTGCCTAGCAGATGATGATATTGAAAGTGATTTACACATGCTTACAGTTCACATTTGCGCAGCTGGGTGTTCCTATTTAGGGATTTTTTTTAATTTAAGTACTTTCTCATGGGCAAAAGAAAAGTGCAAGAGCAGGGTCCCTCCCAGGTCGTTAAGACCATGTGGAGTTCCTAACTGTTACACAAGGCAAAGTTGGGGGATTCTTAGAGTTATGGATAGGCCTTTATGCTGGCTGGTTTAAACCTGAGAGTCTCTGTAATAAAGGCCCTCACATATGTATTTGGATATCCAGGCAAGCCAGCTTCCAATGGGAAACCTCCCTCTGCTTTAATCCCCGCCCATTCTTACTCATGTGCTAATTACAAAGGTCCTATAAATCATTCCCTTGGCCCGTCTAATGCAAGGCTTGCCATTGGCTACATTTTATTTATGGCAGGATTACCATTCATGCCTCCTAATGAAAAACACACCTGTGAAAGCTGGTTGTAAATCAAAGTTCGATGCTTCTTTCTCTTCATGCTGAGTTTTCATAACTATTTATTGAAAGTATTTATGTTCCCTACACACGTTACCTCAATTCTGCCTCCAGTCCCTTTTCACCAGGTTCGTTAAATGTTTGGAATTTCGTACGCAAATTCCGTGGATTCGAGGGACCAAGGGCTTCCTCTTATATTGCTTCATCATCATTTGCCTCCTCCCCCACTAAAAATCTGTGCTTTTTTTCCCCCAAGACAAACACATTCCTGTACGTTTGTAGCTAACCCTAACCCTAACCCTCCCTCAGCTCGCAGGGTGTGTAGACACCACGCATAGCCATGGCATGCTTTTTCACTCTAAAACAGAGGGTTGCGGACCTCCATTTGTCAACAGGAACGTTTGCCCCTCCCAGTGGAACGCCCCCGCCCTCAATCAGAGATCTTTTTTCATGGACTGGGCTGAAAGACAACAGCACGAGTGAAAGAGGTGCAGCTGTAGAAACAGTAACGGTAATGGGTGTACTCCGAAAACGCAAATGCAAAGGGGACTCATACATGTTAGCGTGTCTTTAATTTGTATGCATGCTCATCCGGAGCTCAGGCACAGTTGATACGGACTAATCTCTGGCAATCGTGCCATGATCGCCTTCTGCTCGCCAAAAAGCACAGAGAGGATGGACGAGGCAGCCAGCGGCCCGTGTTAGAACAGACATCTGGGGAGCCGTTAGCATAGCGTGTTAGCGAAGTAGCCGGTTGACTTCCCATATGGTTTTGCAGCCACGGATGTATATCTTTGTTTTTTAAACTAAGACTTTTGTATGGTTATTTAAGATGTTCTATGTGCAAAGTAAGGACTTGAACGGAGGTGGATAGCTCAGGTCCAGAAAGTAAAAATCAAAACCAAGATTTTGTTTCAAAATTTTGGTCTGGATTTTTATTTTCTCGATCTGAATTGAACAAATTGTCTAGATTAATTTACAGGGCTCTGTAGGACTCTCCTGTGACTCACCGTGTGATCCACATTGTACCTCTTAGTGGAGGACATCAAGTGGTCCTATTCTGGTATGAATGTGAAATCATGGTTGCCTGGTCTCAGCAAACTCAGCTTTTAGTGGCACGGTGTGAAGATCCGGAGCAGTCTTTGACTGATGTATCACCAGCCGCATTTGGCCACACCTTGCTTTCCCAAATGCATTTTTTCCATTCGCTTATGAGATTGCTAAGTCAACAGTGAGTTCCACTTGCCTGCCAATGTTGATTAGTAGCAAAATAATATAGTTTATTTTTAATAAGTGCAAAACCCAGGGCCCACACAATGAAATGACCTTTATCTTCAGGCAACAGTCTTGGATTGCTGTGTTCATGAGGCATGAGAAAGGGGGGCTAGTGATTTTTTTTGAGGAGGGTGGGGGGATGGATGAAAGAGAGAGAGTGACACCAAAACTGTGGTTCAAGAACGAAAAAGTTTAGATCAGGTACCTGAAAGAGAGAGTTGACTCAACATGAGGAGACACTGAGGCACATCCAACCATAGGAGGGCCAGTAGATGCACCATTATGCCATCGTAGGCGGCGGATATGGGAGATCTGAGTCTGTACGACACAGCGCTAGCTTCACAGCCTGAGTTGAAGATTTATACGACATAACCTCCCCCAAGGTATGAACATTCACAATAGCCTATAGCACATGGACATACTGTAGCCAGTCCTTGATGTTGTCCAATGGGAATCTTCTCTGTTTCTCCCAATTCCTTACCCCTTACCCACCTTGTAGTCCCTGGTAGAGACCACTAGGCTTCTGTATGTTCCCCTACAGGTGATCAATGCCATCGAGCAAGACTACCGACTGCCCCCGCCAATGGACTGCCCCAGTGCGCTGCACCAGCTCATGCTGGATTGCTGGCAGAAAGACCGTAACAGCCGGCCTAAATTTGGCCAGATCGTCAACACGCTGGACAAGATGATTCGCAACCCCAACAGCCTGAAGGCCACGACGCCGCTGTCCTCCAGGTAGGGGCCCGGGGGGGGGGTGTCACTAGCTCACGCAGAGAAATGTAGAAGCGAATGGAAGAAAGGGGAAGATAATGGGGTGGTTTCATCTTCCAGTAGAGTAATTTGTCTGGATGCTTTTATAAGCATTTAAATCATGAAGTGCAAAATTGCGTAATTTGTTTTTGGTGGGCATGCAGTGCAGAGTCTCAGTAAATCACCACCTTCCTGCTGGAGGTGAATGAATTTTTGGTAAACTGAGCCAAGCCCCACACAAGACCCCTGCAGCTGAATATCAGATATTGGTATCATTTAAATACCTGTACTGAATAAATGATTCTTAGGTCATATTTTTCCCCATTGTTGTAAAGCTATAGTAAGATAAGTTTAAAACAGCGTGCAGTTTTTTTTTGTTGTGTTGTTGTTTCTTAGACTGGTGTGGCATCATTGTTTTGCCCGTTGTTCGACAGCTGGGGAGTTTTAATGAAATGATGGCGAGTCTGGGGGAGGCTTGCTTGGCTGTCACCAGCTGAAGCTTATCTTGTGCCCCCATCCCCCTGCTAAAATGATTTCTTGGCTGGCTGTGCCAGTGATGTGCCTTCACGTGCCTCTTCGGAAAGAAAAGCTTGGGGATAGAATGTATGGGTGGGAAGGGGGCACGGGCGCTGTGGTGAGACAGCAGGGCATTGTGGGAATAGCACAACATCCTGAGAAACCCACCGTGATTGAGAGGTACCCGCAAAGCAGACAGCACACATACACACACACATACATGTGGAGAAATGTAATGGTCCGACACAGAGGGGAGAGTCAGCTTTCTTTTGAAGAGGGAGGCTGCCATAGTGTCCTTACAACTTTTTTAGCATTAAGGTAACTGTTATCAGGCCAGTCCATAACATAGCTGTTCTACATACCGTTGACACTTTTCAGGGCCTGCTCCTGCCTCAATTAACACACGTGGAAAAAAACAAACAGTCCTTTGTAGATGCGTGTATTTTCTGCTGTTTGTTTCAAGGACGTATGCTTCTCGTTACACCAAACATACTCAGACTGGAAAACTCCAGCTTAATTTGTGTTTTTCCTGTGAGGTCCAATGCTTAGCTGAAATAGCAATGTAATTTTTAAAAGTTTATCTGTGCCGTACATTTTGTTTCATGTTTCCTTTGGCAGCGGGTGGGTATGTAAATAGGACCCCCTTTTTTTTTTTTGTCCCAATAGATCGGCGACTTGGACAGCCTCCTGGGGGCAGTCATAATTCAAAGCAGTTGTACAAATTCAAAAACAGTGCAAGGTTAAGTGAGATTTCTTCCCAAGATGAGTTCATGTGAATATGCAGTACATATGAAACATACAGATTTTTACGATAATGCTTTAATGGCTTTGCTTTTATGGAGCTGATAATTAAAGCAAACGTAGACAATCTTTGTGAAAAGGCAAAGGGAAGACAGCTTGTCACGTGCAGTAATAGTAACGTAAGAACGTCTCTCGGTGGAAATCACACACGCGCTGCTCTGCATGTCTTCAGCTTACCTTTAATTAAACAGATAATCGCACGGTACAACACATACAAAAATGCAGAAGTTTGCCATATGATGATCGAGTGGGTAGCTGTCAAGGACACTACGGAGATGATGATGGCGCCTTTTCAACCATCTAAGATGGCCGGAGAAGAAAGAGCTGTCACATTTATCTACATTTAATCTGTGGTTTATTTTATATAAAAGATGACGTGCTGCACTCTTTCGTCAGCTTGTCTTTCACAAGGAAGACCGACCGAGAGAAGCCGAAAGATTTTTTCTGTCAAGTTCCTCAACAGGACCTAGTTAGCTGTGATTATTAGGTGCCGTCAAGTCGAAGTCGACTCTTAGCGACTATATAGAGGCCATTTTTCAAGGATTTCTTCTGTCTGCGTCTACAGGCTGCAGTTAGCTGTAGTGATTGTTAATACAATTCATCGACTCTCAAAGAGAAGGAAACTGGCCTGGGCATTCTAACCTAATTAGTGTTTGTGGTCAGAGGGGACTACGTGATAAGTATTCCACGTTCTGTATACCTCAACAAAATAACATTCCCCGTACTTTGTTTTTTTAGCAAACACTACAAGATGTGGGCCCTCAAGCCTTCATATCTCCTGATCCACTGTTTGTCTTGCCTCTGTTGGTTTTGATTCTCTGTTATATATGTCACAATAATCAGACCAGATGTTGTCCGTATTTTGGTATGCAGTATGTCCTGATTTGTATTTCATGTGCCTTTTTGTTTGCGTTTTATTCTGGACTTGGAGAGGCCCCCAATGGTACACAAAATGGTACACACAAAAAAAAAATCCTGTGTAGCTCACGGAATGATGTTGCATGGTGGACACTTTATTGAACCCCAGCCGGGAATGTTCCTAGAAACCTATTTTTTTCTTTCCCTGATATGTTACCACCTTGCTGTAACAGTTTTGTCCCCAAGCTTGCTTTTCTTTCTCTGATCTGGTATTCTGTTCTGCCTGAAGTGTAATTTTACTATGCCTCACCACTGTCTTCCTCTGCTTCATTATTGTGTTCCTGCTTCACCACTGTCTTCCTCTGTTTCACCTATGCGTTTCTGTTTCACCTTTAAGTTCCTCTATTTTACCACTGTCTTCCTCTGTTTCACCACTTTATTCCTCTGCTTCACCACTGCGTTCCTGTTTCACCACTGTGTTCCTCTGTTTCACCTCTGCATTTCTGTTTCACCTTTATGTTCCTCTGTTTCACCTTTGTCTTCCTCTGTTTCACCTCTGCGTTTCTGTTTCACCTTTATGTTCCTCTGTTTCACCACTGTCTTCCTCTGTTTCACATCTGCGTTTCTGTTCCACCTTTATGTTCCTCTGTTTCACCACTGTCTTCCTCTGTTTCACATCTGTGTTTCTGTTCC
>JAABNX020000143.1:21690072-21705208 GCA_015163995.2 Mormyrus lacerda
AGTCTCCCCATACCTGTGTTCATTTCAGTCTCCTTATACCTGTGTTCATTTCAGTCTCCTTATACCTGTGTTCATTTCAGTCTCCCCATGCCTGTGTTCATTTCAGTCTCCTTATACCTGTGTTCATTTCAGTCTCCTTATACCTGATTTCCTTTTTCCTTTCAGTCTCCCCATACCTGTGTTCATTTCAGTCTCCCTATACCCATCTAAGTGCTTCCATTGAAAATTTAAAAACAAAAAAAAAAACCACTGTTCTTCCAACACTATAAAAAGCTCCCAAATGCTCCAAAAGCCCTCGTGCCCCACTGCCCCTCCACAGAGGAGGGGAGGTGCAGTCAAGGGTCAGGGACGGGCAAACGTGTCACTGCAGTGCACACCTGCCCCTCATTGCATTCATTGTTCTGAAGCAGTATAATGCCATACATACGGCTGTTTTGTTCATGCTTGTATGAATTCTTAAGAACCTTCAATGAGCAATTTCCTGTTAAAAAAAAAAACAACCTCTCTGACTGCCGTTCTCATTACCTGGCAGCTTAAGTTTGAATACACCAGCATCACTCAGCCTCATACAAGGGGACTTGCTATCTTTAGGTCAGTGTCCCCCTTGCCTGGTTAAATGATGCCATTTTAATTTGAGGTGAGAGAAAGCAAGCCCCAATTGAAATCTCATTCTCGGCTACAAGGCAGTGCAAAAGTGAGTAGTCAACAGCCAGGGTACAACTCACTCCTCTGCAAGAGTGCAATGGTATGTCTCTTTTATGCTCTCCAGATTTTATTTTCCTTATACACAACGATAGCTGTAAGATGAGCTTCGGAATTAACTTCACGCAGAGCTGTTTTAATCCTGAGACCAAATACGCAGTCTGTACTTCGGTATGGTGTTAAAACCCTGAGTTGTTTTGATTGTCTGCTGCACAAAGAGGTGTGTTAAGGGGAAAAATGTCAGAACATGTTGGTAAGACTCCTGCACTTGATTTCTGTGTAAAGGAATGTGCACAGCATGCTCCTTATAGATAATTGGTTCACCCAAGCTGAAACGTGGTCCAGGCAGCGGGAAAGGCATGTAGAAGAGAAGGCTGTGTGTTTGATACTGTTTATTTAATGGTGTACATCTCTTGCACGGTGGCTCCTCAGTAAAATCAACACTGGCTTACGGACAGCGTGATACCCGGGTTGTATCAGTTTGATATGTTTGTTATAACTGATCGGGTAAAACGGTGCTACTATGGTGAATTTTGAAAATCTTGATATTTGTGATAATAACAAACAGCACAAGTTAATCTTTGGTTGTGAAATAGAAGCTGGAATTTGATGTTAGTTGTTGAATAACCTTAAGCTAAGAGAAGCATAGAGTGGGGAAAATGACCTTTCACCTCATTGGTTCCCTGGAAGCTGACGTGATGTTACTGGTTATGGTAAAATCAGTATTAGAGGTGGAATGCTTTGAAAAGTAAACGGTACTGTCAGTTCTGGGTCCTTAACTACAGAACAATCCTCTATCCTTAGAGATTAGCTAAGCAGGTAGTCGTCTAATTGTTGTTAATTGCAACAATTTAGGTTTTAAATCAAATGTTTGACATGGAAAACTGTGCACCGATGACATAATGTCTAATATAATTTTTTTTAATTAAATCTAAAAATATATAATCACCTTTGAATATGAAAACAAAATATTACACTACTCCAAAAAGGTATGTATAATTGTGGGAATAAAATATAAAACACAATTTACAAAAAGGAATATCTTTTACATATACAGTAAAATGCACTTCGTATACCAGTATGTGCATAAATGGTATGTCTCTGATAATACACGATGCTTTATGTATTGAAATATAAATATATATTTTACTATTTATTTACTTACCTATATACCTATATAGGTGTGAAATCACACTCCTGAGACAAGGCAAAAATGTGCTGGTATACATGTGTTTTTTGCATATTGAAAGAATATTCCTGGTTTACTATTTGAGTTTGGAGGGGAAGGGGGACTGTAAGATAATTGAATTTCATTTCCAGGTACAAAGTCAAGAAACAAGTATCCAGTAATAGGTAAATCAGGGATTGCCAGGCTCAGAGAGATTATTAATTATAGTTTTCTGTAGTTAGGTTTTTGTGCACTGTGCTGCGGAAGACTTTTATTACAAAACACCTGTTTTTTTAAATTCTATTTATTTATTTATTCTGTTTTCACGTTGTCATCGCGCTTTTTTTTGCAATGTTAGCGCACCTGCCACCTGCCGTCCGTGTCTGTGGAAACACACAGCGACCCGAAAATGCCGAGGGGTGGAGCAGCAGTGCCCAGGGAGATTTCCGTACACCTTCTTCCTCTGTCATTTCAGGCTGATGTCACCCAGATAGGATTTGATTGATTCCTCCACCAGCCATTCTGGTACAGATGGAGATTCTCATAAGGACTTACATTTGGTAGCACAGGAAGTTAGTGCCCACCCTACAGTGACAACCATTGTGATTGGTTGGGGTCCTAACTAGTTTTAATGCAATGCTTCAAATGAAGCTTTATGAACCATTTGCTGTTTTTTATGACACCACTAGATGGTGCTCTCTATTCAAAAAAGGGCTCAATGGATGCCCCAATGCAAACCAACAGCGCCATCTAGTGGGGGGGGGGGGGGGTCAAAAAAAACAGAAAATGGTTTATGAAGCTTCATTTGGTTGTAACTTAAAACGGGTAAGAAACCTGACCCAATCACTAAGCCATTTGTGCCTCCTATGGTTTTCCCCTGTTAGGGGTGACTTCCATCCTGCATTAGGATTCGCTGGGGTCACTGAGCCTGTGGGTGCAGAGTTGTCTTTGTAGCACCTGGTCTCCGAGTAGCAGTTGGGCAGTTTGCCTGAGCATTAGGCCCTGTCAAAACAGCACTTTTATTATGTGTGATGTATTCAGTTCACAGGGTTTAAAAATAAGCACTTGCATATCTTACCTGTTGTTTTTTGTGTGTTTTGTACTGATTGTGAAACATCAAACATGTAAGCATCATTTTTTGATAAATCTTACATATTATGTATTCCATAATAATATGTCACGAACATTCTAAATATTTATTCATTACTGTTAAATTATGTTGAAAACTACATACATGAAGGTGATAATTGATTAATAAATTTCAGTATTCATAACAAGTATTTAAATATTGCCATTTTTGGTCATAAGATTTTTTTGCAAATTGTTTGTTTTTGGTGATTTTCTTGCCTTCCTTGGGATAGGCAGCCATCCTTGCTGTGGAAGGGAAACAACAGGTCCGATCTGGGTGACAAAATCATCATGATAAACAAAAACATGCCATTGATGAGTTTCGCTTTCATTTCCGGAGTCTGTGTTTGCCCGCCTGGCTCACATGTTCCTCGCGAAGGGAGCCGTCGTGATCATGTGCTCCTCATAACATTCAGGTTTCACTCTTTCAGCTTCTTCCAAGTCTAAAGGCAACGCTTGCAGATATTATGACCTCTTAGGATGTTGTTTTTCCAGACCTTCCACTGAAACAAAAGTGCTTTCCATTTTTCCTAATTATAATCATCTGCAAAGGTCAAAAGCCTGAGCAGCATGTCAAGTGGTGTGAGGGTGGGGTTCTTTCTGGACCACTGCTTCCATGTGCTGTGTTCCAGGTCTTGTGTACTTTCCCTGCGACACTGCAGTTTTCATTGGCTTGCTTCCACTAGTCCATCTTGTTACACCATTTGAGCGCCGTGGGATGGACATGGAAATGGCTCATGCATTATGCTTGGAGGGAAAAAAAAAAAACACCACAGCGCCCCCTGCTGTTTTGGAGTCACGGTACAGCCAGCCATGGCAGACTTTCCTTGGAGCTCCCATGTCAGGCCCACCCACCTGGGCCTGACCCATCCTAAACGCCCTGAGAGGCACAATCAGGGCAGGAGCCCTCAGCTGTCTGCGAACAGCCCTGTGGGTCCTGAAAACTGTGACTGAAAGGCGGAGCCTCCTGTTCTTTGTATAAATGTACATTGACTGTAACCCTGTGAATGATGTAACAATTTCATTATTTGTAATATTGTTATTGGTTTATTTTCTAAAAATGGAAACCCCAACACTCGACTCTCCTCAGTAATAATAATAATAAAAAACAATAAAGTTAATTTGCTGTGTTTCCTGGTTTTTTGATTTTTATTCCTCTGCCTTGTGCTACATTGTAGGAGTTGCATTAATATTTGATTGAAAATCTAAATTATTGTCATTGTAATAATTTTAATTGCATGAGTAAGAAATGGTAATTCGTAACAAGCTTTACTGGTAAATGACAGGTTCTTTCTGGCCACACCCACCATTTCCTTGCCATCCTCCCCCCCCTTGTCAGGACCTGTCGTGCATATGTCCACCTGCCACGAGGCGGGCCAAGAGGGTGCCGAGTTCAAAAGTTTATCCCCAGCACCAGCTGAATCCCTCCATCCCCCAAAAAACGGCCACCCACCTGGCCCTTTTCATGCACCAGTGCTTGTGGTGACATTGGACCTGCCAGGGAGGAGTCGGTGAAAACTGGGAGACAACCACTGTTTATGTCAGACAGGCATGAAAACTATGGAGCAACAGTGGAAAGGAGGGTAAAATCTGTGAGGCAGACCAAGTGAACCAGGGAGGGTTATGCAAATAGGGGGATTAGGCTTGCAGTGGGTTTGTAGTCAGCCCCATCCATTGGGCTTTCAAATAATCTGGATGTGATAATCTGCAGTCCCCAGCCCAGGACAATGAAAACTAGTGTCACCTGGCATTCTCGCTAACTTAATTCCTTTGCTCAAGTAATTGACTGGCTGTATGATATTTTAAATTGTCCCCTGAGTGCTGCTGAGGTGAAACACTGCAGGATTCTGGGCTTCCCGGCATCAGGACCAGATAGCCCTCTGTCTAGAAGGGATACTGCCCCATACTAGTGATGGGCAAATGAAGCTTCATGAAAAATTTGTTCTATTTTCTGACTCCACTAGATGGTGTTCTCTGTTCATAAAAGGGCTCAAAGCATATGCTCCAAAGCGAACCAAGAGCACCATCTAGTGGAGCCAAAAAATACAGCAGATGGTTCATGAGGCTTCACTTGCCTATCGCTACCCTCCCTGTTTGCCCATGACCAAGCTGGTGCTGAAAGCCAGAGACTGATCAAGCTTCTGGTCTGACTGAGTCTTGTATAGCTACTCACCTGGGACCAGTCAGTTTGGAAATCTGCATTTTGGTGTTTACACTGACGCTTAATCTGAAATGTGTCACGCTAAAAAGCTGAAAAAAGCTAAAAAAAAGACAACTTACAATGAAAAATTGAGATTTTCCTGTCCCTACATGAGTACACTAGTCTTGCATGAATACATAATTAAAACTTATTCATTCTTTTTTAAAATGATCTGTTAGAGTTTGACCCTGGAGCTGTGCTTCTGAAGGTGAACATATGAAAGACAGGCTGTCAAAGGCATAGCAGCGTGTTCTGAGAGCCAGTCTGTAGCAGGTGCTGCTGGCACCACCCCAGAAGGCCACGTTCCTAAGATCTGGGATGGGGGGGGGGGAGATCAAGGCACAGAAGGCGCAAAGCGAGGTCACATGTTCCAGGGGTCTGATTGCCAACTTAACAGACAGCATGCCGAATGACCTTTGTGGCCTCACACCCCCGGGGCGTTGTCGAACGATTTTACGGGAAAATGTCACAGGCTTCGTGGGTGACGTTTACCACCAGCGCAGACGTTTTCCTGCTGCGGATCAAACAGGGAATGCTCCCTCTGGTTGTAGTCTGCATTGTGATTCCCCTTGAAGAGTTTCAGATCTTTGTGATGTTCCTAAAGTCCTAAATCCCGGAAAACCAGCACCGTAGCATGAAAAGTGTCACATGTCAAGAACAACTGAAGTTGTCTTCTCACAGTCTCAGTTGCTGTTGATGAGCGATGTCCTTTTTGTCCTGAAGCTAAAACTTCCTTGAAATGTCAGAAGTTAGCAGTTAATTCTGTGACTGCTGCCCTCTGCTGGACAATCATATGCTGGCACAAGGCATAAAAATCAGGATTTATAAAGAAGGATTCATCAATATTCTGAGTCTGTAAACAAGGTTGTATTTCTGTCTGTGTGAAGACCACACATGAATCAGATGCAAACACAAAAAAGCAAAAGGGAAATAAATAATACCTAAATAAAATGTGCTGCATGATATTCAATGTAACCAGCAGATTATTTTAAAGCTGTTTTACCCGTTTTGTTCTCTCACTCGCACTAGGGACTTGCAGCAGCAATGCTGACCTTGAGGACAGGTTTGTTCACCCTGTCGGCCCACAGAGGCCAGACTGCACCACATATCCATGACCTTTGCTCACTCGGGGGTCCAGGGGGAGGGTCACAGCATTGGACGCTGAAGCGGAGGTGCTGGTGTCCTATCGTCCACACGGTCCAAAATAAAACCTGGCAGGCATGGCTTTAAAAACTCTCAGCGGGCGCAGGCCTCTGACCCTGTTGCCATGGAGATGGGCTGGATTATTGGCGTGTGTGTGTGTGGGGGGGGGCTGTCACAGAGGTGAGGGGCCTCTCTGGCGAGGCGATGCTTTAGGGTCCCATTATGGCCTATTTGGAGCAGAGAAAAGGGAGATCGGCAGACTGACAGAAACAAGCTTTTGTTCTCTCACGAAGGTGCTCCAAATGGCTCCAACCCCCCGGCCTAGCCTGCCCCCCCCCATTTCGATGTCATTGTTCCCTAATTCACCCCTCTCCTATTCTCTCTCTCTGTCTCTCCCGCCGTCAGTTGCTCTCTTTTAAATACAAATCTAAACTCCACCACTCAAGAAAAATAAGACACAAAAAAATTGCAACAATTAAGTACGGTGCCACTGGGAAGCCTGTGAAGGGCTGTTGTGGTTACATCATCCGTGTTCTACCTTCTCCAAGCCCCTATGCTGAACCAAATGCTATGTTCTCTCACCATGACTGATGCGCTGTCCAGCGGACTCCTCTGTCCCGGCCTTCAAAGATGGATCCGCTCTGTCGGGATATGAGGGCACGACCCCTCATTGTGTGAGAGCTGCCCCACGCTGATCTTTGTCATAGTATAGGACACTATCTGAGCACGCCCCCTTTAGGACGACATGTGGAACACTTCTCTTTCTTTTCTTTTGACAGCACATGATAGTGGTTTTGGTCCGGGGGCTTGTCTCTTTCTTGAGACATTGCAGTTCACTATACAAAACCAGAACTTTTCCTCAGAGAAAAAACTGTACTGATTCATACTTTATCCATTTATGTGCGATGATTGTTATAATGATGAACCATTCATGTTTTATGGAGCACCAAACATATGTCAGGAACTATCAAAACTGATCCAAAGCAGATATTTTTTCCTCTGGACCCTTTCTGTATATGTGATCACGTTCCAGTTTGGAATATTTAGTTTATTGCTAGTTTTAACGGTATTTTGAAAAGAGGGTGATGCTTCCATCTGGTGGCAATTTTAGAGTACTGCTCGATTTTTTTACGTTACGATTTCATATCAGAGCTGTCTCTCTGTCCATAAATTCACTTATCTCTTAGGCTTCAGACTAGCAGGGTAAACAGCTTTTATGGCCATCCACGGAAGCATGCAGAGATTATCTTCTATAAATAACTGTGGAATATTAAAATTTGTTTTGCTGTATATAGTTCACAAAAAAAGTTCAACATAAAAAGGAAAGCTGAGTCTTTTCACATTCTGGTCTCAGTAGAAGGCCTGCTTGCAGTTTGTTCGTTTACTGTTCATCATTGCCGTCTCCTTTGAAACATTTTGCTGCAACAGATTAACATTTATCACACAAATAAACCTTTGCTGACCTTATATATTAAATTAAAATTTTCCATTTTTCTCCAGCCCTTCTGAAAACGGGACAAAAAACCTTAATGTAATTTAGTTGTTTGATGTGCTTCCATACATCTGTTTGTAGGGATTTGGTTTTATGCTTTATGTGGGCAAGGGATCTCAAACGATAGTTCAGGTTTGTTTTTCTTACAACATTGGAAACATTGGTTAATCCTTTACAGCACCTGGAATTAATTGCAAATGAAGTGAAAGTCTAAATCGGCCACAGGGGGGCAGTGCAAGATAGTTGTGGAAAAAAATAATCTCTCAGCTCCTCTTGAGCACCCTTTTGTCGAGGAAGGAATTGCTGAAGAGACAAGCAGACGCATCCATCAAATAACAAAAGCTGAGTAATGTTTCCCTTACCATAATTCCCCCAGAGATCGCCATCCTATGCTTTGAAGCAAACTTTGCCACACAAAAAAGGTTATTGCCAAGCCATACTGTCCTCTACTGTAATTGTTTGCAGACTATAAAATATTTGTTCAGTGTCAGGGAAGCTAAGTCTATGTGAAGTGCTAACAGAATGCCAGTGGTTAACAGACTCCAGGGGCCCAGTCTGCTCTGATATTCAAAAGTAATAAGGTTTTACTACTGGTCATAAAAATAAATCTCATAAAATTGAATAAACAAAATTATTTATGCTTTTTAACAATACAATGTACAGAAATAAAAGCTGGTAGCAATTTATGCTGATAGAAAATTATATCGAGCTTGTGATGTTGGTTATTTTGGGAGTTTTTGGTTCCTCTCCGCTGTCATCTGGGTTTCTTTCTTTCTTTCTTGCCTTTTCCCTGTTTTTGTATTATTCTCTCTTCATAACATAAGAAATTTACAAGCGAGAGGAGGCCATTCGGCCCATCAAGCTCGTTTGGGGACAATGATATGTTGTAATGTATCACAGCACACCCATGTAAATTGATTTGGGGCGACTCTGTCTCTATCTGTGAAATTCGCTATATACAGTAAATATAAATTGAATTGAACTGTAAGAAAGAAAGCTTTTTACTCTGCGGTCACACCTTCGGCTTCCAGTTTAGACCTCCTTCTGCTGGTCGTGTTCATGGAGGCTCACCTGCCCTCCGCTGCCGGCGTGTGTGTGTGTGTGTGTGAGAGAGAGAGAGAGAGAGATGGGCTGCTCATCTGTTCCATCCCCAACGCAGATTTCATTAGCGTTTCTCCTAGCAGCCGCGGCGGCGACTCCCGAGACGCGTGTCTAAATAAAGCCGCGGGTGTGATGAAAGAGCGAAGCCGCTCTGCTCCCTGCCCCCCCACCGTTGTCGATCTCTGCTCAGCATTCCCTCCCACTTCTGAATTCCCAAAGCCGCCTAGAATGGCCAAGGCCAGCTTCACCCTCATTTCTGCTTCTTTTTGATGTTTCTTCTAGGGGGGGCGTGGCACGTCATGCACCTCTTACGCTGGCTTTGGGCCGTTCTGTCAAGGGGGCGGGGTTACTAGGAGAAGAAAAATAACGATGTACCTTTTGTCTCAGTAAATCCTTCAGTAAATCCGCATTTAATGAGTCCCTGCAGTAAATATCTAATTAATAAACAGGAAATAATTAGAAATTTTAAGATAGGCAACTTGTTTGTTTTGCCGAAAATATTCACTACCCCCCTCCCCATGGGTCACCCAGCGCATCGCAGTCCCAGGAGGTTTCTGAGGCATGTTCATGTGACCCCCCCAGGGGAGAAATCAGATTGGCATCTCGTCCCAGGAGGACAGTTGTCTCTAATCTTTTCCATTGGCTGCAGCTGTGTTGCCTTCCCACAGGGGGCGATGGTGAGTCCACTCATCCATGTCTGATGGTACACCAAAGCTGCCCCGGGCAGGCTGTTACCTGCCAGTTGCCATGTGCGCAGCAACACCGAGAACTGTGACACATCAGCTCCAATGCCCCCAGAGCCGTGACAGTCACCTGTAGTTGCTAAGTGGCTTGTTAGAATCACTGCATTCACCATGTGACAAAAGGATGGACCACGGTGTAGGCAAGATGGAAAACGGGGCTGACACAACAGAAATAGCCATTGTGGTGAGCATGAGACAAGCAGGTTTCGGGACGGTGCTGGACTCGGCCTGAGGGACAGCAGGGAATGAAAGAGGGGACTGGTGAATCTCATCAACCGAAACAAATCAAATCAGCCTCCCCCCACCCCATCTGACATGACACATTTTTTTTATATTTCTGCCGTGAACATAATAATATATATTTGGTTTGACTGTCCTAATTCTGTAAAGCAAATCGCCAGGGGTGCTGTCCGGAAAAGGGTTAGCGTTCCGGGAGAAACGCTGTGGTCACCTAGCATCTCCGCTTCCACTCCCTGTCCCGGCCGGAGATCTTCCGGGGGACGCACGAGGCCCGGGAAGTCTGCCGACGCGGCATCATAACATCCATCAAGGGCTTCATCTTTTTTGCATAGACAGTTTTCATGAAGTTTTGGTCAAATATCCAGGTATTCGAAGGTAGGGGATAGGATTGGCCTGGAGGTTTCATATTCCAGCCCTGTCTTGTGAAGGCCAGTCTGAGGTCGGGAGTCGCATCCCAGTTAGTCTGGATGAAATGGAAAGCAGAAACAATGATGGATGCAAACATATATACAAATGGACAACATAATTAACTGTACCTTCATAATGCCTCTATTGCATTTATCGGACACTCATAAGCAGCAAGTACAGTATGTATTCCTTAACATCCTTACTTATCTTACCATCCCTACCTTAATAGCCTTGCTATACATAACAAACATTATATGATTATGCGATTGTAATGTTTGTTGTTATCATATAATCATTGCTATTGATGCATATTATTAAAGCTGTTTATGGTATGTTACGGTGTACTTACATACTGCTTATGAAAATGCAGTTAATGTGTAATATTACCCATTGTTAGTACATATTATTAAGTAGTGTAACATAGTTCTTTGAAATTTTGGTAGCACTTTACTTGAGGGGGGTGCAAGTAATTCAGTTGCTCGGTTACTACTGAAGTACAAATCATGAGCAGACATTTTAACTGCATGAAATACATGCATGATTGATTAATGGTAAACGAACATGGGGTCAGTACTTGACTAAGATCTAGTTTGTGGTAAGTAAGAGTGCAGTAATGCTACAGTATTTGTGCTAGTATTTGTTACAGTATTAGTAAGTATTAGTATTAGTAAGTGTTAGCATATTTCTGTATAGTGTTGCATAGGCCTAATGGTTGAAACTAAACTGAAAGAAACTGGAGAAGTAGTGTTAACCAGTAATGGCCTGGCGTCCCGTCCGGGCTCCAGTGATTGGCTCCGGACTTACGGTAACCCTGCACTGGCAAAGCAGTTACAGTGCTTGTGGCTGCAAACTGGAGAGCAGCAGATTTTACACAAGGTCAGGTCTCAGGCATAGCAATCTAAAGTCTCATTCCCACTTAGATGTGATGTGCAATGGCTTATGAATATTGTAATGGGAATCTGTGCACTGCACAGGCTATACAACAGGCACATTTTTACAACTAGGCCAGGTACCTCACAAACCCTGCCATGATATTTGTGCTTCTGGGTTGATTTTATATCCATCTGCAAACCTGTTCTGAAAAACCCTTAAAGCAGTTGGGGGTATTTCAACATTTTTGCGCATTTGTTGAGGGGTATTATATACATAAATTCTGTCCCAGTTTATCTTGCAGCTTGCTCTATATTCATATTCCAGGAATTATATATAAACACAACGAGCTTGAACCAGTCAAACGAAAGTACCTAACGGCTCGAGTTAAGGGTTCAAGAGCAAATGGGGAAGACGCAGTTTATGGGGGGCAGCCTTGTCTTTCGCCTGCTGCTAACCGTGATGGAGAATAAATGTTTGTTCCCGTCAGCCTGTTGTTTCTTTGCTCACTGATACAGTAAGTTACCTCCAATGGGATGGTGCTGCTTATGCGGTATTCTGCCATTATTGCATTATTACAATTGGATAACTATACAGCATTGCATCTGCAGCCGGCTCCCCCGGGCCTACTCATGTGGTGTCAGGCCACAGTGTGCTTACTGGCAGCCCCTAGGTTACCAATGAAATCCCTTCTCTAATAATAATAATAATAATAATAATAACTACACACGGTACCTTGAGCCAACAAACTACTGAAGCTGCACAATGTTTTCATGAGCTTAATGAAGTAGTG
This sequence comes from Mormyrus lacerda, assembly GCA_015163995.2. Classification (NCBI taxonomy): domain Eukaryota; kingdom Metazoa; phylum Chordata; class Actinopteri; order Osteoglossiformes; family Mormyridae; genus Mormyrus; species Mormyrus lacerda. Next base: position 21,702,061 of record JAABNX020000143.1, read on the forward strand.
CATGCGTTGGTTATTACGAACCATTGTATTTAACCTGAATATGTAATATAATAGGCTTTATAGTAGTCAGGGCCGGCCCGTGGCATAAGCAATATATAATACTATTACTAATACTATATAATGCTAAGGGCTGCATCCAACCAGAGGGCGCCACAAACAGATGAAGAAAGAAAGTGTAACAATCCACTATTATTAAAACTAGTTGGTATTAATGTGTCTTAATATGAAAAGAACAAGCGCGCATGAATTTACCTGCTTAGCAAAGCCTATTAAGTAGTAATAATAATAATAATAATAATGATGATATGTAACTTTCCTATGAGGCCACCGCAGAATGCATATTTTTGACATGTAGTCAAATGGCTAATTATTATACACAGGGATTGATATAACTGGTACGCAAGTACACATTCACCTTTAAGAGCGACACGTGCGGCAATCGATTGTTGTAGCAGCGTGAATGCGTACGTATTTTTTGACAAGAAATGTATCTGTATTTTAACCTTTATATGCTAATTCGTACTTCATTTGTGGTTTAGAGGTTAAAATGCAGGGTAATTTAGCTAACTTTCCTGGTGTGTCCAGCTGCGTACCGTCAGTGTACTTGCGTGCCATTTCTGGGCCACTCCCTCCTTGGGCAATCAGACCATCGATCCGCCCCTTCCGTTGACAGTGGCCAATTAAGACGGTTGCTTGAGGGAGAGGGCATCAATTAGCCAGCCTGCTAAATAGCACTCATCGCTAAAGACATGAATGGTCCTAGAGCGTCTTTCGTCCTACTGGGAGAGTGTTAAAGGACATTGTGCGTGACAGTGCAAAAGAAAAAGGTTTTTAGCACACTTATGAAAGAATTCATTAAGCATAGCTTAACTGTGGTGCAATTTATTTTCCTTAATCTAATTGTTGATTGTCATTATTGTTTTAAATACAGCAAACAAAGGAATTATGATGACTGTATATTTGGCACCAGTGATTTTTCACAAAGCTTTTCAAATCAAATGTTAATATAAGACCCATCAATTATACTTGTGATTATGTGCTTAAATGATAGGCAAAAGCCCTTCTGGTCCATCACTGGGGGTCACCTTTCGTCTCCATGCATCGTTGTACTAGGTGAGGCATCTTGTAAATCTGTGCCAGGACTCCACCTGTGTCTCATAGACGATGCCAGCCCCCACGCTCAGCCCATTCCTCTATGCCTCCCGATGCACTTGGCTGCCTCGTCCTTGTATGATTCACCTAATTTCCCCTTTTTTTAACCCTTTCTGTTTCCTAGAGTGAGCTACCATTCATTGCTAAACGTGACTGGGGCGGAAGCTGGTCTTGCACGGTTTGTAGGGCACAGATCAGCTCCCAGATCTAAAAGGATTGCACTGGAGACAAATTAGATAAGAGCAGCACAGAGCATGGGTCCTCTGCTCAATCATTGGGTCTCCGAGTTGGGGGGGGGGCTTCTAAAGTATAATTGATGCATGACGGCCTCCTCCTTTGTGACATTGCTAGCAGTGACAAATACAGAAATCCTGGCAATAGCATGTCCCCAGTTTACTCTGGAGGTGCTTTGCCCTTGAGGAAATGAACTGAGGTAGACTATAAATGGATTGCAAAATTCACATTGGAGCACAATGCTGAATGATGAAAGAATCCGTTGTTTATAATGTTAATCCAACTGCAACAATTTCCCGGGTGAGTTTGTTTTTTATTCAGCCACTAATAGGCATGGAAAAAGCTATTCTTGAATTTTCGTAAGTGTGTTAGCCATACATTAGCCGGTTAGCATCATTTAACGCAATAAAGAATTTTAAGGCACAAGGCAGGAGCTCCAGGCTAACAAGTTAGCATATGCAAGTTAATGGGACTCATGGTTCTGGACCCAGGCTAGTCAGTTAACATGTGCTATGCACAAGGTAGTAGAATTGGGGAAGTCAGTTTGCATGTTCAAGGCTCAGCGGGATAGCACAAAGCCTAGCCAATAAACATGTTTATAGCAGAAAACGTGAGCTCCAGGCTAGCCAGTTAGGCTCGAGGTGACAGGACATAGATTAGCTAATCAGGAGCATGAGTGTATCAGAAACCGGAGCAATCGTAAGTCAGGTATGTTATAGGTGTCGTAGGTAAGGCTTTGCTGGGTAAATGGCGAGAGATTAAAACACAGTTACAACACTATTTCCAGAAAAATTCTGTTAAAAATGTACATAAGAACAGAACACGATGATTTAAAAATCATATAAACCCACATTTAATTGAAAATAGATCAAAGACAATACAGTGTTAAAACTGAGAAATTGTATTGCTTTATAACAAATATGCTCACTTTGAAATTCTGACAGAATGTTTTTATTTACATTTTGCACAGCATCCCAACTTTTTTGGAAATGTGGTTGTAATACTGAAGTGAACAGATCATGAACAAATACAGTCTATTTGAGAAAAGATGCGACATGATTCATTAAGGATGAACAAACTCGAGATCAGTATCTCACTTGTGTTATTCATGATTTATTCATTCAGTAGTTCAGAAAGATCTACAGAATTAACAGAAATAGGAAGAATTGTACTGATCGCTCGAGGTAAAACATGCATCACGATTCATTAATGACAAACATACATCAGTATGTAAATAAGACCTTGTTTGTGGTTAATTAATGCATAAGTAATAGCGTGATACTATATTATTTGTGCCCCGTTAAGTAAAGTGGTACCCATAGGTGTCATAGGTAAGATAAAGAGATGTAAGGTTCCTCGTCGGAACCTTACGGAACCAGTGCCAGGGCGTTCTACAAACCTCACTGATACCCTCAGCCACCCCCGGACCCACGGCTTCCAATGTCATTCCCATTTACAAGGAGAGGCTCACTCATTCCATGCCAGCTCTCAGTCACCAGGCCCCATGGCTTGTCAGGTGTGTGACAGGAGACGACTTCCAATTCGTCCCTGTGCTCTGCGACGGTGGCACTGATTCACGTGAGCTAACAGTACATTGTGCACGTATGCAGCCTTGCGCTTCACTTACCCTCAAAAATAAGCAGCACAGAAGGCTCGATAATTTAAATGTTCGTGTAACATTTACCGACAGTTACCGCTTAGCCGTGCTTTTTGACTTATAGCCTTACAATATGGTAAAAAGGGATCATTTTACTGGTATGAA
>JAABNX020000143.1:21721574-21742467 GCA_015163995.2 Mormyrus lacerda
CTTCTGCTACACTACACATTTACAGCCCTAGCAAATTAAATTTTTGGGGGGGGGGGGTTTCAAACTCATTGCCTGGGCGCTGTAAGAAACCAGGGTGACCTTTCAGTAGGAGGTCAGAGTTGGCTGCTGTTTATGGGGTAATGGCATCTGTGAGCATGTCTCCCGTGAGTGTCAATTTCTGAAATGGCGAAAACTTTCCTCCCAAAAGACTCCAGCTAGACAGAGAGTTGTAGCTCAAGGAAAAATAAGCCGATGAATGTCTGCTTTTGATATCCAGACACTCTTCTCCATTCTTTGTGACGCTTAGTGTGAAGAGCAAAGGCACAAATTGTTCTTTAAAGACCCAAGTGATAGCAGGTAATGAGAAAGACATGGGAAAAAATATTGACTGTACAGATCTTAACAGTTGAATTTGCATCAAAGACTAAATTAGCAAAGTTTGGCCAACTACTCCTATGGATTGTGTGAGATTCTGGATCTGTTCTATGCTGTAGTTTTCCCCATCATATCATTTGGCAAAATAACTCTCCAACATCACTAAAAACAGTCAAAGCTTTGTTGCGGAGAATGTCTTTGAAATGGCCATTGGAAATTTCATCTCATTGCATGGCCAAAAATGTGTAATTCAGAACAAAGCAGAGAATGTCTTTGTTGTTCTTAATTGAAAATTCATCAGTACATAGCATATTTTAATAGTAAAAAATGGATCAAATGGAGCAAAAAGAAAATCACATTTGATACAAGGAACAAAATTGATCAGTTTGTAAAACAAATGTTTGGGAGATTTCTGGCTAAAAGCCAGAACTCACCATCCCCACAGCCACACTTGCCACCTACCCCTGCTTCCTAGAGATTTTCCTTCAGCAAGTTTTCCCTGGATAAATTCTTAGTAAATTGGTTCTGGTGTCTCTGACTGTTTGAGAGTCTAGAAAACACGCGCCAAGCTCTTCTGACAAAAGAGACGTGGGAAATCAGAGATCAAACACTAAAGCAGAGAACACCAAGCTATGTTAAACATACTCGATGGGGCAGGGCTGAACACTTAACTTGGCAAATAAGCTAATGTCAAACTTACTCACTTTTCCCCAAAAATAACAGCAAACTGTCATTGCCTAACCCGAACAGTCACACGGACCGTAACGAAACACACTGTTCGGAGGCGCTGTTTCACTACACCAGCGATCCGCTGAGTAGCAAATTATCTACCAGAAATACACCGGTGGGAGTTTCTCAAAATGTGGCACATTCAAAAGTAGGGAAACGGTTGAACTGATACGGGAATCTCAGATGGAGGCTGAAGCAAAAAATGCCCAAAGCACTAAGTGTTTGACTGCACTGTTGTGAGCCACCTTGACAGAGACTACTTCCTTGTGGTGCCACGTCCTTGAGTGAACCTGCGTTTCAGTCATTTGTAGGTTACCATGCAGAATTAAGTGCTTTTTTTGCCCAACGGCCACTTCCTGTCATATAGACAAAATGAGTGAGAAAATCTGAGCTGAAGCCAGCGGGTCAAACTCTCCTCTATTAGATCAACATGCTTTTGTTGGAGAGCAAACACGGCTGCAGAGGTGGATGACCAGCGAGTCCTCTCATTATTACGGCTCAGACGTTTCACGTTCGCGAACAAGAACAGGCTTGAGCCCTAACCTCAAAAACCGCTACTGACAGATGTTCTCCGTTCCTTGGGGAAGGTTGATGAGCTATTGTGGTCATGGTCATGCGTCCAATAGAACCTCTGTAGGACATATCGGCAAAGTGCCTGTCGAAGTGTCACCTAGACCATCGCGAAGCCTCATGTCTGCGGAAACAGCTGCGATGGGCTAAATAAGGTGGTAAGGATGTGACAGCGGTGATAAGCAGCTCTTCCTGGTCCTGAGAGAGGAATGAATACTTACAGAAAATTCCAGAAGGCATAATGAACATGTCGAATGAGTAATTAGTATAGTACTGTTTTTAAATATGCTCATCTTTTCACCTTAAGTAAATCTGTCCAGAAAGTGTGATTAACTTTTGATTTATGAGAGTGAAGCATAAAACAGTATGTCTGACATGCAGGGAGAATGACTTCACCCTCTGAATCTGAAACTGGTGGACAGCAAGCAGGCAGCCCAGAAGTCCTTGACCCCTACAGTTTCTAACGTGTCTGCAGGGCTGAGGAAGTCCTTCATTTAAGGCACCTGATGTATGCTACCGTCTCCGCTGGTTAAATTACAAAATTAAAGTACATGGAAAAAATATTATGCATTAGTTAGACATTCAATCATTTTTCTGTCAGGCTTACTGTCCTGAAACCACTTTGCCAGGTCGGATGGCTAGACAGTACACGCAGTCGAATGGTAAAAATGATGTTTTGTCCATGTTTCTTTTCTCTACCCTGAAGATCCAGCATTGTAATGTGTAGCATCAAATCATCTTCTCCTTTAGCTCTTATGCAGCTTGAAAAAAAAAATTATGTTTAATTTCCCAGCCTAATAACCTACACAGATAAGATAACAAAGTGCAACATCTTTTTTGTTACATGCGTGTCTTGAGAATACTTGTTCATCTAAAACACCTTCATTCGTTCATTGGGAAAACAGTCCCTCAATTCTCACCCAGGGTTTTTGCAAGTTTTCCCGCCTGCTAACATGAAAAAAAAACTCATATTTTCTCAAGAAGACAATGCAGATTAGAATGCAGTGCACTTTGTTTTATAATTAAAATGATTTGTTTCAGCTCGTTCCACCACCACACAAAAATGTTTTGAATAGAAGGGAGACAATGGCCTGGCTCATCCACAGCGTTTGCTGTCACGCCAGGATCTGTGAAACTGCAATGATAAATACTTTATCTGATGCATTTCTCTTAAGAGTCTTTCAATAAATGGTCCATTGATTCTGCACAAATGAAATACTGCCAGAGGTGAGTGAAATATCTGGCTGGGGTTCTGTAAATCACAACATATCACACACACACACACAAACTGACCCCCCCCCCCCCCCAAAAGAGGCTATTCAAATCTTCAGTCCATTACACTGAAAAATATCTGCGCAGTATTTTAAAACTCCCCTCCCGTCATTATATTTTATACTCTTTGAGGCATAGTGATTTGTGCATTCATGTCATATCGTATATATTTTACTGTACCGTATATACTTCAGTATTGACTGGGAATTTGGCAATCTGCCTCCTGTAGGTTTCAGTTGACCAGTGTTGATGGATGGACTCCTCTGTGGAGCGGGGATTACTTTCTATTCTTTGGTGTGTGCATCAGAGCTTAAAACAAGGTCCCATCCATCCTCATTGACTGCCACACCTCATTTTGCTGTACAGCACACCGCCTGTCAGAAGTGCGTGCTGGGAAAGAAAGGCGTGATGTCACCCCCAGGTATAACTGTGTCTAAAATTGCTAATGCTAAAATTCTCAGACTTACCGTTCAGTGAAAACATGACACCGGGGTCATTGTGGGACGAGAGAGGTGGTCTTCTGATAAACCTCCCTGGTGTTTCATGTTTTTGTGACCTGTATGTTTAATGGCGGTTATGTGGCTGGACTTAATGACTTGGAATCTCACTGTGTTTTGACTGCCCATCACCTGTTTTACTTCCCATGCACCTCCATCCTAAGCACTTTTCGAGGAGTGCTTTTTATTTGTTCCCATAATACATCCTATTTGGGGTGTGGCTTTAGGGGCCACAGTAAGTGGTCGGCTGTCTGTCCAGACTCCCCTTTTGTAGTGGATTTGTGGCTGACTGGAGGCCTCTGGGCCAGTTTATACTCGTATGCGTTTACGCATGTTGTTGCTATGCAAGCGGCGCTGCTGCATGTGTAGATTACGGCAATCTGGAAGATTACAAGTTACATCCACAGGAGGCAGTGAGATAAAACAATCTATGTTGGCTCCTTCATTTCTGGTCTTGCTTGTATGGGGTTGTGGCTTGAAATGTTTTACACTAGGTGTCTTCACAGCTGATTCTGTAATAACGCTGCTCTCTATATTCTACCTACTCTTTCACATTGTATTGGTACTTCACTCTGGCCCATATCACTGTACTATCTCATGCTGAATGTTTCATTAAATGTTGCTAGATATGCTGTAGTGTTTCGTACTTAATATTACGACTGCACATGTAGGGAATATTTATAAAGCAAAAAATGAATTAAAAATAAATCAATTTTTCACAAGCGCATCTATGAGTGATTTAAACAGCAATCACAAAGATGTTTATGATTGGCTCAAAAAGCACACAAAGAGCTTCCTGCAAAAGTAGCAGCATTTAACTTAGTTCCAAGTTTTTTTGTTTTTCCTAGAAAAAAACATAAACACAAAAAATAAGTGTTTTAATGAAACATAAACAGCCACTCTCAGAAAATCTTATCACCAAGATTTCTAAATACTGCAACTGCATTAAAAAATAATGCTGTTTATGAAAATACCTTATACTGTGGTATAATGTCTGTACAGTAAGAATGAATGAAAAAGCCTGATCTCAACCCAGCTGCAATGTGAGAATTGCATGTGCATAGCTTGTGATTTGGATATTAATATCGTACATCACCCATCCCTACTTAGGATTTTTTGTAGTGTAATGTTATGCTGTCTTGTTAATTGTCCGCATTCTGTGTTGAAGGGATTCAAGTAAAAATTTCATTGTACTTTGTACATGTGACACCAGCTCAGATTGAATTTAGAAGCCATGACATTTTGAATATCTTCTGACTACTCATTCCTTTAAAAAAATCTGTAAATGTTTCTTATATAAACACATAGTACCATTACAAAAGGTGACCACACTGCCCCCAAGATTTTTGTTGGTACTACATCTCGTACACCATGTACACCATGAACTAAATGCTTTAGAACTGGAAGCAAATTTAAGTTGTAGAAATAGATCAACCTGGAAAAATGATCAGAGTAGGCAGAAATAAACACGTAAAGTATCAATGCTTAAGTTGTGCATAAATGGCAGCCACAGTATTTGGATTACAAACCTCTTTATTTACTAATGAGGTCAGACTGCATGGTTGGTTTGAGGTGGAAATGCCTACAAGAGACTGGTTCCCTAAGTAGTGCCTGCCATATGGTTGTAGCTGTCCCAAGATGACACATGTCTGAACCCAAAGAGTTTCCTAAGGACTGCCTCTCCTTGGCCTCCAAACTCCTAGGTTTCTCTCCTGCTATGTGGAATCTATCATTAACCCTTCGGAGATGAACAATGCGGGTGGAACGCAGAATTGTGGTGGAGCAAAGATTAGTTACACAGCTGCAGTGTCTTAGCTCGGCATATCAAAGGTACCATTTTGAAAATCAATCATCTAAAAGGATTTTTAAGAATCATCTATATATTTTTCTGTGTATGTACGAAGCTGTCAGAGTTAATGTTGTGTGTGTGGTCCATTTCGGTCCAGTTGTCTTACCTCCCTAATAAGTATCCATGGCATTTAGGCTTGTTGGCCACAGAAGATCCTGGCATATTTGTCCATTTCCAGTAGCCAGTGCTTCTCTGGAGCTGTAATCCTCACCACTGCAATCCACCAATCTCAGCAATGGCTACAGCTCCAGTGCAGTGATTGCTTTCCAGTGCTCCATCTGATTAAACACCCCCTCCCCTGGACCTCTGCCACTTAAACAGGGAGATTGTACAAATGATTACAACCCACATTTACAAGTCTGATCTCTATCTTGTAAATAACCTTCACGACTTACACTGCTGTGTAGGAATGACACAGTCCAGCTTTGCAAGGTTTGATAACCCCTCTCAATCCCACAGCGGACAGCACAGAATCAGCTCCCTACATTTCAGTGTTTCTCTTGTACGTTATGTTTGTCCATACTGTGCATGCATGCTTAATTTGATTCATTGGCAAACAGGAAATAATCCTTTTCAGAATTCAATGATTGTTTCCATCAGCTGTTTACAAATATCTGGTGAGATTACCAAATGACTACTTGGATCTAATGTTCCCTCAGCCCTCCATCCATATGCTGTGAGTTGGCTTTAACTCTATATACGTAATATTTATTCAAAGCCATCTTGTTTTATGCAAATTAGGTACATATACTATTTCTATAATGTATGCACATGATGAGTCTAAAGACCCCCCTCCCCCATAGATACAATGATAACTACTGGCCCAGCTAATGGTTCATCTAGGAAGCCAAGATGGGGAGCGCCTTGGATTGGCCACTATTGCCAATGGACGCAACCGCTGTTCCGGACCCCGAGGAGACCTGGTGCAGTGGGTAACCCGAAATGTCACAGTGGCAGGCGGTGGTGCCCTTCGGTCAGCTGGGTCACTGTGACCCAGCATCTGTAATGCACGAGTCTTGCTTAAATAACCTCCTCTCCTCCTCTGTTCCCTCACAGAGTAGTCGACCAGGGAATAGCAGTAAACACCATCTGGAAATACACTGAACGTAAAGGATGCTGTGCGAGTTGTGGGAGCCGTGGGTGGCCGCGGGCTGGGAAGGGCACCATCAGTGAGGCAGGAAGGACAGAGCTGCTCACTAAATTCACCACCTTCGAATCACACGGTCACATAAATGCAATAAGCAGACTGTTACCCATTAATGATTCGCTAAAGCACCTCCCAAAGATAGAATTAAACTGCAGGAAGAAATTTTTGTTAAGGTTGGGTTATGTAATGCGTGCAGCATCTGAAACAGCTTTACAAATGTTGAAATCAGAAACATCCAGAACCAGAGGTTAACGGTGACTAATCCCAAGTTCCCTGTGTCAAATTGAGAGAAAAAAAAAATCTCCTTTTCAGAAATAAAATACTGTGGGGATTTTCAAACATAGAGACTATTTGGATGTCAAATGTTGGCGTCTCCTAAGGCCTAAATCACCTCAGCGTTCATGAACAAAACACATCGCGCTGATGAATTTGTGTGAAGCTTTCAGTTAAGTGTAAATACTGCTTTCTTCCTCAAGGTGATTTCCTTACTAGGTCTGTTAGCTCGCATTCATCATCATCCTCATATCATCCTCGTCATCGTGGGGCCGCTGTGGTTTGCTCTTCTGAGGAAAACAGTGAGCTTCTTCAGCCCTCTCATTATATTTGAACTGGCAGTATTATGCCGATTGAGGGCAGCCATTTGTATTTTTTGTTGTTTTGTTTTCTACTCTGGTGGGCTTTGTGATATATGGAGGAGACCAAATGAGAAATATTATTTAAATTTGAGAGAAGTTACCCTGGTGAAATGTTAGGCACATCTTGGTTTAGTTTACTGTTTGGCCTAGTCCTGAGCGATATCATAAACTAATTATGACACATTAGTTGAAGAACCCAAAAAAATCCCTGGACAAGCTACATACGCATAGTTGTCTGAGAAATGAGTTGGCAGCAATGGCGATCACATATTTCTAGTTTTAGTTTTCAGTTTAGTTTTCTAGTGAGATTCCAGTGATGGGAAGAGCAGTTAACACAGATCAGACGTGTTCGCTATATTGAGCAAGACACCAATAGCAGCTCAACTGCACTGATATGTGTTATTACAAACAATGTCATATGATAGCCAAAATGTATTCTCCTCTAAACGTGAGACCTTCCTTGGCGTTCCCTAGATGCAAGACAGTGTGAGAGACAAATCATCCAATCATCGTGTTTGGTGCAGGGATATTTATGCTCATGTCCTGTAACAGAGTTTGACACGAAAGGCATGGTATTGTTTTCTGTTTGCTGGTTCCTCTGTCAAATTAATTACCCAAAGTGCTTTTTACAGTGAACTGGAAGTGCCATAATGTCATGCAGACAACAGTGCCAATGACTACTAGATAGAATACTCTAAACTCTAAATTAGAGCTTTTCCTAATGTGAAGATTTTGCTTATAATAAGGATTTTAATAAAATATATTACATTCATGAGACACTTATCTGCTAAAAAAACAATGAGGCAACCATTGCAAATACGGTAATTGCCCACAGTTGCTATTAATATCATTGTCAACTGGATGTTAGCGTTTACTGGGTCCACAGTTTGCTGTGGAATAATGGGGCAATGCATTTGAGATCAGGGCCCAGTAGGCAAGTCGTCAATGAGAAATATATGCTAAGCAGACAGTGAGGAGCCTGACAGGAAGGATCACCACATAGGGGGGTGGGGGAATCATGATTGGGGGCCGAATTTGGTGTGGTATCATTTGGCCTCAAATCTCTAGCGACGCCCCTGTACACAGGTGCACGCGATCCTCGCTTCCTGTGCCACACACCGACGGTTGTGCAGGTAACACCGTCCCTGTGACAAACAGTGGAGCTGCTGAAGGTTGGCGAATGGTGAAATTCCACACTCAGCACTGAGACGATCTCCTCATCTCGGGCCCACGTCCTATTCGGCCTAATTTCCTAACACCTGCGTGCCTTTTTTGAGGCCGCTTAAAAGACAAGACGGCAGAACACGAAGACAGAAAAACTCCAAGAGAGGATTTATTTTAAGATGCTCTTTTATTCCAATTCTCTCTTCTTTTCCAGCACATCGTGTCATTGATAAATCGCAATGAAGGCTCTGTGGAAACCGGGTCAGAATCTGCATGGGTGAAAATATTCCTTTTCCCGCTAGGAAACTATTGATTTATGTGGTGTTCTGGGAATAGGTGTCCACTGCAGGAAGGGTGCAGGGAGAGGTTGCTAATCAAGACACAGGAGATGTTAAACAATGCAAACTTTGGCTCTGGAGGTACAGTAATCAATCTGCGGCGGAAGGCCGAGCACGCAGACGGGCCGGCTCATCGTGGGAAAGGCCATCAGCTGGCTTCCAAAATGTGCAGCGCCGACACAAATAGAAGCCATTAATCACGACCAGAACTGAACCAGATTCACAGGAGCTAATGCTACCGAAAGCTCCACTTTGTCTCTTATTTGGCTTTTCATGCTAAAAACGTTAAAGATCCTCTGTTCTAGCAGCTTCTCTGCGTAGTATTTTCTGTGACTTTGGTTGGTGGAAAGAGCTATGCTAGGTTGCATGTGTTGATTTTTCTGTATGTTCTTTTTTGCTCAACACCTGTTTTGTCAACGTAGCGATTGCAATTGGCATTTTTCGCCCTTGTTCTCCTATTGGATGCTGCAGCTGACGGCTTTGCAAAGGCAAACAAAGGCAGGTTGTCTATCATTCCCCTGCAAGTGTACAGTTACTGTTGCGGTCCTCAGAGCTGCATTTGATTTTGTTTCGCTTCGTTTTGTTTCTATCTATCTACCAGTTATCTGCTGTTTATCCGAGTTTGAGTCGTGGGGGCTGCAGTCTAAACATGGATGTCCAGGCTTCCCTCTCTCCAGCCACTTCCTCTAGCTCCTCTGGGGGAAACCCAAGGCATTCCCAGGCCAGCTGAGTGATATAATCTCTCCAGCGTGTCCTGAGTCCGTCCTGCTGTCTCCTCCCGGTTGGACATACCCAAAACACCTCCCCATGTCCAGGAGGCATCCTAGATACCTGAATCATCTCAACTGGTTATTTCCAACGCAGAGAAGCAGCGGCTCTACTCTGAGCCCAGCCACCCTACGGAGGAAACTCATCTTGGCTACTTGCATCTGTGATCGCATTCTTTTGGTCACTAACCAAAGCTCATGACCATGGGTGAGGGTGTTTGTGTGTGTTTGCTAAGAAAGCTGGTTGAAAAACGGCGATAAGAGAACTAAAAGATGATCAGAAACTGATGCACAAACCCAGCTTCCTTCTCTCCTTGATTTTTCTCTCAGGGCAGGTACCTGGCAAAGCTGTGGGGGTTGTAGACAGGTGGGATGTGCGTGACTGGGGTGTATGTATGAGGATGGGGTGGGGGCAGATACAGCGTGCCTGGTCTTGTGATTACAGCTCCTGGAGGAGTGAGTGGGGGAATCAGCTCTACCTATCACGTGTCGGGACACCTGACTCTCCTTGATGTCATACAACGTCATTGGTTATATGGTGGCAATTCAATTCACAGCACACTCAGCGTTTCCGCCAAGATGTTAATTCCTCGCAGCTGTGTGCCCGTCACGTGCAAAGTGGTAAATTTAGTGCAAATCGGCCCCCATATCCAATTCTTGACATTTATCACATGGCGCACGTACACGTTGTCCGCATGATCTTGATGGTGACTATTTTTGAATCAAGAGAGGGTGCAAGAGAGAGGGAGAATGAGAGAGAGAAATGGAACATCTGCCTTTGGTTTGTTTTGCCGTTAAAGGCTGCAGTTCATTCTGTGCAAAGCAGAAAACGCGAACAGACCAGCACACTGGAGCAGCTGGTCTGCAGATGGCTGCCACAGATCTGACACAAAATGCTTCTCAGGTTCAGAAGCTCATCGCTCAATTTCCGTCCCCATAATTTATGTATCTACACTACTGTAGACCACGACAAGTTCAACGTGGCCCAAGCCAATCGTCTTTGGAAATGTTGCTAGAGGACACTTCTGAATGGACATGGCAATGGTGGAATTTGATGCTTATACATATTTACGGACATTTTTAAAAGTGTTAATGTGTCCGGTATTGGTCACGGTGGGCCTGGGGACCATCGCAGGAAGCGCAGGATTCAAGGCAGGGTGCCCCCCCTACACACACACACACACACACACACACACACAAAATGGGGAAGTTAAAACATGCTCTGAATAACATAGCAGGATAAAACGTGGTAAAAGAAATTATTATTCCATAAGTCACACAAAACGTTTCCATCCATTACAAAACCACCATTCCACACTAAGTCCCTCCCTCTTACGCGCGATGTAACCAATGAACTGTACCGCTCTTAAAGGAGAAGCACCCTTAAAATATTTTTCAACATAAACAGACCAAACATACACTTCACTAGGTCATGCTGTTATTTTGCGATCACTATGCGAAGCATCACATAAGATATGATCTGGTAAAGCAGAATGACACAGGGTGGTGCAGGATACTTTGGATCTTGTCTTGTTTATCTGCTAAAGGTAAGGTGTCATACGTACTCCCATCACAGAAATGGAGAAAGCTTCTTTGCTCTACTGATGCTCCCTAGGGGCAGCGATTGTCTGTCACCATGCACTGTATAAGGGTCCTCCTCCCAGAAGTCCTAGTCAGAGAGCTCATCAAGCCCTGGGAGCTTTTATTAATTCGCTCAAGCTAAATTAAATCCCCACACTGGTTTCCAAGCCGCTGTGTGAATTACGGGACCTCGGGGGAAACAGGAAATCGATTAATGAGACGGACAGTACAGCCGCACGCCTTTACATCCCCGCCCAGCTGGGACAGCACAGCCGCACGCCTTTACATCCCCGCCCAGCTAGGACAGCACAGCCGCACGCCTTTACATCCTCGCCCAGCTGGGACAGCACAGCCGCATGCCTACATATCCCCGCCCAGCTGGGACAGCACAGCCGCACGCCTATACATCCCCGCCCAGCTGGGACAGCACAGCCGCACGCCTATACATCCCCGCCCAGCTGGGATGCGACTCGGCCGGCGAGAGCCTGATGGCGTATAATCTGTGCATCCTTCTTGCTAAGCGTAATCTTAAACAAGTGATAAATTGGGGGGGTCCTTTATCCCTGCCCCCCCCTTCATCTTGTCCCTTCTATACATGAATAACAGAATGTATTTAAGGGACCCAGTATTCCAATATATTTTTTCCTCAATCCATGTACAAAGGCACAGATGGTGAACAAGGACATCTGTCCTCAAGGAAACATAGGCTGTGTTTTTTTTGTTGTTGTTGTTGTCGGCAGTTGAATTTAAATAAATTTATTTTTGTGGAGTTTTCACTTAACTGAAGACACAAGGCACTGAATCATGGGGGCCTCAGCGATAGCGAGCAGTGACATCATCATCCTGCTACATTATTGTCTTTATCCAGGGTTTGCATGCATAATCCCCATCGCACATGGAAACTGATCCTGAGTCAGACAAGCCGGGTTGCACAGTAGCACTTGCCGATAATGTTCTCTGACTGAAGCCAGCGGTGACTTTTCAGTTGGTCACATGATCTGTAGCTGTGTCACTTTTCACTAGCCGGATAAGCAACGCGTGAAACTGCGTGAAGTTTGAGCTCAACCAAAGATGACATGGCGTGTAGCGCTTGACATTAACAGGCTTTTGAAGGGGAATGCTATGATTGGAGGAGCTGCAGGAAATGCAGCTCACAGGCACAGAGCAGGTGAAGGACAATATGGTTTGATTTTGCTGCACGCATGTGGTTTCGCATGGTGTGCCAGTATGTGGGATGGTACAAGATTAACACCCTTGCCAAGTGAGACCTAACATAAAATCAACACAACAAATATTGAGACTTGAATGGGAAGCTTCACACAACCAGTGGTAGGCATTCAAAAGTGTTTATACAGGCTTCCACCTGAAAATCTGATGTCTTTAAATTGCAGACAGTATGTAATTCTGTGTGTGTGTCTGTGGGTCATGGATAATGTATTGTGGGCTCCATTTTTTCTATTATTTTATTACTGTGGGGATCATTTTTTCAATCCCCATAAGGGGAAGTTCAATTTTATAAAAATCTGTGACTGCAATCAAAAACTAAAAAAAAAAAAAAAAATGCCAAAAGTCCTGTGTTTTGATTGGTTACTTATGGTTAAGGTTAGGGCTGGGTAGGAGTTAATGTTGTCATTGCTGGGATTATTGGTTTTTTCCACAGGAATGAATGGATGATCCCCACAAAGATATGAACACAGACATGTGTGTGTGTACAGTAATTCTATCAGAATTTTCGGTTTTCGACTTTGTTATGGATGTAATCATTTTGTTGGATAAACGTGCATCGTTGAAACAACAGACATGAGTATCCTGTCTGAAGAAAGGATACCAATTTTAACCTTTGCTTGTCACTGGGGCTGAACCCTCAAGGGTCTGCCAATTGTACCCAAGCTGTAGGTAAGTCTACCTTTTAATTATATAAGCCACAATGGTAATAACTTCATATTCTTGTACCAATGACCAATGGCTGTAGGCTGTGGATGTCCCAGATCTGGGTAATAAGTCCTTTTACCCTCCTGTTTCTGGTTACCAATCATATAAGATGGAGTTTGTATTATTTGGGTAGAATGTTTGGTCATGTTCATCACCATTCCCCAGATGCAGAACTTCGTGTCTCCTGTGCTGAATCCCGAACAGCTGTGCTTTTTTTTTTTAACCCAAGTCCCCGTTCTGCCTTCCCGACCCGGTGTCACATGGTCCTGTTCGCATTCCCACCCACAGCAGGTCTCACACTTTTATTTTACATGGTTACCACCATTGTTGTTCACACCAGCTAGTAAATTGCACTGGAAAGTGTCTGGCAAACAAATGGGTGCAAATGTACCATAACAGGCTACGGGGTACAAGTCTGTCACAATGCAGAATAGCAGGCTTTTGTCACTTTATTGTGAGATAGAAAAACAAGAAAAAGCAGTGTCATGGGCCCTTTAAGAACATAAAATTGAAAGGCAGCTAAAATGAGAGTGACACTATACCTCAGTTCCAGCAGCTGTGAAGCAGCCTTCAGCTGAACTTTCTCCACACTTCTTCAGGTCTTCTGGCGTTCCTTGCCTGCTTCCATGCAGCTGATCCTGTAAAAATTCTCACAAGGACATTAGTTTAACCAGGGTTAAGACAAGTTTTAGCTCATGGCTGTTTTCGAAAAACTGTTCTGAGGACAGAAAGAAAAATAAATGGTTTGGAGGGATAACCAAACAGATTGTAGAGGAAGTGGGTCCAAGTAATTAGAGTAATGGTCCCGTCTCCTCTAGTTGCTTGAGCCCACCTCCTCGACAATCTGATTTGTTATCTCTCTGAACCAATCATTTTTTGTGCCGCCCTCAGAACATTTTCGTGTAAGTAGAACTCCCATGAGCTAGGTATTATTAACTGGGTTGCTTGTATACACAAGACCAGGTAATTAATCTCCAAGTTAGCAGCAGAGATCACTCAGCTGCCCCCCTGTGCGGTCACTGTGCCTCCCTGCGGTCCACAGCATGGAAGAATAGTTCCCCACTCTATGGTTATTTGCAATGGTGGGACATAATGACCTCGTCTCTCTCCATCCGCAGGTGTCGAAGGTTTGGAATGCATGCTGCCCATGGATGGCCAGAGGGTGACGCTGGACCAGCTCACACAGGACAGCTTCCAAAAGTGTAACGAGACCCTAACCCTCACCGACTTACTCATTATCATCTTCTCCGGCATCTCAGTCTCTGTGGCCGCCATCATGACGAGTTTCTTCCTGGCCTCCACTGTCCACTGTTTCCAGCGTTGGGGCAAAGGTTCTAAACAAGATGATGATGATGAAGAAGAAGAAGATTGAGGAAGGCCCACCCCCCAAACCGAAGAGCGGAGGACAGGGGTTGCATCTCTCATGATGACTATGTCCAGGGGTCAAAGGTCATATCACACAGTGATAAAATGTCTGACCGCCGTGTCTCAGAGCTATTGAGAACATCTGATCTGTAGCTCCAGCTTTCAGACGTGGACTTGCACACCTGAGTGTGCTCACCCCTTAAAATCGAGTACTGCATTAGTGTCTAAACTGCCACGGATCTCCATGAACGTTGTGCTCCTTTAAGGGCACTTCCAGTGTTTTCCAGTTGAAATTCAGTCTGCATCCCCATGTGAACGTGAGTGGTGCATCTCACTCTCCTGGTTGGGCTCTTGGCCCTGTGATCCAGACCATGCAGAACCTCGTTGCTAAGGACATAACCCAAAATAAGGGGTACAAAACTGCCAGTTTTTAAAAAAGCAAATAATAACCATGAAAAATTAATTTGTCTATGTTTTTTGAGCCTAAGATACTGCTTTTCTTCAGGCTCAATATCCTTAAATTCTTGCTAGCTGTAACATCCCCATATATACATGTATGTATATACAACTTTCCCAAAAAATAGGTATATAGAAATTTTGAATGCAGTATCAGATTTTTGGAGTCTCGTATAGTTCTAAGGGACGAACACCATTAAATAAGACAAATAGGTTAGTTTAGAGCTGAACAATAATTGCACTTTAAACGGGAAAAGCTGTATGTAAGTCCCCCAGGCTGGTGGCCATCGTGGTTTTTTCGGTAGAAATGCTGAACTCTGGGATTCCGGGGACTTCCGCCTCTTGTCGACTTCCGCCGTGAGTGTTCCCATCTGTGTTCATCACTTACAGCGATACAGCCGCACATGCACATAATCTCCGGTAAACTCGTGCGTCAATGAAATGTAATCTAGTGTTTCCAAATCCGTGTCCTTTGCCTGCTGCTGACTTATAAACAGAGCTTATAAACAAAACCTTAAAGTGATAGTACCTAACAGAATCACCACAGATATCTAGTAATTTAGCTTGTCATGTTGGCCGTGCTTAAGAAGTTGACTTATGTACTGAATGAAAACTTTGAGAAGCTAGTAACACAAGCCTGAAAAATCAGGAAGATATCTCCGGGAAAATGTGATGCCTGTATTAGTCAGTAAGGGGTGTGTTTCCCATCGTTTTACACTATACTCTCAAAGAAAAATGTATACAACGTTTGATGGTAGTGGTTTTATAGGTCAGTTAACTAGCTATGGATTGTAGGTGAATTGCTAAGCTTGTAATGCTAACTTGTTACTTATAGCAGACCAAAATAAATTTTGATGCAGGTGTTGCAATAATTTCAGGGGGCAGACAGGTAAATTTGTGAGGTCCTTTGGTTTGATACACACACGCGATTAAAACCCTGCTGATATGCCAGAGGGCTTTTGCACAGCGGTGGTCTCGGTGTGCTTGACTCCCGTCTGGGTCTGTTATCAGTCTCCCCTCGAAACTCTTAACTTGAACCCAGACTGCAACTCACGTCCAAAGAGGGTAGTTGGCATTTCCGTTGTTCATGGGCTGTTTAGTCGAAGGAGTGACTCTGTCCGTTTAATCCCTCCTCTCTACCATTCTTGTCCACTTCATGTCGACTGCCAGCCTGGGCTGTCAATGATGAATCACAATAGCGTAGCGCTGGTTTCCTGTCCTGTTACTCTTTTAATTGTGTCTTCTGCCGAGGCCCCGTAGCAATAATTTGGGGAATCGTTTCGGTTTTATATGTATCAGAAAATCTGTAACAGTGTTTCATAACATATAACTGCTGTAACCGATTCCTATGAGAATATTGTGTAATACATGCCAGCGTTATACATTTATATAACTTATAAATAGTGCCGTTTTTACCAAGGAAAACTTCTTTGGCATTGTGAGCATTTTCATCACCTATGTACTACTAACCCTGAATGATAAGCGGGGCTGTTTGAGGGCTTCATTCCATTAAGGTGGGATGTTGCCTGTCCTTCTCATACGGCTTTGAAGGAAGGTGAGAGGCCAAAGTCACAGAGCAAAGCGCCTTTTGGTGTCTGATCTCTCTGCTCGTTGTAGCTGACATTCTTTTTAATTAACATAAGCCCAAGTGCTAAAGGTCAAATGCTCATTATTTACACCTATTTGTCACGGTTTCTGCGGTCACTTATACCCCTGTTCCAAATTATTATGATGCCATTTTTGGTTTTATTATAAATATCAACCATATTTAGGTACTTTTTATTGTCGACAATGCTATTGAATATAGATGCGAACAGAAACGAATAATACATGAAAACATTTTTTATATATATATATATATTCGGAAAGAACCAGAAAATGCAGTGTTGCAAAGTATTATGCTGAGTGCAGTTTTGGAATAGTCAGCGTGTCCTAAGTGACTCGAAACAGAAATCTGCTGTATTCGATGAATGAAAACGTTGTTCTTCAAAAAAACAAACATCTTAAGAGAACTAGATGCCTGTTAATGTATATGCCCTTGGTGAATTTACTATAGTAACTCTCTCTCACTGACCACTCGTCATGGATTTTCCTTTTTTGAAAACGCTCCACTCCATATGTTCTCAATAAGGTCGAGGACTGGGGTGATGGTGATCCAACCATGATTCTACCTTTTTATGCCCAAGGCCTCCAAGGAGTCGGTAGCGTTCTTAGCTGCATGTGATGGTGACGTTCCTGCAAGAACATCATTTTATTTTGGAAGCCAAGACTTCTTTTTATACCAGGACAGGAAATGTATTGGGACCTTCACATATACTGCCAATTTAACACCAATAAGGTTTCTAAAGGGCCCTACCATCTCTCTTCCCATAATTCCTGCCCAAAACGTTACTGTAAGACCACCGTGTTGATGCCAGGGTCTGGTGGGCATAGGAAAGCCATTGACCAGCCAACAGAAACTGGGTCATCCAGTGTAGCACAGCATTGATAAAACTGTTTGAAACTGATCTTCTATGAATGTCTGAGCTCACCGGATAATTCTATGTTTGAGAGTCTCAGTCAGGGGTGGCTGAAATGCAGAAGTACCACAACTCCTAGCCTGTGGGGGAGGGGTCACACATTGAGATGTTCCTGAGATTTCAGGACCAGCTGCAGTTTTAGAAATGCGTTTGCAGCTGGATGGTGGAATTTTTATACGCAGCTACACCTTTTAATAAGAACTGTCAAGAGAAACTTTCTATTTCTTTTGATATACTTCATCTGATCTCTGGATCGCTCACAGTTTTTTAACAGTTTTCCTGATAAATCAGTTGTCTTCATGCTTTTCGCAAGACACTGCACTATTTCACGATTTGCAGCACCAAAACGATCTTTCTTTCCTTCCCAAATTTAACGAGAACTGTGACTTGCCAAATAACGTGGAACGACTCCTTTAAGTAGGTTTCGGTTCAGTTATGATCTCCTGACAAACCGAATTACGAAACTCCCTGGGATTGGTGTATTTTATCTAAAGAGGCATGAAAAATGAATGAGCTGCAAGAAGATCACAAAAAATTCGTATTTTGCTTGAAGGGTTACTGATTCGTCACTTGCATAATAATTTGGAACACAGTGTAGTTTTACTTCTGATTGAGGTTGGCCTCTTCACCTCTCTGTATGACCTGGTCACAGAAAACCTTCCCTGCACCCATTTGTACAGTGTAGTGTGTCGTAAAGGCTCAGTTTTTGCGAGAATTATGTCTTTCATCTTTGCCACATTTATTTTTTGTCCTGTTTGGATTTCATCATGAATATAGATTTATAGGCCACACCCTCACCTGTCTGTCCTTCACTCTCCACTGTGACTATCTTCCACGTCAAAGAAGCCGAAGTTTTTCGAAGAAATGGATGGATTTTATGTTTTTTTTCTCTCTTTATCAGCCATGCTGGTGCAGCATGACGTATTGCAGAAAACACGGAAGACTGCAGCTACCAGCTTTAATGAAAATAGTCCCGCCATTGTCTGATAAGCGCTTCTGCCTGCCAGAGACACAGTGTACTGAAAAGGAAGAAGAGGAAGAAGCAGGGGAAATGCTGGAAAATCAGCTACAGCCATGAGTGGACTCTAGCATCGTTTTTGTGGTTTCGTGCTGCGTCACTGGCAAATTTGTGCAGGACGCTCCCTGTTTTTCTGTCAGTTTGTCCAGGAGTGTCTCTTCGGATCCAACTACTGTGTAGTTGCAGGCAGATCCAATCACCTGCATTTCAAACACTCATGCCCATGTGTTGTCAAGCTCCATGTCTTTGGGATGAGCTCAGAGCCGGCTTTCCGAATGAGACCTGTCATCTCATCCGTTTGTCTTATCTTCACTCATCGGCGATGGTAATGGAAAAGAAAAAATATCTGTATGTCTAAAAACAAATTATTTATGTCACATGACTCTTATTTTCAAGTTAACATCCAGATTCATAAGTATATATTTTTAAATAAAATATTTTGGGGTGATTCTGCATTGTGTTTTTCTCGCAGATTATTCTAGGTATTCTGTGATTTTATGCCTTTTATCAGTGATTTCACACTGACCATAACAACAATATTTTTTTTCCCTTAGCAAGTAATATTCAATGGAAAGATACTCAAAATGTGTCCGATTTTATTATCCAAGCACATTCGAAATGTACCACTGATTGGAATTAAAGGACACCAATTGAGATTAAAAATAAATGCTAGAATTAACATCTATAGTACACGTGTGATTCCTAAGAAACTGTTTGTAGTGGTTGAACCATCAAAGTTGTTTCAGCTAGTTATAGAATGCCAGTACTGTCAATTACATACAAAATGTGGCTCTAACTGGTCACAAATACTAGAAAAGAAGTTTTCCATTAAGAACACAATTGCCTTCTGCAGGAAAACTATATTGAGTTGGTAATTTGTAATTAATGCAGTAATAGTCATTAATGATAAATTTATAAGCCCAGCAAAGGCCAGGGAGACACTCCAGAAAATAATTAAGAGAGCACCGTAAAGAGCGTGAAAGGATAAGGAACATATGTCCCATTTCACAGGTTTACGCAAGCCACAGTTTGTTGGAAAAGCACAGAACATTCCAAATGTCATGAACAATCCCGCCTGGCATGGAAATAATGAACGGGGTGACATGAGTTATCCGTGTTGTTTTGGGAATTGGTTATATCATAAATGTCAGAAAACGTGCTGCACTCTGTGTGTGGCTTCACTGTGCATGGAGGCAGTCTGGGACAGACCTGCAGACACACTGACAGGGCTGCGAAGGGCTTTCCTCCCCTGTGCAGCATCACAGCTGAATGGAGCACGTATGTGCGTGCTGATGCGTGTGCGTGTTGTGGAAGAGCAGCTGTAGAGTAATATTGCTCTGTGTGTTCTGCTTGGTCATCCTCTCCTAAAACCAGGATGGGATGGGGGGGGGCTGGCTGGCAGACAGTAGAAACGAGGGTCCGCCCGCTGCCGTCGTGCCACGTGTGGTTGTCATGGTTACAGGGTTGGGGGCCAGCAGACGGCAGAGGGGAGCGAGCGGCGTGTCTCCCCCCCCCCACCCACTTTCGCTTTGACGTGGCCGGGGGCACCTTGTGAGCCACGTGCCAGGCCTCATTGGCCGAGCCGGCATCGGTGGGGGTGCAGTCGCTGCCAGCGTCATGGTGACGCCCCAAGCTGGGCATGCTTAGCATGCCAGGGTGTTTGGGATGTCGGCTACATTGCTGGGATTTTCTACATGCTTGTGTTTTTTTTCCCACCAGTCGGACATACAGCTATAAGACTTAGAGCTATAGGACATAGAGCTGGAGGAAATAGAGTGAAATTCGCATTCTTGCTTATCCGCTTAGGTTATCTAGCCAGCATCTCACGAACTAGGTTTCATTCCCTTAAATTTGAAAACTCTGAATGAGACAGGGCGAGGTGACTCAGTGTCACTGTAATTAGTCAATAAATGATCCTCAGATGAACGTCGTGGGGGCACAGCGAGCGCCGTGAATGCCTCACCCCCCCTCCCCCCCCAAAAGGAGCCCATCTGGACACCCATCAGCGTTTGCCCTCAGTTCAACTGAGTGAGATACTGATGAAAAGGGTTAGTTGCACTATGAAACCAGGGAACAGAATCCTGGCATCAGGGACGCACAGATTGCTGATCTCCCCTCTGCTCTGGTCTCCCACCGGAGGCAAAGACACCCCCTCGTAATGCTTACTTGGGTTAAACCGATGTTTTACACCTAGGAAATCTCCCAGCTGTTAATGTAGTTTATCAGATTTTCATTAATATTTATTACACACATACTGTATAGACATACTGATTGCCAAGCCACCCCCGTCCATTCAATTTCTGAAACCGCTTGTCCTATTCAGGGTCGCGGGGGGTCCAGAGAAGAGGTGCAAGACAGGTGCAAGACAGAGGACAACCCAGGATGGGGCAGCAACCCATCACAGGGCACACTCACACACCATACACTCACACACACACACCTGTGGGCAATTTGGTAACTGCAGAGGAAACCCAATGTTGACGCAGGGAGAACCAGAGATCCAAACTCCATACACATGGAACCCTGGCAGAGACTTGAATACAGCTTCCAGAGGTGTGGGGAGAGGCATATATATATATATATATATATATATATATATATAATTGCCTTATATTTAGCAGGAGTCATTTCAAAATTATATTCCTTCCACCAGTGATATTTTATTTTCGATCATTACAT
>JAABNX020000143.1:21788108-21809470 GCA_015163995.2 Mormyrus lacerda
ACCCCCCACCCCCAGAGACTATGCAACAAGCGGACACTGCATAAATACCCTCACCTTTTTCCATGTTTGCGAAGGGCATTTTTCGTCGTGTCACCTGACTGTAAGACAATCTTTGAAAAAATATTGCATCTGAGAAGAAATTGCCTCCAATTTCGATCTCTATTTAATCTCTTTATGTATTACTAGACGTTTTTTTAGACAACTTATTCCCGTTTATACCAGTTTAAGCTTCATTTGAAAAGGGAAAAATGTAGATGGGATCTGACATGTAGACTCTTGCATAACTGCTGCAATGTTTTTCTTTAATTCTGAGTCATTTTGAGGATTCGTATGTCCGTTATAATGCGGTCGTAAAAATGCCCGTATAATATGGCGCGGCATCTTTTGTAAATCAATCATTTGTTATCTTGTGTCCAACTATCCATCTGTGTATGGAAATGACACTGAGCTGCAGGCAAGGGCGAAGGTTTGCGTTCAACATTAGTAGGGACTAAATCAGCCGCGAACCCCCGCCCCCTAAACATACACAGTACTCCCCCAGTATAGATAGGGTCATGTTCCTACCGTCCATACCCGAATCTACGCCCTTGGTCAGCTCATGAAGGCGGAACACGCGTCGGTCAGATATGCATGGGTCTGGGAACGATCTCCAGGGAGAAAAGAAAAACAGCAGCAGATCTCTTCGTGCAGATAACACGAGTACCTGACCCGATTTACGGGAACAGTACGGCGAGAAGCATGTGATTCTCAAACCAGAAGAGAGCTGCATAAGTGGATAAGTACATGGAAGTTCTGCACCTTAACTCAATAACAAGTACCTTTCTGCCAGGTACTTCATACATTTGTAAACTTATCAGTTACTTTGAAGAAGTGGAAGTTTCGGCTGTGGGATAACTAAGTAATGGGTGCCCTGCCCCCATTGGCTGTCCTCTGGTCTTAGGAAGTTTACCGTAGCGCTGTAGGTGACGGGTGTAGTTCAGGGTGACCCGGGTCCATCGTCATCGACCTCCCAGAGTATATGAGGTGTGTGTACAACTGATTGAACTGAAGCCAAGTTTTTCTGAACAACCAGGGCACCAAACTTTTTCTCCTTGACCTTCCATTTAACACATGCTGGTCTCAGCCTTTCCCCAATAAAATTCTAGTGGACGGTTGGTTAATGTTGACATGTCTACTTAAGAAAGATTAAGTTAATAAAAAAATGCAGAATTAGTCTCTATATGGAGACATTTTCTCACCAATAATGAAACAAAACCCAAACACACAGGAGCAGAACCATCCTGAGTGGACATCCCACCCGTGCACTATAGCCTTCCAGACAAGCCTATGCTGGAGTCCTCTGTGGATCTGTGCAGAGAACTACTTCACTAAAGCACTAAAGCAAATGTTTGTTGGGCTTTCGCTAAGCTACAAACCAGTGATTTTTAGGCCTTTCCTGCGAGGGGGGGGAGGGGTGTTCAATAGTCAGCCGTACAAACACGGTCTGCTCTTGTCATGTCATCAAAGATGGGGAGACGACTGTTAGCTGGAAGTACATGCCGCGTGTGTCTTGACCCACGTGGAGGGAGCTCGGTTTCCGGGGTGGTTACTGGAGGATTAAGGAGTGATTCTGGTGGAGAAATGCATACACAGCGAAGGGGGTGCATCACAAAGATTGACATATTACCTGGAGAGAAACCTCCCGGTGCCGTGATCAGGCTCTGACAGTCCGAATGCTGCCCTGCATCTCCTATTCAATGAAACTCAAGCCAATAATGAAAGCCTGTCTTCTTGTAGAGTCTTAAGGTTCAGAAGTCATATAGCTTCCCTCAGGTCAACATCGCCATCTACAGATCATTGCTGAAAGTTCCGGTGATTCCATAGCTGAAGATTCTGAGTGAGGTCAGATTTTGATACCTATGGATGTATGATTTTCTGTGCAAACAACAAATGGTTTATTTGAATCCGTTCATATCAAGTCAAGAAAGTTACTCTCATTTCAGCCTCATACACAGAACACAGTGAAATGAAACGTTCCTGAAAAACAGCAACATCAGAAGGTGCATGCTGGACAAAACGATACTTTATGTAAATTTTTTTTTTTTGAAAGGCTGGGGGTCCCTCCTTAACAGTAATCAGTAACTGGTCCACATAACTGTCAGTCAGCAGAGGCTGAGCTGGGAAAGCTGTAATCTGAAACCTCACGGTGGATCGAAAGGTGGGGTAAAGTGGTAACCGTTGGGTTTTATTCCTGCACACTGCCGATTCTCCCCATCGGCCTGCGGTCAGAATGGACATGGGTGTCGCGATTCTGATAACGGGCTTCGCTGCCGTTTTTGCAGCTTTCCTGCTGCTGCTAAATGGCCTCATCTACTCAGAATTTACAAATTCTAAAATCCCCCCTGGAGTCGTCAATTGCCGGAAGCTGCACCTGGTCCACATGGTACAAGTTGGGTGTGCGGTTCTGGTGAGTGTTGGGCATTTAGGGATTATGACTAGGCTATAATTTCTTTTTTTTCATCATCATCTTATTATTATTATTATTATTGTGCATTTGTTTGTACTATGTGATAGACTCTCCTTGCTTTCCATGACCCCGTGTTGATCAATGGTTATGAAAAATGGATATATATCATTAACTTGCAGTTGTTATAGTAACATATGTTAGTCCAGTGGTCACCAGCCCATCTGCAGATCCACCCCCCCCCTTTCAGAGCTTAGCTGCAGCCCTAATTTAACCCAACTGATGCAGAAAGTCAGGATCTTCAGTAGCATCTCAATATTAGAATCAGCTATATTGAAGCTAAGTTGGATCTAATACTGAGATGCTACTAAAGGGCCTGATTTTCCATATCAGGTGTGTCAAATTAGGGCTGCAGCTAAGCTCTGCGGGGGGGGGGTGGATCTCCAGGAGCGGGTCTACTGACCAATTTGGTAATGGGAAAGAAATATTTCAGAAATTTAACATCAGCTCATAAACTTGTGTTCTAGGCACCTTTTCCTTTGTGCCACTTGACTTTGATAACTTGGTTTGACTCTGATAAGTGGAAGGACATTCTCCTAAACCACAGCGGAGCCTGGCCACAGAAATCAAAGCTACTCCTTTTTACTATTGTAACCCATTACAAAGTCCACAAGATATCATTTTGTTTTCTTTGGGAAGTTAAAGGTTAACATGATTGTTCCAGTGTGAGCCACAGGTCTGTGCCAGACTCAGTAGTTAACTGATATTGGACTGATGATGCAAGACAATTCATTGTTTTCTCTCTCTTAATTGTATTGAAAAACCTTGTTAAGTTAAATACTTCATCTGATATAGTTCCTTTTTGTATTTTGGCTTGGAATCTGACAGCCATTCCTGGTTGATTTGATTTTCCTTTCTTGAATCTGTGTGAAACAGCTTACCCAGACTTTGACCTGTCGGTGAATGTTCTCCTCCACGCACTTGTTGTTCAGTACAAGCTTGACTAAAGAATTCTTGTTGTTAATCACTAACATTAAGATCAGTCTGCTGGAAACACCTTTGCTTTTTGTCTTTTTTTTTTGGTATTTTTAAAATCCTTACACTTTTGCTGGAGTGTTTGATTGGAGGCAAACGCCGGTGAAGTGAAGTGTCTTCGGCTTGGAGTTTTTCTCGTCAGCAGACAGGCATCATAATCAGGAGAATGTCACTGAGATACAGGCGAGGCTGTGGACAGCTGATGGTGATGACGAAAGGAATTTGATGGCTTTTGCGGTCTCATAATTAAACCAGTCTATTCAGCTGTTAATGGTCGCCTGAAGGAGCACCAAAAAATCCCTACGTTTTTACCAAAAAAACTGTCGATAATTGATGCCTCTCGCTTCATTAGGGTCGGATCCTGGACCGCATGGGTCTCTGCCACCAGGTCACGTTTACACGGAAGGTGCTATCCTGGGTCATATTCCGGAAGGAGCCTGTTCCCTCAGGACTGCGCATCAAAGACCTGATATTTGCCAATGTTCCTGTCCGGGCATATGAGCCTACAGTGCCCTCTGGTGGCAGGAGGAGAGCATTGGTTTACTTCCACGGAGGAGGTTGGGTGTTAGGCAGTATAGGTGAGAGTCTCAGTATGGTTCGTCCAGCTGGCTTGTGCCCATGTTGTAGTGGGAGCCATCGTAGCCTCATACAATGTGGTTCTTCACAGATACGGCTGATGCGGTTTGCAGATACATCGCCAGGGAATCTGACACGCTGGTGATATCTGTTGGGTAAGTTTCTTCTTCCTTTTTTTGCTCACATGTGGTAAAATCACTGCAGTCTTGATCTAGAAATATTGCATTTTATGCTCACATTTTTAAGGTGTCCTGCTCCCTTTGGATTTTTCCAAGTTTTGTACCATTACAACCTGTAATTAAACTGGGTTTTTTTGACGTTTGATTTGCACAACATGCTCAACACTTTGAAGGCGCACAATATTGTAAAACGAAAGTTAATAATAATAATAATAATAATAATCACAACTTTTATTGATCCCCGTGGGGAAATTCCTTTGTTGGGGAAATTCTTTTTACGCCTCCCTCAACTTGCTCTTTGTAGAACAAGTTGTCCCCGAAGGGCTGCCACCTGTTGGGGCGCTCAGGGAGCTGGGGGTTGAGGGTCTTGCTCAAGGACCCGCAGACATGCTGAGGCTGGGTTTGAACCTGTGACCTTGTGATTATGGTACACAGGCAAAGCAGATATATGCCGGTTGTATATAATGTCACTGCCCCCCACCCCATTCAGTAATTGGTAGAACCACCTTTGACAGCTGCACGTTGCTCATTCCATGTCCGTTGTTAAGCAGTCATTTTTAAGTCTTGCCACAGATTGTCGTAGGTGGACTGGTGGCGCCGATGATGCCACTTGGAAGGTTGTTAGTTTGAATCCTATGAATGCGAGCAGTGATCCTACACTGTTGAGGTCTTGAGCAAGGCCCTTAACCTGCAATTTCTTTGTCCTGGGTATGACATTAACCTGCATCCAGCCGCACAGGCAGGTCCTCCAGCTTGTAAAGAAAATTTGGGGGTTGGTGACAGGATTGCTACTCCAGCCACTGGAAAAAAACTCACACTGTTCCATTCCATTTGAAGTAGTGTGGTGCTGAGGTATCACCGGCCGCACGGCTGCACTCGGGCTGCCATCCCTGAGGTGGTTTGTTGTGTGGTGGCTGTGGCTATGCTCTGTATCAGACTCTCCTTACCTCATTCACAGATTCACGATCAGGCTGTGGGTCTTTTCACAGGGACCAGGGAGAGCATGTGCACTTTGCTCACCCTTTCCTCCTGACCTTCTTCACCACATTGGCTTTTAAGTCTCGCTGGTGAAGACTGTACTGCCCCATGTTTGAGCCAATTATCCACCACCAGCCGCGTTGTGTTAGCATCCCTTGTGGTGAATTGTGAGGAAACAAGGTTAGTATTGACCTGATCGCCCCCTGCTGGTGCGTGGTGGAATCCCAGTGGACCGTTGCATCACACTGGAAGGTGAACCTCTACCTCAGCTGAAATAGGTTTTCCTCTACAGTTGCCATGTATTCGGCTCCATCCATCTTGCTGATTAAATGCGTCTCCACAGCATCGCACCAACACCACCGTACCTCACCCTGGGAATGGAGTCCTTGGGGAAAGAAGAGTGTTTCTTTTTAGCCCCACATAAAGCTTTACTAAGGTGAAAAAGTTCAATTTTGGTCTTATCAAACCGGAGAACCTTTCTCTACATGTTTTCGGTGACTTTTGGAAAACTCCGCACAGGAATTCATCTGTTTCTTTTTCAATAACGGGTTTCCTCTCACCACTCTTCTATAAAGCTAGTGTTGAGGAACATTCAGGTTATAGGTTATTTGATTAACCTCCTCATTATCTTGTCACTGATGCTTGATGGCCTTTGCTATATTCTTTCCATTTTTTATGCATGGATTTAACAGCTCTCTGGAGCTGTTCAAAGTCTTTAAAATATTTTTTATAACCAAACGCTGACTGGTGTTTCTCCTGAACTTTATCTAGGATGTTTTGATAGCTCTTTGATCATCATGATGTTGTTTATTGAGATATGTTTTCTAACATATCTTAATGCTTAGCAGACACAGGTATATTTATTTTGGGTTCGTGTGAAACTCTAATTGCGCACAGGTTGACTCCATTCAATGAATTATGAGTGACAGTTGGCTGCACCATGGCTGATTTAGTGGTTCCACAGGGGGGTGAATAATTATGCACTCGAGACTTTTCCGCATTTATATTTGTAAATAATTTTGAAAGCTACATAGATTTTTTTGACACTTTGATATTATGTACTATTTCATATAGATCTGTAACATAAAAGCCTGATTAATCCCCTTTTTAAACGGCATTTTAGACGACCTATGTTACAATATCTGGGGCAAATATGTAAGATATCCATTTTCCGTTTCCATGCATCACAGTGAGAAAACCAGCATTTATTTTGCCGCAGGTACCGATTGGCCCCCGAGCACCGATACCCCGCCCAGCTGGATGACTGCGAGGCCGCAACGTGTCACTTCCTCTCTGTGGCCGAGACAGAGTTCGGCGTGGATATGCGGCGCATAACTGTGGGCGGGGACTGTGCCGGGGGCAACCTGGCGGCGGCGCTGTGCCAGCGGCTAGCGCAGCCGGAGTCGGGGAGTCTGCCGCCGCTACGGGCGCAGGTGCTTATCTACCCCGCCCTGCAGATGGCGGACTTCAACCTACCCTCGTATGTGCAGAACCAAGCCGTGCCCCTTCTTTTCCGCGCGCGGGCGGCATTCTACTTCCTGCAGTACCTCAACGGGGAAATGTCAGTGTCCCGGGATGTGTTGAAGGGCAGCCATGTCCCCGCTGACCTCCGACTGCAGTACCGACGCTGGCTGTCCCCAGACAACCTACCGCCGGATTTCCGACCTGGGGACTACAAGGAGCCGGAGCGGGGCGAATTCGACGGGGAGGTGTATCACCTGGTGCGCGAGGGGCTGGAGCCTGGCATGTCCCCACTGCTGGCGGAGGACTCTGTGCTGCGACTGACCCCGCCTACTTTCCTGTTAACCTGCGAGTATGATGTACTCAGGGATGATGGGCTGCTGTATCGTAAGCGGCTGGAGGATCTGGGCGTGGCCGTCTCCTGGCGCCACATCCCGGACGGATTTCATGGTGTCCTCAACCTCACTAGCAGTGGATGGCTGACCTTCCCGTCTTCCCGGACGGTCTTGGACTGCATTGTGGAATACATAAAAACAATCTGAGGTTTCTCCAGCCCCAAACGCACCGCACACACTCCCTGCGTGCCCCTCCCAGCCGGACTTATCAGTACATTGGCTGGCAGTGCTTTAAAATCAGTTGCATCGTCTCCTTTCCGAAATAATGACCTGAACATCGGGCCAGCTCTGCCCTATCCAAAATGTTACATGGGGCAAGGGGGGTACAAAGAAAACTGATGCTCATTTTACTTCCTCCATAATGCAGTATAATTCAGGGGCCTTAGGCAACTGCCATTCTCCTAGAGCCTTCTGTCCAATCAAGACCGTAGGCATGCGCTGGGTGAGTGTCCACCCCCCATTAAATATTAAATGTAGATGAACAGTGCAAACTGCTGAATTCAGATAAATGTTGCCATTATGTGGTCAACTACAAAGAAAAAAAATTGAAAATTCCGAGTTACGTAATGTAAATAGGATGCTTGCATATTTGGAAACATTAATAAAGTATTTTCTTTTTGACGAGCCAAATAAATGCCTTTGCACTTTATATTCATTTTATTAATTTTAATAATGTCTTTGATGTCAGATTTTCTTTTTATTCAAGTAATAATTATGCCCCAAATCCAAGTCTGCCTGCGATGCCAAGGCTATACCCGTGCGGCTTATCTTCTGTTTGAAAACGCAACGCGGCACGGAAGGCGCTGCGCTTTCCAAAACCACAGAAGATTATCTATTATTTAAGGTGCTGTGTTTTTTTTCTTCTTTCTTTTGGGTTGGGGCTAAAAATCCAACTGCATTAAGCTCATCACATTTATGAGGATTCGCATTGTTTGTCGTATCCATAGCAACAGACTGCCGCCTCCCGCGTGCATCATTACTCTAAATGTTGTAAACATAGAACTAAAAATTAAAACGGATAGCAGCAGCTTCCCTCCACCAACAAATCAGTTATATATGATTTCAAGTGGCAAGGAATGGGGAGACCCGAGACGAGACATGATGCGTGGAAATTCGAGAGGAAGTACAGCAGTAGAGTCCTCATCGGGAACTGGGTTGAAGACAGACTTAAGGTTTGGTGATTTATTCGTTTTCTCACCATAGGAATGAAGCAGCGCTTTTAGTGATTATCGAGGTCTCGAGGAGAGACGGTAAGTCTGCTTTAATAGCGGCAATAGTGATTTTATTTCTGTCAAAGTGACAACTAAGGGTAAAGCGATACTATCACGTGTTATTACGAAAATAAAATAAGAACTTTCCACCGTTAATGGGGCCGTAACGAGATTACTAGTATTATAAGCAGTAGGAAGTGTAGAAACCGATAGCTGTAATAATAATTATACGTCGACAATCATTTTACAAAGTGCTTAGTTACTTTTAAGTATTTTTACTGAAGCTTCTTCTCTGACCTTTTGAATGGGAAGTTCTCCTTTTAAACCACCATATGAATTTCAGATTCCGAGGCTAGCTTTAAGAGGTATAACAACATAACAGGATTAATATTAATTTGATACATCTTGCTGGTATCTGCCAGTAATATCTCAGTAAGTACCCAGAACCTGTACTAGGTAATTAGTTATACACACTTATAAATTTTGTACCGATATGTTCAAACATCTGGTCATCAAGTTATGTATGCTGTGGATAGTTTACTAAGGAGCTTCCCAGAACTGGTGGCAGCAGCACCTACCAGCATGATTACCGTCCACGGAGGGACCACACACCCGATGTCCTTGCCAGAGGAGACGCTCTACGCAGAGCTGAGGTCAGGTGATCACCAGACTTCTCCCACCACAAAACTTAGTGGGCAGGTTGCTACTCGCTAAATGCTAGCCGTCCCTGTAGGTGCTGTTCAGTCACATCTGAACTGTCTTCAGTGAACATCATTTTTGTCCGAACTAAGCTTTCAGGAAATGCAGTGCTCCATGCTGGCAAGAACGCTAAGCCCTCAGAAGGTGTGGGAATCACCTTCCTGCACAAAGGATGAGAAAAGTAGTCATGGCATTTTTTGGCACACAAAAGGGTCTGGTGCAATTTTTCTTATACAGTCAGGGGCCTGCTGGGGAAGGAGGTGGGACACTGTTAGAGATTGGCATTAAATGAACCCCCACCCCGCAGGGGGTCCCTGCGAAGCTGCTCCTGTCCCATCACGGCACTCCGCGTTCCCACTGCCTCGTCAGCCTGTACGACGAGATGTACGGCCGCAAGCCCAGCTGTACCCTGAGGGCATGGCACCCCGAAAAGCTGGCCTGGGTGCCTGAGAGGTCGGACCATCCTGTTCAAAGTAGGTGGGGTCTGGCTGCCGTCATATGATAATGGCGTGGTGAAGGTGCTGGAGCATCTGTTCTGTTGGTACGAAGGACAGGTGTCTTTATTATGGCGTGTAAGGTGTTAAAATCAGATTGAGAGGAAATGATCACAGATGTGTGGGGAAACCCAACCCGTTTAACCATCTCATCATTTCAGGCCCTCCAACGAACTTTGGCCTGGCCGAGTCGTGGCGATCCAGGTGGGGGCAGCAGCGGGGTGCCCTGCCTGCTGTCTCCATGTACCACTCTTCATACCTCTGGCACCCCTCCTCTGCCTTTGTCCAAACCCGTTTCATCCGCTCACCTTCCGCTCCTGCTGGTAGCTCTGCTACTGCCACCGCGAGTGACGCGGCACGGGACTGCCGATGGCCTACAGGCAGCTGCACCGTCAACCGTAGCATGAGCCGCCTGCCCATCCTAGCTCACGTGTAGGCACTTTGCCATGGCCACACTCCCTGCAGGTCGACCAGTTCCCGGCCCGACCCTGTGAGCTAGATCCTTTTCTTGGAGTTACATGTGGCAGTAAATTATTTGAGAATAAAAAAAATAAAGCTGGGTATTAAATCACATTTACTCGAAATCTCTCTTGATCCTGTTGTAGTTCACTTCAAAGGGAAGACATCTAAAAAAATCACCCTGTACACTACATGCCCAGGAGTATTTGTAGATCTGTGTCAGATCAAACCGCTTGAAGGGACGTCCTTCTTGACACCCCAGGGTTGACCAGACTGTTTTGCGAGTACTGGAGCAGCAAGTGATTCTGGGACACATCTGAGGGGACCAGTTGGACTCTCTTTCCATTAGGTGTTTAATTACAGGGAATCAAAGTGTTTAATTATGAGGAATCAAACATCCTTATGTTTGATGGTCAGCCATCTGTGTCTTTGCCCTCCTGCTGTCGAAGCCCCCCCGCACGTCTGTACCGCTGATATTCACTTCAGCATGAACGTGTGCACATTGCATGTATATGAATTGTGTTTGCGCATTTGCAGCAAAATATCTGAGCAAGGAGGAGGAGACGATGTTGCCTGCTAGCCTCTAGGTGGCGCCATGTTCCTGGGGCTAAGCTTCCTGAAACTCGTGTTTGCCTTAGGTT
Organism: Mormyrus lacerda; assembly: GCA_015163995.2. NCBI lineage: Eukaryota > Metazoa > Chordata > Actinopteri > Osteoglossiformes > Mormyridae > Mormyrus > Mormyrus lacerda. The sequence goes on from JAABNX020000143.1 coordinate 21,798,680, forward strand.
TTCAAGATGACCTGTTTTTGGCTCAAGTACAAGTCAAATCTTAAGCTTTGTGACCAGTTAAACATTTTTCAGTGTTGGAAAGACAGGCACATGACACTGGATACAAGTGTATCTGAGAGCTCTGTTATTCCAGGTGAAATAACATGAGGCAAACCTCACAAGACCAAATATTGTTATTCCGAATCATAGGGCAACTGTTGACATATACGGCCCATCTTTCATTTGCTTGTTTTTCTCTGTCGGGTGTCTTCACTGCAAGGTAATTGTTCACTGTCATGGTTTCCTCTGAGACCCTAAGCTGGACCTTCACATTTCCTCCTCCAAGCAATTATGGCAGAAGAAGTCATGATCAAATAAGACCTGCCTGCGCACAGGAGCAGACCTGTGACGGGAATGTAAATATTTGATGCCATCTTATTTTTAGACACTGATTAGTGCTATTCCTCATTGGCTCTCACCTTGAAATTTGTTTGTGGTACTCGGCACAGAACAGGCTTCGGAAATTTTATTTAAATTGCAAATACATGTATGTTTATCACCTAGGGAAAAAAAGACAAATATCTATCTTAATAAACAACGTAAACATGCATTCAAGCAAGATAATAATGAGAAATTTATATTACGTTTCACCATAAAAACACAAACTGTAACTGATCACCTTGTTCCCTGTACATTTCATACAATGCTGTTTATGGTCAGACTCCTAAAACATTATAAACTGTTACTGGATTGCTAACATTGCACAGAGCTGGCAGTGTATTTTAGAAAAGCTTGTATTTTCATCCCAGGAAACCTTCCTGCAACATACAGTATAAATAAAGACTTATGTTGCCGAAAATGGCAGAAGTTACTTTCAAAAACTGCAAAAAAAAAAAATCTGAAAAGCAATAAAACATCTAATTTCCTCGAAAAATGTAACTGCACATTTATTATTTCAAATTATCTATAAAATACAGGGGTGATAGTGTCTGTGGTGACGTCATCAGCTTCTCCACGAATGAATGGAGCACCCTGCTCTCTGTCCTAGAGTCTGTGTTTATGTATCTCTCTGTTGACTTTGCTTGCCTCTGGCATTAGAAAGGCCACAGACATTATTGGAACAGAAAAAGTGCTGTGAAAAGCAGATCCAGAGAAATGAAAATAAAATGCAGGGTGCTGAAAGTATTAACAGGAGAAGAAAAGCTTAAAAAAGGCAAAGTGATATTAAACAGTTGAATCATAATAGATTACATTGTGATATATTTATAAACACAAGCCTGAAGCATCTTTTTGTCATGCCTGTACAGATAAATTGATTATGTAAAGCATTTTCTTTATGAAATTATGTCATGATTCAAAAACCAGCACACCAAAACTGTTAGACATATGTTGTATTTACAAATTTCTTCAGAAAAAATTACATGTATTTTTTTTTCTGAAATCATATGTGTCTATATAGGCCACAAGTGGTCAACACGTGTGTTATTTTCAAAACAATTCTATGATACTTTGCAAGGGCATAGGTTTGGTTTCAACATTGGTAGGGACCAAATAAGACTTGAACCTCAAACTCCCCTAAACACATGGGACTCCGACACTATTGGTAGGGACATGTCCCTACAGTCCATACCAAAATTTATCCCCTTGATACGGAGGATAAAGGCTGCAGCGTGTTTTGGACTGGCCTGTTACACTAACACGGACTGACCTTGCTCACACTCTGGTCTGGAGAGTTTCCTTGTCAGGAAAGGAAAGGATGAAGGGGAAAAGCAGGCCCTTCGCATCAGAAAGGACCTTCAGGTCCTCAGCAACAAAATCAGGGGACACCTCATCAGCCAGGAACCTCATGTTGAACTGGCGGTTGATGCAGTAGATGACGTCACCCAGGACGGCACACTGGAACGTCTGGCAGTCCAGAAGTCGCCGTGAGCAGCATTCGTACCACAGTCGGGCCACAGTGTGGTAGCGGTACACAGAGAGGCCCAGTGACGGGCTGATGTCGAAGCGGTACAGAAAGCTCCTCAGGGCTACCATCTCTGTGGTCCTCTCCTTGCTACCGACAATTAAGCTCTGTCTCCAGACGTTGGCCCGGGGGTTGTAACGCAGTAGTGTGTACCTCAGGGTCCCTCCCGACACAAAGAGCTCCCCTTGGCAAGCTGTGGCTCGGTGTGCGACGGCAAAAGTGTCATTGGGCAGCGGTGCCACAAAGGACCAGCGGTCTGTTCGCGGGTCATAGCGCTCGACGGTGCTAAGGCACTCACCCCCGATAGCATAGATGTACCCCTGCAGAGCCACCAGTTTGCACTGGGGCCGTGCCTCATTCATTGGGCATACCTCCTTCCAGATGGAGGTGACTGGGTTGTAGCAGAATACCCTCTTCGATGGCCTGATGTCCCGGTCGACGCCCTCACAGCCCACAGCAATGAAGAGGTAGTTGTCCATGGTACACATAGAGCATCCCTTGGAAATGACTTCTCTGGGCAGTGTGCAGAGGGGGTGCCAGCTATCCATATAGTCGTCGTAGTAGTAGAGACCACTGGATGTCTTCGGATGGTCCAGCTCCTCCACCTGGCACCGGGCGCCCATCCAGTCTTGGGGGTCAATGTCGGCGACAGTTAGGTACTGCCTGCCCCGCATGCGCTGCTTTTGAATTTCAGCCCTATCTCCAGCCTTGAGCCTTCCATACAGCTCGGGGTCTCTCAATACCTGAAAGTAGTTGTCAGACATGACTTTCAGGGCAGCTTGCTGGAGGGTCTCATGCCCATACTTCCGGGCTAAACTCAGGGCTTGCAAACAGTTGCCCAAGTCTAATTTCCCTTGTAGGCTCTCCAGCTCTGGGATGCCAGTACCATCTAGAGGCATCTGTAAGAAATTAATTCCCGCAACTGTTTCTAAGCTGTGTTTCATAGTTTCATTGTGGCCTACGGGGTCTTCAACGGGGCTTGAATGGTTAGAACTCTCAGAAGAAGGGGATCGAGACCTTGAAGCTGGGCTGCCACAGGGGATCTGCAGGTCTGAGTTTTCCGTGATCTGCAGGTAGCTGTCCTTCCGGATGAGCCGTGGCTTGTTGAAAGGCGAAGGGCACCTGTCGATTGAAGCGGGGCTATCCTCACTGTGGTCTGGCGGGATAACAATGTCACGCATGATCAAGGGCGAGGTGATGGGGCTTAACAGCGAGGTTGACTCACTGCTGCTGCTGCTTCCGCTGCTGCGCCTGCTTATCTGCACGTCTCTGGAGGCACTTTCATGAACTCCCAGATTGGGCCCAGGGCTGCAGTGGCCTGCAGTCCTTGGCCTTCTATCTAAGATGGACTCTGAAGAAGATTCCACATAGTAATCATAGATCTTTCCCCGCACTCCCAAAAGCCTGTCCCCGGGCCCATCCAGCAAAAGGTCTCCATCTTTCACTACAACAGCGGCCTTTGACTGGAAGCTAGAGAAGGTGCCCAGGCTTCCAGCATCATGCCGGAGCTCTCGGCCTACCTTTGTGCAGGGTTCCAGATTCCGTAGTAAGCAGGGGGACCGAGGCCGGCTCGCACTCACCTGGCCACTGTCGGAAGGAGAGTGTTGAGTTGCAAGCTGAGGAGTGAGGGTAATTCCCGCCCCGCACCCATCAGCTTCCTCCAGATTTGACAGGCTCAAAGGCTTAACGGCTTTATGGGCAATGTCCTTAGCTGAGAATGTCAGATCCTCTGCAGGTGCATCCTGCTGTGCGGTGCCATTGTCAGTCTCCTTTCCCATCATCTCAGCCTGCCCTGGATACTCCACACTGCCTTCTTCTTGTGCTCCCATCTGTCCGTCAGGTCGGGGGTACAGTACGACGCTCTCCTTCACATTCTTCGGGGGTGACTCATGCTCTTTCTGTTCCGCGGCCCCGTCGGCAAGCTCGGCCGCGATGTCGTTTTGCTGCTGCAGCTCCCCTTGGCAGCTGCTGCAGCGGCCCGGTGACTGAGTGGCGGGGTTCGGGGGCAGAGCGTGGTCATCCGGGGGAGCCAACCGCCCCTGTTGTCCCGTCCGGTTTCTGGAGTTGTAAAACCTGTACGCCCAGGACACCAGCAGCACGGCCGCCACCGATACCGTCAGCTTCCCCAGCATCTGCATGTCCAGCTGCACACCCAGCAAGTCTGCGATGGGCATCGCTGTGCTCGGCCCAGGGGGGAGGTGGTCAGGTACAGCACGTGAAAACAATGGCTCAGAGCAGAAGCCTGACCACCCGCATCGCCAGCTCCGGCTTCTGTCTGTCGCGTCTTAGCTTTACTTCCAGAGAGCATCTGTTAACCTGACACCTGACCACTGGCCTCTTTTGTTTCCTGATTTGCATCCTGGGTGGGGCCACAGTTACAACCTACCTACATTGGGTTCAAAGTCTTTTTTTAACTTGCCTAGATATATATATTTTTTTATTTAAAAAAAAAAACCAAACAACAAAACTAAAAATCATTTTACTAATCCCTCTGGTGCAACCTGGCATGTTTGCTTTACGAGGCTGCAATATAGGACCAAGCTATGTTTGTCCTCTTGTGCAGCTTGATAGCAGGACTTTGTGAATGCCCTCCCCTCCCTGTGCTGCTTAATCTGTATTAACTCTAGGTGCACGTGCTGATTCCCCAGGGCGCCAGTGAGACGCTGCAGCACACATTCACAAACATAACTCCTATCACATGTGTGCTTTTTTTTGGGAGAACTATGGTTTGCTTAATGGGTGGGAAACACCAACTGTTTACCTTGCAACAGGACACAGCTCTTTGCATAGACGGATGCCAGGAATATTTCCCACTCCCCTTGTTTCTGTAATCCTCTTTATTCTGTATTTTATATATTTTGTCTTTTTATTTGCTTAGTCCAGCATTTTTATTCAACACAGCCGTTATCCATAAGGATATGTAGTTGGATACTTATATGGGCAAATTCAGGTTAAGTACCCAGGTTAAGGATAAAGACAGAACCTGCTGAGAGTTGAACAAATGGTCCCCAGGGTATAGTGCCGCATCTTTAATGGTTCACTGGCCCACGACATGCCAAAAATGCGACGTTGATTCATCGTATTTCAGTCGCCACCATCGGCACTGAAAATAGAGTGCCTGATCACCTGATATACATGAGTCATTGATTAGTGATTTTATTTTTTGTTTTTTAGAATTCTACTCGATCGATGGCGCAATCTCAAAACAAAACAACAATAGTCTACCTTAGCCGCCGTTTCCATGACAGCAAAGCGCTGACCCTTGTGAAGGAGGTCACAGGCAGACATATGAGTCGCTTCAGACGCAGGAGTTACCTGGACACCTGATCGCAGTGCCTGCGAGCTGAATAAAAGCAACCCGAACCAGAAAGGCTCTTTACGTTGAATTATTTACCACCCCCTCCCACACTGGAAGCTGCACTCTACCCACCGCGTCTTGCCTGCCAGCCAGGCAGAGGCTTTCGGAACAATGAAGTTGGCACTTTTTTTTTATTTTATTTTTTTTTTCTGCCACATTTTTTCTTCCTAATGAAAACGGAAGCCATCCAAGCATTTAAAGGGCTTCCAAACTACGCCTCCGCTGCTTTTCCTGCCTCTTTAACCACGCGGCAGGGAGGCTGCCATCTGGAAAAAAAGAATCTCTGCAATTTGTTTTCATTCTTTATTTTTACATTTTTTTGATAAGCGATAATGTTTCCCAGGCGGTTTTCATGGAAGTGGATTGGGGGGGGGTGGCCGGGGGTGGACTGGCAGAGGCACCTCCAGCATACATGCATTGCATTAGAATGGGCACCACATGGCCAGGCACGCAGGGTGGTAGGCTGCCAGGTCATCCTGGACCCACCCACCTCACCGAGGGACCCGAAGGAGTCAGCTGTTGGCTTGTGGTAGAGGCTACAGTCTGTGGCACCAGTCTTCTGGTTTGGTTTAAGGTAATTTTTGCCAGGTAATTTTTGGACACCCTACCTATATTTTGTTGCTCATTGAGAAGCGACACTTAGGACCTCGAAAGGGGGCATTTTCAGTCATTCGGCTGAAAGGGCCACATGTTCAGGTACTGTGACTGTGCAGTTATTTTGATTGCATTCACTGATTTTTATAAAACTGAGATTATCCAAATTGATACTTCAAAAGATGTTCCGAATCTTTTTGGTGTCCAAACGTAGGGAAATTTCAGGTTTTACTACACTTTGGGGACAATTTGGTCATCAAATGTGATCTATGCAAACCCACATACACACACACGCACACACACACACACACACCTACAGTATTTATCCAGAGAGGTATTTCACTAGAACAATTAAGCTTAAAAGTGTTAGCTTGAGGGTATCAGAGCAAAGCCCCTCCTGAGACTTAAAGTGGGAAATAATTGGTTACACAGCGGTGTGTTCCTAAGCGGTGCTCTTACTGGCTGCTCTCTGCTCCGTGGTCCAGCTACCCTTCTTGATAGGCTTCCTGGGGCGTCACTGTCACCATCACTGTCACGTCATTGTCACCATCACTCCCATTGCCACCCACCGTCACCGTAATCGTCACCATTACTGTCACCATCAGTGAAAACATCGCTGTCACCGTAACTGTCACATCACTGTCACCCTCACTGTCACTGCCACCCACTGTGACTGTCGTCGTCACCTTCAATGTCACTATCTCTCTCACCATCGATGTTAGTGTCACCGTCTGGCTGGCAGAGGCAGTGAGACACAGTGTAAAAAGAGGCACTGGGTCACGCAGAAGAACAGTATCTTCATGTTTAGATTATGTGTCCAGAGATGGAGGTGATCTGAATTATAGTCTTTTTTTTTATTTTCATCCTTTTTGACCTCCCTCCCCAACCTGTAGCTGATACTGTTTGCATGAGACATGCTTGCTCCCCCCCCCCCCCCTCCCCAAAAAAAAACCCATTGCCAATTGCCTGGTGAGACGGAGGCCTGGCTGGGCTGTAGATGAGTGCTCTGTGGATGAGCGCATCCGGGTTTGTGTTTCGAGGAGCTGCACCTGGGAGATGTCAGGTTAAGTGAAGGCGGGCGGTGGTACGGTGTGGCTCAGTGTCAACCAGCCTGTGGCCCATTACATCACTTGCAGCTGCTGTCTAAAGTCTCACGTTTCTGATGTCATATGGCAAAGATGCCCATGGAACGCCGGGATACAGCTTCACGGCCAGCTATTAGGAGAACGGAGATGTGATATGTGTACTCGTGTCGCTCGCATGCATGTTTACGCTGTTTTGGAAGTAGCTCGAAGCACACTCAGAATTACTGACATACGTCGCCCCAGTGGCACGGTTTGTGAAGTCTACAATGGTCTCACTTCTGTAATTAAAAATGTGTTTACACGGAAACACTGACCCCGCCACCACCCCCACGCCAGCAGGCAAACATAAACACATTTGTTGCATGCCTCCCACAACACCATCAAGATCTTTCATGTATACCAGCCCTAAGGGATGGATTAAAAACACTAAATTGGAACACCTGACCGCAGGGGTAGTGTTGAAATCGGCGGTGATGCTTCTGCTGCCCTGCACGGCCCTGGCGAGATGCTATCTGAGGGCATCAGCCTCAGCTTATCACGGAAGAATCTTGTCGTGGGTCCTTCAAGTGATTTAGACTTTTTTCATTATCTTAATAAACTTTTAGTCAACATGTAAATATGAACATATAATGCAGTTTGATGCAGTTACTGGAATCACAGATTGTGAAGATGGATGCCTGCACTGTTGTGGAAATTAGCATTCGAATAAAGCTTTTCAACAAAAAAACATTGCTGAGGGAAACACGCAGGAATGAAGTGCTTCCGCTCGGACTACCGCGTCTCCAAACACTGCATCAATTTCAAGGTCACACTGGACCTCGGGTAACATTAATCCAAAACTAACTCAGATGGAAGAAACCATCTCTCTTTTTTCACACGATAAAAATTCAGTGGCATGCACACAGCGACACACAGCAAATGCATGTGATCTTTCCTTCAAAAGGGCCACACTGATGAATAATATTAGCTTGACGCTGTGATGTAAAAATTAGCAATGCAAATAAAAAAGTATGATTTGACCACAGGAACAATGCCAAATGACACTTACAAATATGGTGGCAAGAAATCCTACTGGGAATATGGCCAACAAAGGAGAGTGTACAACGTGTCGGTACTTATTTTGTTTATTTAGACTTGCCTGTTTTTTTTTTTTACACATACCGAGTTATTGCCATCAAGCCCTCAGTAGAGAAATGGCAAATGCATTTCTGAGGTCGCACTTCGGTTTTCATAAAGCACACAATCAGTGTTTTAATGCACATTTCGGGTGTTTTAATGTCATGGTGGCCATTTCAGCCTGTATACTAAATGAGTATACTAAAGAAAAATGAGAAGAGAAAAATGCATTCTTCAGTTCATTGTGCAGTCATGACAGGAATGGAGGGAGTGGATGTGGGGCTTTCCAGCCGCCTTTCACAGGATGGCTCCACACATCTCCACTCCTGCCTAAGGCTTCAGCCATAATCCTTTAATACAGGCTGTGCCTACAATAGCTTAACTTGCAATTTTTTTTTTCACCTGAATAGTAACAAGGATGAAATTCTCAGAACTGAGCCATGAGGTAGAACGGGTGACTTTGGGATCAGGACAAAATGCAGCAGGTTTAGGAGAGACTTTGAAACGTTTAAGGGGCCATTTTACACTTTTTTTAAGCGGCAGGTAAACATCAACTGGAGGAGGAGTGCTTTCTCCGCATGGTGAATGATAATGAAAAAACTGGTTCATGTTGTGAGACGTAGCAAGACTCTTCGAAACGAGAGTCGCTTCAGACCCATGGAAAAAAGCAGTCTAGTGGGAGGGACTTCCTGTTTGCCTTTAAACGACCTCATATCCTGTTGACCTTAAAGTAACTGAGAACAAGACAGTTGAAATGCGGTCAAGACTTTATTAGGGGAAACCTACAAGGCACTTGTTGTTATGTTACGGATTTGTACCCAATACGTACATGTAATTTAGGCTCTATTACCATCTGTATGACATGGTTAGTTAACTTCTGTGATCCGAAACGGGACTGGATTTGAGCACAGGTTTAATTTAGCAATTTTAAATTGAATGCATCACTCTAATCTGTAGGTCCTGGACAGGGTCTTTGGAAAACAAGTCTTAACCGAGCAAGCAACAAGACCAGACCGGAATATCAAGTGAGTTATGCAACATCAGACATACATTACAATGGAATAACAGAAATCTATTATGTAATATTTTAAAACATGTCATACTCTGAGCTAATAACACATTCACAGGTGGCTGATTTGTAAGAGTTGTACATGATTTTACAGGTGATTAAAGTTTTCAGTTCACTTCTTTCTTAAAAAAGGCTTTTCATATGTGACGTTCCTGCTGGGTGTTAAATGTCAACCCCCCCCCCCCCCATATCACTAAACATTCTGGTAACCTTAAGTGATTTTTCAAGGCCCCAACCCCACAGTCCTGTCATCTTTATTTTCTTCATTCAAATGTTTTAACACGGGGGGCAGACCTAAAGATGGTGTGCTAACATGGAAACCCTTTAAGGTTCTAGGAACTGACATGACCCTAACTGCCATCATTGTGCTAATGGGTTATGTCCTGTGCACAAATGGTCACTAAAATATTAGATAGTAGTATAAGATAGTAATACTAAAATAATAGACAATCTTGGATTATGGAAACGTGCTGCCGTGGTAACACCAAGAAGGATGTGGAAGAGTGAAACTGGCTCATTTAACACAGCCCCAGACTGGTGACATCCGTTAAAAACATCGCCTTTATTTCCACCTTGGTTAAACCCACCAAATAGACATGACATGAGGTTAAAACACGTGAAACCATATGAATGGAGATCCCGGCTCTGCAGGCTGTGCTGCCCGGCAACGTGACCCAAAAAGCAGGGATGCGGTGGAAACGGAAAGTTCCGGAAAAAAATAACAACGGAGCGCACAAACAGGGGGAAGCCCGCGAAAGCAGACAGGGGTGCACCAAACACGCTTTGCCCCATGAAAGAATGACTGCGGCCATTTTTAAAGGCCTCTCCTTGGCTTACGGTGGCCCTCTGAAAATCGCCCTGGAGATGGACAAGCGTAGAAAATGCCATTAACGTTGTCAAAGTCAGCTTGTCTTCCTTGCATTCCAACAACACCCCTCCTCTTAGAGTTATTATTATTATAATTATTATTCTTTATCATTTTATTATTTACAGGGATGTACACAAAAATACATTTAGAAAGGGAGAGACCTGCGTTTTCTATCTGGGAGATTACACCAGTTCGTAGTGCTTAGAGCAAAGTCCGCTTTTACATTCCAACCTAGAGTCAGTTAAAAAAAAAGGAAAACAGATAAGAGCATAGGACCAGAACGATATTCTTAAACGTATTCCTACTGATAACGGTTTCTGCATAGAGTACACAAGACGAAATGGGGGTGTGTCTGGGGGGGGCGGGATCGGTCGTATGGTGGGCCTGCCCACACGACTTCTTTTAAGAGGGCTGTACAAGACAAATGTCATCATGTTCAAATAAATTAAAAGAAGGATGCTTTTTTTTCCCCATTTCCTTTTTTTTTAAACAACATTTGTTTTTACTGATGCACAGGCAGCGGTGGGACGAGAAGACAAACACAGCAGGGTAGGTCCTTTAATTGAAGATTTCTTTTTTCCTTCTGTATGTTTCTTCTTCTGTTGTTTTACAAAAAGGAAGTTGAGTGCTCTCCGGCGATGGTGCTACTTCCTGGCAGACAGGAAGGGGCGGGCTCGAGGGGCGGAGCCGAGCAAAGTGGGCCGGCGGGTGTTGGGGGGGGGGGGGGGGGGGCGACGGAAGAAGGCTTGGGACGGGGCG
>JAABNX020000143.1:21817453-21829573 GCA_015163995.2 Mormyrus lacerda
CCCCCCCCCCCCCCAGGCTGATTCCCAAGCTGAATCACCTTGGACTATTGGGTCAAACTTTATCGTTGTTTTTGTCATGAACAGCCTTAACTGGGATTTCAACGAGGGATTCATTGCAAAATCCTTACTCTCCCTGAAAAGCTCTTTCCCTGCTCTTTAGGGGGAAAAACACACAAGAAAGCAAATGCTCATGGTGTTTGTGTAAATACCCCCTCGCTCGAATTTGTTCTGTGTACACTAAGAACACTCCTGCGGCCACGCTAGCCAATCCCCTGCCGGGAAGTGGCTCTCAGCTATCTCTAGGATGCACGTTTGCCCACCGAAATCTTCTTAAGATGTGGCAGTAGTACATAAACAAAAATGTTTAGCGTGAGAGATTCACTTTTTAGGCCACAATTCCATTCGTTCACAGCAAAGAGGAAGACAAAGGAAGTGGCGAAAATGTCAAGCAACGGTACCGAAAGGCCATGAAGGCATGAATGAATGAGCTTTTCATCACAGACCGAAAAAATCGTCAATGTCATTTTTACGCCTGTGTTTTTACGTAAGGTGTGGTAAACTGAGACAAACCAAATATTTAAGAGACGTTTTGATCTAGATCACCTTCAATTATGAACTGTCAGCTGCCTAATGCATGATTTGGCTCATCTTTATTTTGAAGTCTGAAGAGAAACAAACTGTGTGTCCAAATTCGCATATGTGTTTGCTATGTAGTAGGGGATCTATAGTATGCAAAGTGAGCAATACGTCCAAATCCTCAGCGTAGATGGTGGTGGATGACGAACCTGAATGCATATTATATTCTGGGAAATTTAGGAGTATGCAACTGATGGACGCTACGCAATCCTACAAGGCTACCGGTGCAGCCAAGAACATAGCTTGCTCAGGAAATTTTCCCCAGATGGTGGAGAAAGGCATCATTCTCTGTACAGATTTAAGTAGAAAATAATACCCAATTACATTAGTTGACTCAAATATGTATTTTTATGTAGCTTTTAATAGTTTTAAACTTCCTTAGTGGTCAAGCAACACCACTGGTAAACATCTGGGTCAGGTAATACGCGAGATGGCGAGCTCAGTGTGTTCGAATGCACGCATGCAGCTCTCATGAACACATTTAGTACATACTACATTAATGGTAGTAGTAGGCTTCTAATGAAATAAAGTATCTACTGTGTAAGTATGCAATGTTGGACACACCCAAAGTTTGTGTGATGTTGATGTCCATCAGTACCGTCTGTACACTTCTTTACACAGAATGTAGTTAGAGTACGAAATAGTCTTCCTGCTAGTGTAGTGCAAGCAAAAACCCTGGGTTCCTTTAAATCAGAGCTTGATAAGATTTGAACACTCTGAGCTATTAGTTAAGTTCTCCCCAAAGGAGTTTGGGGGGCCGAATGGGCTCCTCTCGTTTGTAAATTTCTTATGTTCTAAATGTGATCTCTTTCCTGTTTGGTAAGAGTTAGTTCAGTAACCTGGTTAGTGCTCAGAGGCTTGACCTCTGTGTCCTGCATTCCACTTCATCTTCAAAACTGAACATTGGCCCACTTTTTGGAAACCCCCGTCTCCCGATCTCAGGAGATCCTACCTGGAAACCTTGAACGCTGATGCGGACGGTGTCCCCAACTTTTGCCCGAGTGGGAGTCATCAGCAACTTGGGGTCTTTAGGGGCCGCTGGTGAAGGTACAGAGAGATAGAGGGAAAGGAAAAGAGAGATGTTAGCTTGTGAGTGTAGGGTAATGGATACAGGAAAGTCCATTTCTTCGCATTGGGAGGGACACATGTACTGTGAATTAAGGTCAGAGGGATGAAGTCTGAGAGAGCAGAGTCCTTTTATTCAAAGGTCACCCATGAATTTATTCCCCGGGGGGAAACAAGGAGCTAAATCAGGCAGATACTCATTATGGAGAAGGAGGTGCCACGCACGGGAGGGGGGCTGGGAGCCTTCTGATAAGGGACACTAGAGGAAGCTAATTCCCCAGGCCCATCGGGGCAGAAGCCCCCAGATAGATTAAATTTGGTCACCCAGACAGACGATGGAAGCAGTGATGGAGGGAGAAGAGATCGTGTTGTGACCTTCCAGAGGGCCTGGGGTCTCGCATGTTACTGGCAAGAGGTAAGTAGCAGTGAGTGTATTCTTATATATTCAAAAAGATATGACAAAAAACCACCAAGGCAGTGCAATGGAGTCAAGCTGGAGATAATAGGCACCTGAACAGTCGTTTCAGAGAAGCATAATTTGCGGGATTTCTGAGTGCCCCCCACAGATATTTCACACTGGGGAAATCACCCTACCAGCAGGATCCATTATGGACTGGGTCTGCAACTACTTTTCGGGTGAATAAATATTGGGTCAGAAAAACTGACACCGTCATCTCCTGAGAATGAACATTTCCCTAAAAAGAGCAAGATCTCCAAAGATCTCAAAATGGTGACCCACCATTGCCACAACCTGCTGTCCAGGCACCCTCAGAAAAACAAGTTCAACCCACTAGCAAGAACAAGAAAAAGTGTAATCAGCTCACCTGTATAAGACAAACATAATAACCAGAATTCCCAAAACTCATCAATCATACGCTGTCCTACTTGTGTTCTTTTAACGATTCTGTCATAGACACAGGTTAATGATCATCATTTTCTTCCTTGGTTAATATGCATTGAAATTTTTTCTGCGATTTTTATTTTTGGGTTGTGTGAAGTCCAGTCTGGCAGGGACCCACTAGCCACTGTTTACTTTGTTTTCTGACCAGTGATGTCACAGTATCATGGGCATGGCTGCCTTCGACTCGGCTGAACCTGAAGCAGTTAATTATTACCGAGGCGTCCGTTGGTTTCCAAACGATGATTATTCTCCCCCATGGAGGGGGCAGAATTAGGCTCCTTGCAGGAGCAGCTGTAATCTGTCTGCGCCACAGGCACAGAGGAGCTCATGAATATGCAGCGGCTGTAATGCGACATCGGACCGCTGTCAGGCTGCCATTTTAAATCAATGAAAAATTTAATGCTCAAGCTACCACCCGGCCCCCTCATCCTCATTTCTCCAGCACATTTTAAGCCCCCCCCCCCCACCCACCCATGAGGGGAGGAACACATCCAACCCGAGAGTACTGTACCTGCCCATGCACGACTGTCCTGACAACACCCCAAAGCATACTCAGAAGACTAGATCTAGGAATTCTGATGAAAACGTGGCATTCTCACGTTGCGCGGGCATCACATGCCTCGCATCCCAATGATGTTGCAGAGTCATCTAAACAAAATTAACAGTGCAATCGTGTCTGTTTTCTTCATAGACATCAGCGTTCTCAATTCTGCCTGACTGGCAGCCAAAAAAGAAAATCTACCACTGAACCAGTTTTTTTTTCATGTTTTAATTGCCTGACTAAAGTACTATATGTTTTCAGATAATTATTAAATGAATACACATGTATCTTACTAATTAAAAAGCTGAGTGTTATGTAAAACGACACTGCAGCCAAAAGAATGGAATTCATTTGCATAGTTCTTACCTACAGTATTAGATATACAAACATAATTAGTATAATAACACATATTTGAGGCATTGAAAGAGATGCTGGGAGATGCTGATATATGCAATGGATCCTGGACTGCAATGCGGTGTGTTTTGATATGTGTGTCGAATCCTTTTCAGAATGCTTTGGCGGGGAAAATTAAATCATAAACACCTAAGTCATGACAAATCACAGGCAATTTTCTGTGGGTTTTGATTTTTTTTTTTTTTAAACTGACACAATCGCTTTTTGTCCATGTGGTGGACAAAGCATCTTTGCCTGAGGCGGGCGCCAAAAAGTGGGCCGATCTTGCGGGCTGCTGCCTCATGGCACGTAGAGATAAAAGGTGGCTTTCAGAGAAGCCCTGGTTTCAAGCCGCCTGCAATTAAAATCAACACAAAAGCACATCTGCAAAAGTCCTGCATCCAGCCCCACTCTTCCATATTCTTAGGGTAAAAAAAAAAAAAAATGTATTAAAACCATCAGAGTATGCTTCTGTCGACTCTTCAAAGAATGCGGCTCGTGGAAAATCAGTGATTCGGCAAAATAAAAGCCTCCGTAAGGCACAAAAGCCTCCAGCTTACTGTAAGGAAGCTTACTTGTCGGGCTGCATTTTGGTGAGGTACTTGTTTGTAATACTGTGTGGTGACAATACAAGCGGCCTGGTCCAGCCCAGGAGGATATTCTGCATTGGGTGCTGCCTAATTTCTCATGGCTGCACACTTTGCTGTTTCACAAAGCAAAATCGCAGAATGCATTTTTGGACTGGACGAATGAGGGGGGCAAAAAAGGCAATGTTTGGGCTTCTCGGCAGAGCTGAGCCAGTGGATGCCTCTGGACAAAGCCTGACCATGGTCCCCGGCAGGCAAGGAGGGGCAGAGCTGCCACCTCAGGATAGTCTATGGGCAGCTAAACTCTCATGGGTCTCCGGGTTGTGTTGACTTGGCCCCCCTCCCTTACATACGGCACCAGTGGTGCTGCCTTCCGCTCCCAGAGGAACCTTCTGTAGAGCTTGTGTGGAAACATTACCGGGGGGAGAAGGGGGAGGGCCCTGTCAGCTTTCATAGTCAGCAGCCCCCACGATTGAAGTGCACAAAAGACACCCCCCCCGGCCACAGATGGGTCGATCTGAGCCACTGGCACCGCGCCGAGTCCAAAGGTGGCATTTTTTGGTACAGTATTGAAAATGACCGTGAATCTTCAGAAAGTGGATAACGCGCTAATGTGGCACATGTGTTTACTTTCGTCAGTGACAGACATGCCCAGTGACGGCCGTGTGAAGTCTGGGTGACGGAGCTCCATTTGCCTGAGGAAGCCCCCAGAGTGATATATAATCCACTATAAGTGCATCGATGCGTCTTTTTTAGCCACAGTCAGCGGAAAGCGGCTCCCGTGATAGTGATGCGTGTCGTATTTTGCAGCGCGTGCAGGACACGGCAGATCTCCACGGTCGCGGGTTCAAATCCAGCCATGCTCAGCTGGTTTGTCTGTTCATCCAAGTACATAGATGAGTTTGCGGCTTCCTGGCACTCTAGTTTCCATGACACACCTTTCATGCCTTTGGAGTGTAAATGTCCCATGATGCACCTGAGCACCTTACCTCATTCCTTATATTGACAGAGATAGATTGGACTACTTAAACCGAGAATTAATAAGTATCTATCCATCCATTCATATCACTTATAAAAGGCAAGGTTGTGGTGAACTTGGGGTCCATCCTAGGAAATATAGGGGACACTATGGACAGTGCAGTCCACTATGGATAATTTAGAGACACTAGTTTGGCTAAATTCATCTAAATGAGGAATACACCAAACTGGGGCAAAAATGATTGGAACACAAACTCTAACACGTACAAAACCATTCAAAAGTTTGAGTGCCTGCTTGACACCATGATTTTTTGTGCACTCAATTTGTCTATTCATGGGGGTGTATTGATAAGTCAAAAAAATGGTTCCAACCAAATTTGCATTTGTAAGATAAAGAGCAGGTGAGTACTTGAGTCTTGCATTTGGTTGTGTGACTGACTTAGTGATCTTTACTAAATCTGTGGCACTCTCAACCAGCATATTAGACTTCACACCATTCTACCATCATATAATGACTTCAAGGAAGTATCTGGGGAAGAAGGAAAGTGAAGGACAACTCAACCCTGCGGCCTGCGGGTTACTGGCTTATCAGGGTAACTTGTTGGATTTAAGGTACCACAGTTTAAATGAACTTCATATTCGTTCACTTACATTTTGCCCAGACTACCTTAAATCTGACAAGTTACCCCGATAAGCCAGTAACCCTGCTTCGTAGTACAGGCCCCTGATCTCCCAGTCTCCAGACGCCAACCCCATAAAACTTGCATGAACCAGGCAAAAGCAAAGTCACCCATAAGCACCCAGCATATCTGGAAACCGCTGCAGAGGAGCATGCTGGGAAATTTCCTGCTGAAACTTGTTAACCAAACGCCTCCAGGACTTACAAACAATATTCGGTTCACCCGAACACTGCTTTGATACTGCACTCATATTGTTTTGTATTCTGCAATGTATTGTCTGTAAGCTTTTGCAGGAAAAAATATATGATGCAAAACATTATGATAAAGCCTATTTTCCAGCAAGTGTAATCAAGCTTCTGAATGATACTGTAGAGCTCTGCTGCGAGTTGAGCTGATAACCCTGAGGGCCACAGTAAAAAGCACTGCACCGACGCACCGCACAAATTGAATAAGCACATATTTAAAAACAGATGGGAATATTCCGGACTCATTTGCAGTTTTTGCTCTGCATCGTTAATCTTATAATTGATATTGGAAGGTGGATCCCTGTGGGGGGGGGGGGGGCGGCTGGTGGTGCCATGCAGTGGTGCTGCAGTAGCACTGTTGCCTCACATCTCTGGGACCAGGGTTCCATGTGTGGAGTTTGCATGTTCTCCCCGCGTCATTGTGGAGTTTCCTCCAGGTACTTCCGGGTTCTGCCCACAGTCCAAAAACATGCTGAAGTTAATTGAAGTTACCAAACTGCCCATTAGGTGTGATCGTGCCCTGTGATGGGTTTATGCCTCATCCTGGGTCCCTGCCATGCACCCATGGGCTCTGAACCCCATCCATGACCCTGAAGTGGTTATAGAAGATGGATGGGTTGATTTCTGTGGTTAATGTCAGCCTGTACATCAAAACCTTCTACCATCTGACAGTGTGCTTATTATTCAAAAAAAGAAAAGAAAAACAACAACAGTGGTCACTTCTCGTGGCTGCTTGAAGAAACTCGAGATGAAACATACGGAGCGTTGTATTAGTCAGACGTGGGGCAGAGTCGATAGAACGGGCTGATTATATGGCGACGTTGAAATTCTTATTTCAGCTCATTAATTTACGTTGACTTTTTCAATAACAGTACCAGGTTAACTTAATCTAATGGCAGCCAGCCCAATGAATTTTCCTGTCAGTCATTCGCACTTTACTTCCCACGTTAATTCTGAGATCTGCTCAACTGTAACGCAATTAAGCATCAAGTGGATTGAATGCTGTTCTAAATATATCAGTCAGTTGTATGCAAATAGAAAGAGGCTGGGTGAAGGACTGTGGCGGAGAGAGAGAGCAGAGCGTTATGGAGGACCAGCCGATGGTCCTCACTGGGGCCCGGAAGCTGTTATGGGGCATTGTATGGCTCACTGCTTTAGGATGCAGAGACTATGATCAGTAGGTCATTGGTTCAAATCCCACTTCAAATCATTGGTTCAAAGGCACTAAACCCCCGATTGCTCCAGAGACTGGCTGATCATAAAATACGTAAGTTGTTCTGGATGCAAATGGTCTGCTGAATAAATAAAACGTAAATGTGTTGGGGGAAGCCCCCCACTCACCAAGTGTGATTTCTGTCACCATGGGCATGGAGAGGGCAGGGTGCTTAACCTCACAGCTGAAGAGGGCATCGTTGTCCAGCTGGGGGTTGAGTGCCCACGTGATCCGCGCCTGCACTTCCACAGAGCCGTCGCTCTGCGGTACCTGCCTGGCAGAGAAGTAGTACAGCGGGTCTGTGCTCAGGGCCCAGCGGGGGAACTCGCGGGACACCACCGTCTCCGGGATGATCTCTGTGGCGGGGCTGGCCTCGTGGCCGGCAGCCCCAGGGGTGCGCCCTCTCCCGGGACTCTCCGTGTACAGCCGTGCTGGCCTGCCGTCCTGGTGCAGCAGGGTCCGCGACTTCTGCAGTTTGGTCTCGTCCAGGTCTCGGCTGATAAGGGGCCTCGCCCCTCGCATGCCGGCCGTGCCCCGACTGTCGCTGCCTGCTGTCGGCTGCATGTAGTGGAATATCTCAATTGGCTCCCCGTCGCGCTTGAAATACACCTGCAGGGGGCGACAGTGAGTCATTAGTTATGTTTACGCAAAAAATGGCTTAGCAGTTGTCACAGATATGTACTACAGATACAGGGAGTGTTTCTGTCAGCAGTTTGTAAGCTTATGGAATAAGAATGAGCAAGACGCAACACACAGAAGTAGAAAGGCAAGAAGCAAACTGGGATGGATTCTGCACTATTAACCCACAGATATAAATGCTTGTTGTTAAAGGAACCTCAAATCTGACTTCCTACTGTATATTATTTGCTATGTCAAAGAAATCGGCCAGTGCCAGCAGTGGGCCTGCTGCAGAGCACTCGCACGCTTTATCACTTTATTTCATCGAGGTATTAAGATTCCCAATCGGTGAATCTGTTGACAGGGAATTACATCTCCCAGACCTACACATGGCCTCCAGTTATTCGTATTAAAGTCTCAATTTTGACATCTTGCCTGCTGGATAGGAGCCCGTGGATGCGTCTCTCCTTGCTTTCCCACATATAAAAGCAACCACAACAACAACAATAATAACAATAACAACAACAATAATAATAGATTTTCGGGAATGTTGATTTCCTCAATAATAAACAGATTGATTCCTCCACCTGCTCAGGTACCTTCAAATTCAGTTTGCAGGAGATCAAAGTGTCATTACATTACACGCTACATTTCGCGTGGAGTTCTGGTTTATCATTGTTATTTTTCTCCCATTCCCTGCCGGTTTGCAGAGGCACAGTGTGATTGTTACGTCACCTCAGGGAGACTCGCTCACTTTGGTAAATAACCGTAACGACTGTAAACAAGTGTACCGCCGACCAGCCCTCACGGGGCCTATTTCCTTAATGAGGTTGCAGCTAAAGGTATTTGGGATTAGAGAGCTGTACCACACTGGGGGCATCTTGGGTGGGGGGGCATTCCCCTTCTACTACAACTGAGGGGTTTAAAATCTGGATGTTTTGTTATCAAGAAGATTTTGAGCAGATCTTGAACATTTTGTTTGTCACAGAGGCCACTTCTCAGAGACAGACTACAATTACTGGATGACTTATTTGTAAAGCATAGGTGTTTAAAGTGTTTACGGTGTATGTTTACAGTGTGCTTTTACAGTGTGCATTTACAGTGTGCTTTTGCAGCATGCATTTAGTGTGCTTTATAACGTGCATTTACGGTGTGCTTATAGTATACTTTTAAAACTCTTTTTTTCAATATTTTTTCATAGAGCATTCGCAGTGACTTTCCAGTGTGCTTTTATAGTGTGTGCTGCTTTTGCATCTCTTTCCCACTTTTATTTGAGTCCATGACAGGAAAAAAAACTGAACAATTTAATTATGATGGCATCCAATTATGGGTCAGCTGGAGGTCCAAACTTACCAGCTTGCAGGGTCTGAAACACACTTAGTTCTGATACCAAACTGAAAGCAGTCATCTACTTGGAGCTTTGTTCTTGGTAAAATACGTATAACGTAGGAGGAAAGGACCAATTAACCTCCATCTCACAGGATGTTTCAGCAAGTAACAATTACAGTACCTGCCTCAATTTTACAAACCGCCCTTGAGCAAAATGTGTATTCTAATCCATCTCTCTGGTTGTCCGGAAGCTCTGGAAGCTTTTTTGGGAAGTAACACACCCTCCTCTTTTCTCGCGTACGCACACAAGTAACACATCCATCATGCTGGGAACAAAAGGATGATTTTCGAAACATGGCACCTTGCTTATTCCACAGAAACGCGACAGGGGAACTGTGAGACTCCTCGCCGCTAATTGTCCCTTTGAAACTGCTGACAAACGGAAGCCAGAGCCTTGGCTGCAGGGAATTTCCTTCATGAGACGAAATAAAACAGGAATATAAACACAAATTTTGCACTCCACTCCGTTATTATTCTGCTTCCGTATTGTTTACTGTGAGCATTATTCATGCCTCAGTCACAACGTGCCAAGTAAGGGGAACCCAGGCCGGTTTGGGAAATACGAACCTCTGCAGTATCTTATTCCTACCAGTGGGTGGAGCTGCACATCCTTTTTAACAAGCTGATTCAACTGGAAGACTCATATGAAGGGTATCTGTTTTGTCTCAGCATCTCATAGCCTATATATTATTGCTGTTTCTTATTCTGTCTCTTCTCAAGGTTACTACCTCAATGTTAAAAAAGGCACTGGAAAAACTCACATAAAAAAACTGGTACCTGGGCATTCACTGGAAGCTCAGCCAAGCTGCACTTATGCGTCGAACTCTCTGACGCACGTACGTTTGTAATGTGCGATTCGTCTCGCTTACTTTGGATGACAGCATTTTCAAACAAATCAGGAAAGGAATAAATGAAAATGACGCAAAAACAGGAAGGATGGTAACCGAAGGTTCGCCCGCCCCCCCGAAAAAAATCCTCAGATCTAATTGTCAAATTGTTTGTCTCCGCCTGTACAAGGACTTAGTGAGGAAACAATAGCATCCGTTAGTAGTTAAGTCTTTTCATGTAGGATAAACAAGCCTGTGGATAGGGATACTTTCATCCTGCTGAATGATGCCGTTGCACTGCCCTAGAAATATCCCGCCTGCTGTTGGATTTCACATCTCTGTCCAAATGACAGAGGGCCTTGAAAAAGGGGAAATAATCGAACAGGTTGGATTATAGCATAATCTATATCCCCTTGGTTTGGTGACATGCTTCTTATAAGTACCTCACCATTAAGCGTAAAATTCCGTTGTTATCAAATAAAGTATTAATTATGACATTAGGAAATATCTAGTAGATTTTTTGCTAATTGATAAGCTGCTTCTTTCCTCTTAGTAACAGAATGCTTTCAATAGTATACCAGATATTGTTATTATTATTATTGTTATTACCTTGGAAGAAAGTATTCTGCTCAACAGCAATCTAGGCCTTGTGAACTGGTGAAGGACCTGAACTGATGAATGCAATTCTTACTCATGCTGATGACATCATACTCCTGCAGCTGACATCCTGTGTGTGTGGGAGTTCCGATTAAAGTAGCTTTCGAGAACCAGTTGTGCTTGACCAGTGAATTGCAGAGGTATGCTGCTCCACACTAACCCCACCGTAGTTTGAACATCTTCCTAATCAAAGCTATGTTACTATTCATCCCTGCCCCTGTCTAAGGAGTGCCAATAATGTGATTGGCTGACACGAATCAAGACTGACCTCTGATTGGAAGCTAAGCCATCATTGCCTCATGAGAGTCCATTACAGTCCATTATTCTCTCCGCATTCAATCAGTGTTTAAACAGAGCCTGAATTTGCGTAAAATTACTTTTTTTAGGGCAACCTCTGCTAAAATAAGGCAAAGCTAATTTTGGCGACATGTTCCTGTGGTTCATTAAAATCTACCAAATGACTGAATAGCACAAAACTCACCTTTAAGGTTCATTTTCTTCCATTCATCTACCCCCCCCCCCCCCTCTTTCTGTATGTGAGACGACCTCTAAGCGCAGATATGAGTAAACCAGCTGTCACAATACGCTACACTCAGGAACAGCATAGATAACAGCTGTTAGCGTACCCCAGTCTCGTTTTGGCGCACAAAACGGTTTCTTAGTTGACAGCTGTTTCTGGTGGGAAGATATGCAGCTGCAAACCATGAAATGGATGTTTCTTTAGTGTCGTATGAGCACGAGTGTTTTATTTCCCCAGAAATCCCCCATTTGTTTGTACCGAACGATCCATCATTAAAACAATGGCTCATGTTGCTGTATCAGCAGTTAAGACGGCATTGGCTGGCTTTTTTTTTTTTACAGTATCGGTTTTCTCTCACTTGACAATTGGCAATATGAAGTTACTTGTAAAGCAAAGTACTGTAAGCTCACATTAAGACGTTATATTTTTTTTTTGTTTCTCAGCACACAGCAGAAATTAGCTGGGAACTCAATAAGACAAACAGGCTAGAGTCATATTTCTTCTGCTGCCTGGACAAAAATCAAGGTGAAAAAAGCAGGTTATGGTCTTAACAGACTTTAACACACAGGGAAAAGAAGTATTTTTTTTCCCAGAAGATCTGATTTTAAAAAAGTGAGAGCACAAAAAAATGTCAAGAGAGCTTATCTTGCCTGATTTTTTTAAGTTTGTTAAGAAAATAACAACTGTCATTCAACTTTTTAGCTGGAAAATTATATTTGGATGAGTTCCTGTGATAGATAGTTGATCGTACTGAAGAGACATGAAATGCTTTTTTTTATTTTGTGGCGTGAACCTTCAGCTCTGAGACATATCAATAGAAATCAACTCCTAATTACATAATTTATCCATCCATCCATCCATCCATCCATC
>JAABNX020000143.1:21839489-21850860 GCA_015163995.2 Mormyrus lacerda
CACACACACACACACACACACACACACACACACACCAATAACCGTGTCCCAGGCACAGAAGAGCAAATTCAGTCTTTCCTGTTAGTGTCCCATGATGAAAGGATAGTGTCATACGGTTTGAAACATGGGAGTGACAGAATTCAAAAGGATGCTTCTACTTGTTCTTTTACAGCAATTAATTGGGCAGAATATTATGCAAATAATCAGATTGTATTTTTGAGCTAAGACTGCCGTTTTCTTTTTGGCATACAAAGTCGGTAAGTTTAGTTCTACTATCCTCTTGTGACCTGGTTGGCTGAAGAAAAAAGCGTAATGGTTCCTTCTATCCGAGCTCACATTAAGGCACAATAATATATAATAATGTATAATAATGCAATGCAATGGACCAATTCAACACACTGTTGCATAGCACTGTGTGGTAAATCACAAAGAGCACCAGACCTAAATCAACTGAGGACGTTTATCCAAGGTAACACAGATCGCTGCAGGCCCCCCCAGTCACAGGGGAGCAACCTGATCAAATTCTGCTATACGCAACTTTTACTTCTCTTTCCACATGGAAGATGAACCTGCCGCTTTTACAAACCCAAGGCACGCTCACCAATGAAGTCTCAGCGGGGCAGCGCTCAAGAATCACGCGCAGTCATGCTCGCTGCTCAATCTTCAGTTTCTCTCTCTAGTTCCATCACAAGCAGTACTCATCTCCAGTGTGGATCTGCACTTCCCAGTTCATTCCTGGATTCTTCCTGCCAGTCTGCCCGGTGACCCATTTTATTACACGTCACAAATATGGGCTTCAGTCTTATCCACTGATCCAGTCATCCCCGTCCTACTCTCTGCCAGCCTTCAAGGACGGTACGCTGTTCACAGGTAGCCTCTGGTTTGGTCCTGGTGGTTCTGTTAGCAGTGTAGTACCATAAGAGCGGGAGGCAGAAGTTATGCACCCCACTAACGGCCCAAACCTCTCACAGATAGTTTCTTTTACACCTTATTCAATGGGGAATTTTGACCTCATTTTAGGTTAAGTAAAGCACCATGTTCAGAAGTACGTCAGAACAGCCCCAAGACCTGCGAATATTTCATTTTTTCTTCAGATGCTTTTAAATGTACCATTTCAGCCTCGGACTGTTCTGCATTCAACCAGAGGAGACTTTCAGGCTCGGCTTACTTTCACCTTCTTAACTACACCAAGAACGTTCTCCCCCTGTAGTGAGGTCAAAAAAAGCAATTTGTGCCGAGAAGACAATTGCGTCACATGACAGCTCCTAAATTATTAAAGTCATAGCGAGACGTCGTCGTTGTTTTTTCGTGTCGTTGCATTTCCTGAATGCAAACGAGGGACAAAGGCTGCAAGTATGCCGAAGAGGAATGAATGAAAAAAGTATTCGTACAACCTTTGAGAGCCAATAAAGAAAATGATTTGAGGGGTGAATTTCAGCTTCAGGTGTGCTTGACCTCCAGACTCGGCAAAGAATTTGTTTCATGTAACTGAGCCAAAATGAGCAGCAGGAGGTTTTACTTCACTGACAATGTGATGCAGACAGGCAGAGCCCACTATTCAAACTCCAAAAGGAAACACGCACATTATCGAACCTTAAGTGCCTCTGTTCCTGCACCAGCTATTGGGGGGGGGGGGGGTAAAGAGAATTAGATGAATGTATGCTAAAGGACATATGACTGATATGAGTTTCAAGTAATTTTGCGGCATATTAAGAGGAACAACAGGGATCACGTGGTGTCTTGAGGATGTCTTCAACTGACATTTCTTTAGAGCAGATTTCACCGAAATGTATTATGCACAATTAGACAATATCAACAAATTAAAAAATACATATCAGTGCTGGGCTTCACGTGTTTTAAGCTAATATCTGTGGGTGAGTAGACGGAGGGGGAGATAAAGGAATTAGGACCGCTGGAGAATATGGTTTGAGGTGACATCGATTGGTTTGAAACTGAGCTGGCTGCTCATAATGACCGGCTTGCAGAAAAGGAAATCAATTTTGACTGTGAGATGACAACAAACCGCCAGCCAATCACTGGTCAGAAAGCCGGCACCCCCCACTTTAACGAATAAAGGAAACAAGGTAAGCGTGACCTGTGGGGCTGGTTTGCCACATAAATGACCCCCCACCCAAACTAATTATGATGCCCTCTAAGCAGTACAACTTCCTCTCGTGTTTTTTTGAAGAAATTGAGCATCGTGGACTTTGATCAGACGGAACAGCAGAAAAGGAGGCAGAAAAAAACAATGCAAAACCTCAGCAGATCTTTAAATATTTTAAGCCTCTGCAGGAAGGCGCATGGAATGGTGTGGTTTATTCTGAAACAGCCATTTTTAATGCTGCACTCAAAAAGCAATTTAAGCTTGAAATCCAACTAATTCTTCATCAAGAAAGCTAAAAACCAGATTGTGCATATACATATGCAGATACACATATACTTGTAACAAACAAACGAAAAATAAGATTGATAAGCAGAATTAATCACTGTATGCCAAAGCACTGGTTTGGGGTTTACTCTGGAGCCGTAGAGCTTTGCATCTAAACTCCACTCCACTATCTTTATCGAGGTACGCAAGTGTGGATATCAGTGACATCATCGCAAGGGACACTGCATGCATGAGGTGCTACAGAACTATTCACGCCCACACAGGATGGTTCCGGAATCATTTTTTCCAAATAAGGTCACATCTCACAACTCACATAAGTTCAATAATGGTCCACTGCTGTATCCTAGAACTGATTATTCAATGTGCAGTTTGCAAAGACGTCCTATAATCTGTGACAAATTGCCACTGATTGTTTGCATAGCCTGTCTGTTCATAACTTATTAATTCAACAGTTCGCTTCTTTTATATACAGTTGACCTTTTCTATACAATGCTTACTTCATGTTTGTGATTGCGTCGGCGTGGGAAGGTAATCTCGCGGTGTGAAACGCAGTGACAATAATAACGCTTTTGGAACTTGAATCCTGAGCGTCGTTGGCATATGGGCTGGCAGGGATCCGCCCTGGGAGGCTAATATTTCACACCAGCTGTGACTGGAAGATCCAAGACGTCCTCCTGTCGTCATCCTGCGTCAGGGCAGACCTCAATGTCGGTAACGCGAGAAGGGCCACACGCCGCCTTGTGGGCTTAGCCAAGCGAATGAGGGAGCTGATGCTGAAGGGCGGTGCCAACACAGTGCCTGCTGAGGGGAAGCGGAACCGGGGAGAGGAAGCCAGCGTGGGGCAATAAAACACCCGCCATGGAGAGAGGGTAGAGGCCCACAGAGACGGGTCGGGCTCCGTTTGGATGCCTGCTTACTTGGCACCCCTGAGCCGCTCTGTCCTCTACTGCTCGACGTGGATCTGGAGGTCAAGGGGATAAAACGGATGCTTCAAAAGGAGCAGAAGCTTGGCTGTATTCCAGGCAGCCACCGGGCCGCCCCCAGAGGACATGACATCAAGCGCTTACGGAGGCTTGACCATCTTCATCGGAGCACTGAAGCATCCATGGAGACAGGTTGTGAAAAAAACTCACTGTGGTTAAACCGCTCGCCTCGTCTGATCCCGATCAGGGAAAGAAACACGAAAACGACGGGAAAAGTCTCTGCGAGAATGACGAACGAACCGGTCTTACCTCTAGAATGACCCAGAACGAAATGAGTCATTCCGCCATGACTGAGTGACTGATTGAATTGATAACGCATCTTTGCATTGACTTGCATCCGCATTTGGGATCAGGACCGCCGGACGCAAAGCAGATTGGACATATTCTGATATTATGGCTACCCATCACATAAACATTACTGTATGCTTACTGTACTACAAGTTAGATATGGACAGTGGGTCACTATATGGCTGGCAGTGCTGCCCATTCTCCTGCGCCTATTACACTAAGTGAGAGAGCCGCTAATGTCCAACTATGTCCAGGTGTAACTCGATGTAAGACTATAATATTACTGCTCTTCGGGGGAAATTTCTTAGTCCAGAATAGTACAGCAGCAAGGACATACAGAAAAGGATGTACTATACATAAAACATAAAATGTATAAAGCAAATAGATATAAAATTAAATAAACAATAAGCAGGACATAAAAAAGTTATGTAAATATACTAAATGCAATCGCCAGGAAGAGAATAAACAAATGTGTAAACAGCACAGAAAGACGATATAAAAAAAGACACCAATGACATGCAAAACGTTTGCAATGTGTGTCACTGCAGACGACACGTTTCTCTAGCGAAGGAAATAAAAACCCCGGAATGGAAGAAATGGCTGGTGCTGGTTATGTCTACAAAAATGAATTGAGATTGCAAAATTCCAAGCAAGCAGAAGATCACTTTGTCAAAGTGCTTGCAGGGGAATTCGAGTGAAGCTGGCCACTGCTGGGACGGCCCTCCCCGATGGAGGGCGGTAGGAGGGTGATCGGCGGAAGGCAGGAGAACGCAATCAAAGCCGCGGAGCTGCAGGAGGAGACGCGTTGGGATGAGCGCTGACTAAGAGTCTCAGGGCTCTGAGAGGCCCCTTTGATATCCCGCTTGCAGGGCGTGCCGCGCCACCAGATGAAAGACACCAGAGACCCTTTTTTAATCATTTTGCCATTGTGCGCTTAACATTTGCATTTGCCCCCGCCCACTTCATTTGCATTCGTCATTACAGCATTGTCAGCTCTTATCAAGGTCCCCAGGGAGAGGGGAGGAGGATGGGGGGGCCACTTGAAAGATTGCCGGGCCCGTAGTTGTGAGGGGGGTGTGTGATGCTCAGAGACAAAGGCCGCAGTCACATTTGTACGGGCTCCACTGCCGCACAGCTCATTAATCATGCCGTGACTTTCTGTTGTAATGACTTTGAGTGTGTGTGGGTGGGTGTGCTATAGAAATGGTACAACTTCATTCTATCCAGTGCTTGCAAAGGGGGGGGGGGGGGGCGGAACATAGGTGAGCGGAACCCCCCGCCTCCTCACCCACCACTGGCAGCACCATGCCACTCAACTGGCCATCCAACTTCAACGCCAGCAGTCGTGGATGAACCGTTTCTGAGCGTGGATCACGGGTGCAGCTTAGGGGATGCGTAATTATACGCTTCATCCCCGAGCACTTTTTTGAGCCACTCTGCTGAGAGGGGCTGTGCCACACTTCAGAGGATGCACACTTTGCAGAATTACCCCGCCATGAGCAGCCAGTGGACTCTCCAATCCTGTCCTCCCGAACGCGGAGCACAACGGCAAACGGTCATTGTTAGCATTAGCCGGCACTCTGCTCTCTCCCAGATCCTTGCACGGCAAAGCCAGTCTGCAGTAATTCCTCTTCCTTCCGAGACGACGAGCTGGAAGATGCCAGACGTGGTTTCGTGACATCGACAGACGCCAGGCAGTTTGCCGGCGATGACTAAAATCTTCCCCACTTCCCCGGCTCTAAGATCCCATTGAGGTAGCAGATGGAAACTCAACGCCCCACGTCGATTTGGTAATACCAAGGCTGGCGATCTCACCGTGAATCCGGCCCGCATCCTTCACAGGGCCTCTGAGCAATCTGGTCCTATTTGGCGTTATACCCAAACCATCGTGGTTAATTTCTGTGCCCTGATGATCGCAGAGCCTTTACAGCTTCCGAACGCCAGAGACCTCGCCAGAAAATTGGCTGATCGATGTGGTCGCAAGGCCTGTTCAAACTAGATTTTTGTAACACCTGACTGACAGGGTGGGAAAAGTCAGGCCATGAAGTTCTACGAGGCTAAAGAGAGCCTGACAAGAATTCCCAGGCATCCAAAATCTGGCTCCAAAGTCTGAACGATCTCCGTCGGGAGGTTGAGAGGATGCCCAATCTGCTCACCCGCAACCAGATGGCCGCTGGCATGCGACGGGAGATGCCGGCCCTGAGTCTACGTGGGGTTGGGGGGTGGAGAGTTATGTTTTAGTTATTTTGATGTGTGCCCCAAAAACTTGGCTTCTGGTAAACCGATCACTGGTAGACTAAGGTTTGGAGACGTTGATTTAAATTTTTTGATGATAATAATTTGAGAACAGGATAATCCACAAGGGCCGTGTGAAGAATCTACCGGTGTGGTGTGATGGATTGGAAAACTGTGAGACCGCCCCATTACATATAGTGCCACGATAATGCCCATTGTTCACGATGATAGTGTATTGAAACAAGCAGTGTGTGTAGCAAATTATGTGAACAATGGAGTCTATTGAATTATGAATGCTTTATTAGGCTTCATGAGCCCCACCAGAATCCCCCACCCCCAGTATTCACTT
Source organism: Mormyrus lacerda (assembly GCA_015163995.2). NCBI lineage: Eukaryota > Metazoa > Chordata > Actinopteri > Osteoglossiformes > Mormyridae > Mormyrus > Mormyrus lacerda. Next base: position 21,845,734 of record JAABNX020000143.1, read on the forward strand.
CTGCTCTTTTCTGGATGCTAGATGTTGAAAGAAATAGACGTGGGTGTGTGTTTGTCAGAAACAACACATCAGGAATATGAGGGATGAACGGCTATTAAATACAGTGTGCAACGGAGGCAGGGAAAGAGCGAAGCAGTGCTTAGGCGAATCATCGCTTGCTTAGCGGTGGGCTCGTGACCTTGCTTGCAGAAGATCGTTTGGGCTAAGCCACACGTGGGTGAAGTTCTAGACCAGGGTCCCTTCCAGCGGGTTCACGGTGGCCGCTGTGAGCCGAGGCCTCGCCGCCATGCACACAACGCGAGGTTATGCCGCTGCTCCTCCATGCCCCGTGTGGTGGATATGTGCCAGTGCGGCAGACTTCTGCGGCTGGCAGACAAAACCACAGAACGGACCTCTTCTCAGTGCTCTTGCCAGCTCTGCGTTGACGCCTCGCCAATATGACCCCTTCTGACTCTCCCTCCGGGTCCTGCAGTGCTAAGCCCGACGGTGTTTAAGAAACCGCTAGACTGGTGAAATTAGAAAATTAATCACATCAAATATTTACATTACGGGGCAAGCAATTGCAGGGGTTGTGTCCAAAGCCTTACATCTTTGCTTCGCCTATTTCTACCATCACCCACTTAATGAAGAGACCAGGGACTCATAGTTAGTATTTAGATCTTACTGAAGGGATCTGATTTGCTAATTATAATTATAAATCTAATTATGTGACAATTTAAAAATATCCTAATTTTCGCAGTCAAAAGGCATGCATGCAGTGCTGACACTATTTATATAAGCTGAGGAGTGCTGTTCAATTTCAGAACAAAATTAGAGCGATGACCCTTGAACTGATAATTCAGCTGCTTGGTGTTTGTGGGGTACAGAGGAACAAACCGTGCTTGTTCACTATCAGAGCGACTGCATTTGTAAGCCATCTGACATTTTCCATCCTGTTCTTGTGAGCTTTCACCTCGCCAGGCCATCATGGCATGGGATTTTTCTGGCAGCTACAGAAGCCAGAGTGACCAAGTAGGACGCCCACCGACTTTCCCAGCTTATGCTGACCTCGGTAAAGCGACCTTTGGGATTGTGAAGCTCCTGCGGAATGGGGCATCTTGATGTCTTGTTTACGGTGAAGTAACATGTTGTGCACGGCCCATTTCGGTGCAGCTACACAATGGCTGCCCAGGCGAGCTCCTGGAGAGCTGCCACCCTGCAGAGCTTAGATACAGCCCTAATTTAACACCTGATATAGAAAATCAGGCACTTCAACATCACCTCAGTATTAGAGTCGGCTATGTTGAAGTTAAGCTGGTTCTCCTACTGAGATATAACTGAATGGTCTAATTAAATGTATCAGGTGTGTTAAATTAGGGCTGTACCTAAACTCTGCAGGGTGGCAGCTCTCCAGGGGCAGGATTGGGTAGTGCTGTGCTACACAATGTTTTATGTTAAAGCACAGGGTAGTGGAAAGCAGTCTTGGTCAGGCCTCCAAAAATTCCTTTTTTGTTTGTTAAAAAACATAACACATAGACCTTTAATATTGACAACGTTGAAAGGTCTTCAAACATGGCATTTTTTCACGATCCATCCATCCATCAATCCATCCATCAATCTTCTAACCATTTATCTCAGGGAGGGTGCTGGGAAGGCCTAGAGCCTATCCCAGGCAGGACAGAGCACAGGAAAATATTTATCGCAAATATTTATAACCTTGGTAACTAGATGTTACCTATAGCGAAACTGGTTATAAATTAACCAATCACAGCTCAGACACAAAGACTAATAACAGTGATCTAAGCAGCAGCTTTTAGCCTTGGAGGTAGCTAGTGCGAACCACACAATACCTTTCTTTGGACCATATCAGGAGTGTTGACCAGCTTGTTGACCACGGCAAAATTCAGGTTTTTATGCACCCATGACCAGATCCGAAAGGGGGAGCTATAGGTATGACAGAGATCTATCTGTGAGTTAGAGGGCATCCCAACCTGTGAGCTAAATCTAACGTCCCTCAGGCCATTAAAAGCTATTCGGTAACATCAAACTGTATCAGCTGTGCTCTAGAGGTGCATGGGGGCACAAGCGCAGAGGAGGAATCATCAATTAAAGAAGTCCATATATTGTCTGGTGATAAGTGCTCATTCGGTACATTGAAACACCAGCAAAAAATCTATCGCTTCCACATGCCCTTGTAGCAACGGTCAGAGTTTATGACAGTTAGGTGAGGCTGGTGAATGGCACAATATGGAAACGAGAGAGCCGGCCAAGAAGCAGAGTGGCCGATGGAAAACCCATAAATGCCAGCAGAAATCCAAATAGGCCCCAGGTGGATTTAAATTAGACCTGAAAGGTAAGGCTATTAAGTCTGACATTGAAAGAGACTTGAATAACGATAACTGAGTATTGAAAATGTTTATAATCTTCCTCAGCATAGACCAATTTCCCAACTGGGAGTAGAAACTCCAGCGCGATCGTCTGTTCTTGGTCTTCAAAATGATTGCAAGATCTGTGGAGATATGAAGATGAGACTTACTCCTCAGACTTCCAGATTTTTTGCATAAAAAATCAGTTTTAAAGACTGATCTATGAATGCAGCTCTACAGCATCCTGGTAAAATTCTTCTTTATCTGCACTCACAGAGCACCCATATGTGAAATTACAAGAAGGGTTAGGCCATCATTTCTCCTGGCCTCCACTGATCATGTCTAAATTGTTAGCGATATGTTATATGATATCTCTGTTTTTATGCTATCAAAACTCAAATGGATTCCATCACCGAGATATAATGTACGGTGTTTCTCATGAAAATAAAAAAAAAAGACAACATCCATCCATTTACTATAGCTGCTTATCCGGTACAAGGTCGGGTGAGACTGTAGCTTATCTCAGGAGACACAGGGAGCAAGACTATGGGCCACACTATGGGATTCTGACCCATCTGAGGCCTCAGACACCATCACACAATTTTAATACAAGCTGCTATCTTGTACATCACAAATATAAATAGTTATTACTTAATGTTTTCAAGACTGTAAATGCAATTAGACTGAAAATGACCCCACTAACTGCAGATAGGTGCCCGATGGGTGGGTGGATGGGGGTCGTCATCATTCGAATCCCTTTATTGAGCGAAAAGGTCAGGAGGTAAATTTGCTCTCGTTCCCAACGTGTCCTCAAAAAGCACACAAACTGCTGACAAAGAGGAGTAGTGGAGCTGGCCCCAGGGGATTCTGGGAATAGCGGGAATCTTTCATAATTGAAGTCCTGGAAATATGCTGATCACTACGCCGATCAGATACCAGGAGGGAGTGGTTTTGGACCCTGTTTTGCGAGAATGGCAGGTTATCGTTTAGGAGGCAGAATGATTGCGTTGCATTCAAGTGTGAATTCAGTGCAAAATTAAATGTGTGTGATTTTCATACCTGAGTAAGAGGGAGATATGGGCACAGTTGTTACAGCAGTACTGATAATCAATATACCAGTGCAACCATTTTCCTGGAAATCTGGTGGCAATCAGTTAAGTTCCTCAACACTGGTGACCTGAAAGGTGTCGCTGACCTTGACAAACATCTGCCACTGGCTCTGTGGAGTTTGCATGTTCTCCTTGTCGTTATGTGGGTTTCACCCTACAATCCACAGAAATGTAGTCGCGTGGCATCTCTAATGTTCCCTTTTGAGATTCTCCCGTCTAGGAATAGTACAGGCAGTTAAGGAAATATATGGTTGGATAGGTATGTATGCATGTTTTATAAAAAAGATCAAATGAAACCCAGCACAATCTGGCAACCCAGCAAACGCCGTTCCTAGGCAGTAGGCTGTGTAATGAAGCTTTGATGAAATTGTTCGAAGTTGTACTTTGAATGTACTTAAAAGTCAAAACTTGCTAAAATTACAATTAACCTCACAGTTGAAAAACAGCCAGGGGCTGTCTTGATACTTTTGGGCCTCTCAGACCCTCAGATGGTTTTTTTTTTGTTTCTGTCTGATAAGGAGGATTAATTTAGTTTTTCTGGCAGGTGGTATGACAGTGTTCCACTATGGAGCAGTCATTTTTGCAGGGGACAATTATATGTCCGTACTTTGCAGATTACAGTGGCCTGACAGTGGAGTAGAATGTAATGGGAACGACAAGGCTGGTGGGTGGGATTTACTGTCAATCAGATCCTTAAACCAATTGTGACTGAATTATTCAGAGTAATCCCACCCCCCAGAGATTCAAAACTCTGTTTCATTCATCCCTAAGTGGTGGCGCTATAGAAGTTGTACAGATAACAATGTCCTCAGCATTTAAAGTGTTCAGTAGTGTAAAAAACGATGATGCGGGAAGGATAGAGACGGGCAGCGGGGGCTGTGATGAACTGGCAACTTTTGCGGTATTCTGTCGCTCTATTTTCTCGAAACTTATTGAAGATTCAACTGAGGTATCCAATATGACATTCAGATCTAGATGTCTAGGAACCTTTTTTTTGTAAATTAGTTTTTATTCCTGTTTGGATTCAAATTTTACATAAACTTTATTTATCTCTGAGTACTAACACAATACCAAAAAAAAAACGGCTGATTACTCTTGTTTTTGAACCTTGACGGGTCTCGCCCACCTGTCATAACACCTTAGATACTGATTTTAATTTTCTTAATGTATTTTCATCCTTCTGCATGCCTTGTTTGTGAGTTGATGGGGTTCTGGTTCAGTCAGCTGTTGCTTCGCATACGAGACATATGATTATTCCACAGCATGGATCGCTTTCATCAAGTTCCACTTGGAAGAATTATGAGGTGGTGCGCCTCCAAATTAATACACCTGCATGTTTTTTGGAGAGATACGAAAAGATGAAATTAAGTCTGTATTATGGAACATGAGTTTGGAGAAGTAAAGTCTTTGCTGATTAACGACATTTGAAAAAAAGAGGAGAAAGGAAAATGCCAAAGTTAGTGTTATTGTGATTTGTGTGTATGTGTTTCAATCAATCAATCAATCAATCAATCAATATATATATATATATATATTTACGCACACACACCACATATGTATGTATGTATATATACATTTAGTGTGTGTGTATATGTATATACAGTCATGTGAAAAAATTAGGACACCCTTTGAAAGCATGTGGTTTTATGTAACATTTTTAATAAATGGTTATT
>JAABNX020000143.1:21852027-21863397 GCA_015163995.2 Mormyrus lacerda
ATTCCCGTCGTTAACCAGCCCCCCCCCCACCCCCCCACCCCATTTTCCACTCGAGTTGTCTCTCTTAGGCCGATGGCATTCAGGAAAATAAACGCCCTGAGTTCAACTTGAATATATCACCTTCAAATATCAGGTCTCTTTCACTGCATTCCGTTACAATCTTCATTAGCAATCTTCAAAAGCGTGGGATAAAGGCCTGGGTCTGTATGAGCAGATTGGAGTGAGGCACAGCTGCCGCACCGAGAGGGATAAAGAACACAAACTATGGCATCGCCTCGTATGAACCTGGGAATGGGGGCGCGAAATTTCAACAGCGATTTCGGATTAATCTCAGGCTTATTGCTGCCGCGGCTTCCAGGGAAGGGATAATCGCCCGGTCAAGGTGTCTCCAGAGAAACCCCGGGTATCATCTGCGGTTCTTTTTGGATCTTCTCCCTCCCAAAAGGAGATGACACAGCCTTAAGATACCGCTTAAAATTTTACCTCGTACGTTTAAAAGAAGTCCGCAGAAGTACCCAAGACAAATAGCAGACCGAGTGTCTGAATACCCTTTGAAAAAACCAAGTTAAGTGCAGATGTCGTCACCGAAGAGCAGCTACTGTAGGTACGGTGCAATATTTCTCTTTAGCGTTATGAACTTTACATAAGCGCTTGGAAACTATGTTAGTAATCTTGGAGGGGTGGGGGGGGCGCGGAAATGCTGCTCCGGTATGTTATATCGGAAGGAAACGCCGGAGAAGCACTTGCCAGAGAGTGGCTGCTTGTATTCCATGGAGTGGCATACAAAGTGTGGTGACACTCCTGGGGATCTCTGACTGCAGGATAAAAGCAAGAATGACACAGCGACCTGCGTGTCACAATCGTGTGAAATGAACTCTGACTCTGAGAATGCGAAAAGCATGTATAAGGGTGACCCCCTGGCACGACCCCCCCAGCCTGGTAGTTCAGGGCAGCACCGCGTGTCTCTTCAGATTGTCTTTGTGTTTCCATGAAAGAGACCAAATATCTATGGTCCATTATCCTCACGGCGCTATTTTTCCCCCTGCATGTAGGTTTAATAACGAAGAAAAACAAAGCACAGCTAAAGCAGGAACTCTCCAGCCCCTGATGTTGCACCAGTATGGTTCCTGGATGCATATTTAGATTCTGGCAATTTTACTTCACAAAAAAAGATCTGAGGGCAGACGGAAAAATGATTGGTTCAGAGAGATAACCAATCAGATTATAGAGGAGGTGGATCCAAGCAACTAGAGGAGGGGGGACCACCCAAATAGCTTAGCCTACACATTTACCCACACATACAGGGGCCCATGGGTAGGAGGTCTCAGTATCATCCACTGAGTCACCCATGTGGACTTACAGTTTCAAAACTGCTGATATTATACCACCTATAGATGGTTGAATAACAATCTAATCGGAATCCATGTATGAATTCACAGCCTGCACAGAAACAGAAGTAATCTCCCCCTTTATTTACAGCAGGCTTGCTTGGAACTTTCTGGATCCCTGTGATTAAATGAACAACACATCCACCCACATCCATACAACAGAGCCGACCTCGAGGATGTTGAGCTGGCTGCTGTTTCACGGCAATGAGCAGACGTGCTCCCCCGACCCGCCCCCCCCCCCAGAAATAGTAACGCTATAATTGTATGTTAGGTACACAGGCTAGCTCTCCTTCTCTGGCGATTAAGGGTTTGCTTGGTGGGGGGGGGCGGGGTGGGGGAGTTGAGGTTATGGGCCCTGCTATGTTGTGATGTGAAGATGTACAGTGCTGACATCATCATACAGGATCAGGTATCATTTACCACAGTGTTTCCCTATGTGGTCCTCGGGGCCTCGCGATCGCTCCGTGTTTTTGCTCCCTCCGAGCTCCTTGTCTGCGGGTCCCCGAGGACACAGTGGGGAAACAGTGATTTACTGCTGACTCTTTCTGCATCAGAATGCCATGACTTTTAAAAATCAATTCTTTCTTCCTTTTTTTAAAAAACATTTCTCCTACAATTTGCGGGGGCCTAATCTTATATAAGATACCTCTTGAGCTTCACTGGGGACCCCCACCAGCGACGTGTAAGAGATTGTCACCTCCTTTCCAATCCCTCCCCCCCCGTAGCTCCACATACACCTATGTTCAAGCGTGTCACAGTGTTGCTGACACTGAGACAGGTGACGGTCACCTTGATGTGTAAACACTCTTCCATTCAGGGGCTCTGCTGTGGAGTCGGCGGGTTATAGGATTAAGTGCAGCGTGCTTTCGTGAGTTTCCAGCCATGAGCCCCCATTCACCCCACCGCCAGATAAATAAAACAGCAGGCTGTGTGTTGACATCCCAGGAGGGGTCATTACAAATATTTTGTTGCTCCCTTGAACCAGAGTTCTAGACCTAACATCCATGCTGAACACATATTTTCCATTTAGGCAATTAGGTATGCGTGACGAATATTCCTCTGCACATTCCCTACGGATTTACAGACAACAGCGCCATCGGTCACAAGTCCAATGTCCATTCTCAGGCAGGTTTTCACCTCGTGGCCCCCGTCCTGAGGCGTCGTCGGAGAAGGAGGCAGAGTGTGCGAAACATGCCAAAACCTGGGCTTGTGTCCCCACCATTTCCAGAAGCTTCTGTATGACACTAGCCATTTTGGTTTTCTGGATATAAAAAGACACTGCCCTAACATTTTAAAATATTTGCGGGGATAATCATGATGTTTCTGGGACGGCCTATTGTTGTGAAGCTTTATAGAACAGCGCCAGGCAGGAGAACATTCTGAGAACTACAGGAATGACATCATCCAACCCCGACCTGGCTCTCCTGCCTCGTTATTCTTCATCAGCTGGTATTCTTGTCCGTATTCACAAGCAGGCCTTATACTCCATATGGATTTTTTTCCCAGGTTGCAATGGCACACCTCCCCCATTGCTACAGGGCGAGTCTGGGGTTTCTGGGAAAAACCAACCATGATAAAACTGATGAAAAATTAGACTTTGCAGGGATTTTTTCCATTAGGCAAAAAACTACATAAAAAAATAAAAACAACAGCAAACTAAAAATTCTACTTGTATCGCCAGTTAGCACTTTTTCGGTCTGTGTGGGTGAGAGATGAGAGTGAAGCGCAATAAACAAAGATCACGGCAGCATGGAAATGCATGAAAAAAAAAACAAAAAAAAAAAAGATGGAAGAAAAACTAAATGCGACTTAAGTCACAAGTCATCTTATGCATCACGGTTATCATCACTCACTGTTTCAAAACCTTTATTCATTTTGCTGTGTCCATATACAAAGAACAAATTTTAATGATTTGAATAATTCGTTGAACCCGAAGGTGAGTAAACTTTGCAGCTTTCTGAAATCATTCATCTTGCTTCTCCTTCAGTTCATGCAGATGGTGTGAAGAGAAGAGAACAGAATACAGACTAAAGCTCGCTGAGTGTCGCCTGAAGGTGTTATTTGGTTTCCAAAGTGGAGACAAACATGAAAGCAACTTCAAGAAGGGAAGTGGCAAGAATCACAGCAGATCAAATCTGTCACAAAGTGCTGCCAATATATATATATATATATATATATATATAAAGCAGAATACAATGCATCTAGAAAATTCTGTGTCTTAGCTAGCAAACTTTCAAATCAGGACGGCTACTGGAAAATTGTTTTTGATCATCCTGTGCGAGCCAGAGAGAGCTTTTAGTTCCAGTCCGAATTTTCCTGTCGGAGCCAAATTGAATAAAACCTGTTGAAAATCAAGTGAGCTTCTGAGTGATAGTCAAACATTTTGGAGAAATCCAGAATTGGCCGGAAAGGTCTAAATTGGCAGAATGAGTCACAGGTTACACGTGTAGGAGCCACTCTTGCAGTCGCTAAGACGGCTGATGTCTGGGTGCATTTTTCTTAAACCTTTTTCCTGATATATTTACGCGGCCTCATGCCTCACTGCCCCCTGATTTAATTACTGCCCTCGGCACTCGAGTGGCTGTCCGATGCCGTGCCGAGAACGGAAGGCGCAGCAGAAGAGCAGGGTCTGAAAAGGCTGCATTCAACAACAGAGATGTACAAACAGTCCTTGGCTTAGACTATTATAATAATAGCAGATACTAATAACTGCATCTCATCAACAATAGGCCAGCTTATTACTGTGATATTTGCTTGCTTAGCATTCTCTCATCATTCATAACGATTTAACGTATCATTTTTTTTGCACGCCATTTATAGCCCTGGATGTTTAACTGAGATACCTTTTCTGGAGGTACAACAGACGGACCATCTGGTCCCGGGTCCAGTTCATTAACCATTATTCTACCTAGAGTAAAAGGTTAAGGCTAATGATGTCTCAGAAAGACTGATTCAAGCTGATCACAAAACTACATAACATCTTTATGGAGACAAGGATTAATTCTGTTCCAGAACTTTCCAGAAAACCGTGCGTCCTCTCTGCTGTGCGGGTTTAATATCCCTGCGGCAATGGACCTCCCCCCGGTATAAAAATACAGAAATTAGTACTATTGTGAGCATTAAGTTAGTTTATATTCCCGGATAGCAGTTTATATTCCCTGACAATTCCATGGGTAACTTTGAGCCTGCACCAGCAGACAGCACGTCCAGAGCAGGCGGCTGGAAATCACTGACGATCACCAAGGTCAGCCGCACGATGACGACCCACGATGAATCACACGCTAATTATTCATTAATAACCCCCCCCCCCCCCACATTCCCACCAAGCCATTTTAAAAGAGGAAACTTTCTCAAAAATTATGAGATTTGGATGCAGGCAATTTGAAAAAACCCTATGGCCTTTGTACACTGTCGGAATTATCTTTGGAAAGAAATCCTTGCATAGACTCAATGGATGTTTGCATTTCTTTCAGTTATAGAGTATCTCTCTCGGTCGCGAAACAAATTATTAATCTGTCCCTCACAAGGACGTAGATTTGGGTATGGACATGTACCTAACAATATTGTGGGAGTCCCGTGTGTTTATGGGGGTTTGGGGTTTCGGAGCTGATTTGACTCCTACCAATGTTGAAACCAAACTTGTGCCCTTAGTCACTCAGTCTGATTTATTTTATTGTGTCATCACAGCACATCCAGCCCGGCCTGGCTTGCTCTCCCTGAGCTCCCCGCCAGTAAAAGAGGCTCAGCTGCTGATTGGCTCTCGCAGCAGGAGGGGGGCGTATGGGACGCGGGTGTCTGCGAATGCTTCTGTCACGGCCAGAGTGACAGCAAGTGCTGGCATCTGGATGTGACAGATTGGACCCGAACCCCCCCAACCCACCAGCGCACCCTCTCAAACAAGAAAATAAAAAAAGAAAAATGCCAGCAAAAAGATTTAAACAATCGCTGCGTGACAGAGAAAAAATTCATGGGGGGCGTTAAATATTGCAGGGTAAAAGCTGTGCATTTGGGATGTCGTTAGTCTAAAAGGCTTTGTTGGGAATAGTTGCTACCCCTACAGAGCTTTGTGGCATAAAAGCAGACCCATGCACTTCAGCTCAGTAGCTTCATTAACACCTTTGAAGGCAGAGTGGCTAAATATATGTGACTTAATTAACGCTGTATGTCTATAATTAAAGGGAAAGTAGCTTTCGTGGGACAGGAATGTAATTTTCAGAGCCTTGCGTGTGTTTGCAGATGCTGAGTGATCATGAACGGCGTTTGATTTAGCCACAGCACCCCTCGGTGGAGGTTAAAGGGGACGGACTCTGGGGTACGTGGGCTGGCATGCCGATGTGGGGTCTGGCAGTGGGATCAGGTGTGTTGACCCCTTGGTGACCCCGACACAAACCGTCGTCAGCACAGAGACACGGCAACGCAGCCAAGCGGCCCCATCTCTCTCTTCATTTCTCTGTCCCTCTATTATTATTTTTTTTATGCCAAGCAGTGCTGCGTCGTGCAATTAATTGGCGATTAAACGGGAACAAATGGATTCTTGTAATATGATTAGGCAGAAGTGTCATCACCATGGACCTTTCCGGGGTCCCAGGGGGGAGCCTCTGATTTTCACTGCAAACGAGGCTCTCGGTTAATGTAATTGATCTAATCATTTGCTTAGCCTGACTCGTTTAGCATTGTTTCAAGGTCGCCGTCTTCAGCATCAGCAGACAGAAAAAAAAGTAAAACAAAAACGAAAGGTGTGGTGGAGCTTGTGAGGCCTGTCTGGAGAGAGACTCGCTTAATTAAGCTGGAGATTTGAAGAAAGTGTGACAGAAAGATTGCCCCCCCCCTCCAATTAGAAAAATGCCTTTGAGGACTTGGCTGTCGGTGATAATTTAACTACATGAGAGGGCAGGAAGTTTTTGCGTCTCGATCTCGAGCGAAGAGCTGTCCCGGAAACATCTCAGGGCGTTCTGAAACCTTGGACCCATCTCCAGACGCTTCAGGAAATCGGGTCGGAGCTGGAGGTGCCATGAAATAACCACACCACTTTCCGGGGGTAATTAAAGCATTTAATTAAAGAGTTGTGTGAAAATGGAGGCTGCTCTGGTACCTGACTGGCCCCTGAGGGCTGCACAGTGACGCGTGTCTGTACCATAGTGCCAGTATTACCACTGCTTTCACTTCCACTCATTTCCCTGCACTGGTTAGGAGTCTGACTTCTCCCTGGCACCCCCAGGCTCCGCGCCCCTGCTCACCGTCCTCTTGCTGGTCTGATGATTAACCCCCTTCCCTAACATATCAGTAAACAGACAAAACAGCCTCCTTCCTCTCCCCTCCTCCGAGCCTTCGGCTTCAGCGCGGAGAGAACAGCGCGGCTCCTTGTGAAGGATTCATTAAAATGATAATTGTTATTTATGAAGTCCTTGTTATTGAAATTGTCTCCCTGTACAGCCTATCCTATTAACTTTTCTTCTCATTTTGCTGTCTCTCTTTCAGCTGTATTTTTTTTTTGTCTCTCTCTCTTTCTCTCTCCCCCTCCCTCCATACCCGGTGAACTTGGCGTGCTAATAGTTTATGAATAATTCTGTTTCAGCCTGTGTTAGAGATTAGCCACAATGCTACGGGCCATTTTCCCCTATGCGTTCTTCTTCCTTCTTCACAGGGGGAGATTCGCACCCAGTCAGGCAGAGTAAAACACACCTCAGCGAATTCCCAAAAGCCCCCCTTCTCTATCCCCCCCAGGCAGTCAGAGTGTGAGAGGATTCACCCTGGAGTGCTCTCCCGGTGCTAAAGCTTATGAGCTATTACTCATCAATAGATAAACACTCTGCCCCCCCCCCCCTCCCGTCCCCTTCTCGATTCTGTCACTTTTCATGTCTTGACGTCACTTAATAACTCCAATGGTGGGGGGGCGGCCATTGAGATTCACGCGGCATCACGCAGGCCCTCACCTGTCACACATGGCAAATAAGCTGCTGTTTGGTCACAAGAATTGGACCAGAAGTGAAGGAAGAAACACGGAAAGTGAACCGTGGCATCCTGCCATTGGGAGGAGAAGCCACAGAGGTAATTGCAAAGAGGGGGGGGGGGTTTCAGCGACTGGCCGTTGGATTGAAGAGCCATGTGACAAGCAATTGAGGATATCACCTCCAGACAGATCTCCCTGTCTGCAAACCACACGGAGAGCGATGGCGATGGCCATATCCCAGCCTCCTGTCCTCCCTGGTTCTTACCCCCATTTGCCTGTCAAAATAATTTATACTTTCAGAAACAGCATCAGCAATTTGGTTTTCAAGTGATTTTAAAAGCAAACTGCTAAGTGTACTTCGCCCAAGATTTTTAAGGATGTATGAATAGACTTATTGATGGGGTTAATTATGCGGGGTAATTAATGCCCCTCAGAGGCTCTGGTTTGCCGGGGACACCGTGGCACAGAAAGCGGCTGTTTGGGACACCGGAGTACAAGGCGAGGGGGGTGCTTGCTGGTGCCGTCCACCAATCGTTGCCGGATGAAACCACGCCCCGTGTCCCCACCGCATGCGTGCTGCAGCGCCGTCCGTGGAGATTGCCACAGTAAATATACGCAAACCCCAGGAGAAGCTAAGCTGGCAGCCGGATGTGTGCGGAATACACACATCCTCATTATTCCCCACGGATCAGCCGATCCCGCTGGCCATGTTCCCCGCTTTTTCCTTGTACTCCGTGGCAGCGGACGGATTCATTAGAGCCCATAAAAAAGACCCCTTAGCTCACGAAGTACGGCAGCAAATGATGATCGATGATATCACCCGGCAGACGATGCAACATCAGCTCCCAACCCTACAGCACCATAGGCAACAGATGGGAATTCTGTGTTTTTTTTTCCACTTCTAATTCTCCGTAGTTAAAGTCAAGATTAATAAATGACAGGACAAATATAATCAGGGCTAAAAATGAAGATTAAAAAAAAAATCTATGAAGGCGAAAGATATTTTTAAACTGTCCGGAGGAGCGGAAGATGTTTTGCTTTGAAGAAGTTTCATTGTGGCGCTGCCAGGACATGTTTTTCAAAAAACTTAGCCGTGAACATGTGTGTGCAGTTCTCGTGTTGATCCCTGATTTGTCACGAGTGTTGGTCGGCCTGTTGTGCTCTGTCAATCATTTGTGTAAACCAATGGGGTTAGTTCAAACAATGAAGTAACCAATGAGAGATGCGACAGGTAAAGCTCTTACCATACACTGTGAGATAGGTGTTCCCCGAGGCCAGGACCACTTTCTCTCGTGTGGCCCGGTCATAGATGCCCACATGGCACTCGTACAGCCCGTTGTCGGCGATCCGTACCTCTGGTAGCCTGGAGGGGACCAATAACAGCTGTCAGGTTTCTTCTCTCAGACACTCTCTAAATCCTCCTCAGGTGTTCATTTGAGGGTTCATTTGATGGGGTTCATCTTATCCCTTTATTCGTTTTTCAATATAAGCACACAAATATTGAACATGATAGTCATATGATAATCTACCATTATTTTAGCTTTGTTCAGTTTTGACACCTCTGGTGTTTGTATCCTATCTGAGAGGAGAATAGTCTCCTTTTTGACTAATTTAGGTAAGTGCATTGGGTGATAGATACATAATCATAATGAATGCTAATGGCGCGATCACTCGTTTGCGAGAACTACTGTTCTCCTAATTGGTTAGCGTGGTGTAAATTGGCGTGACAAAAAAAAGACAGGGATGTTTATTGGATAGACACATAGACACACTTACCAGTTCCTCATTTTGTACATACAAGACAAACCAGAAAGCAACGTATCAAGGTCAATGTTTTTGTAATGTTACACATATTTTAATATATTCGGTACATTACTGTTACGTGAATAATGATGTCAAACTTGAGCCTACTGCTGAACATGCTTTCCAATTCCTTTATACTTCTGCTTATGCAAATACTTCCTGGTATACGCACTGCCTTCTGGGTAATGTAGTTTTAATACAGAGTCTATTGCAAGTACTCCAAGGCACCAGAATTGAGGGTTACTGTGGTCAGATAGCACAGTCTTGCTTTCAGGGTGGAGTAGCAGGGGCTCTCGGAATAGGATTGTCCTAACAAGATTGCCAGGGGGGAGACAATCACTCTTCTGGGGAAGAGCAGGGGATACCCACGTCCCTTCCATGACCCCCAGCCCTTACAGCCACACCTCAGTTCAAAGACAGGGGGAACTGTCGACCATCTCAGTCACTTTTGGCATCTTTGCTAGCCTAAAGTGCTTTATCTACTCTCTGTTACTTCTTGAGTTAAGTTTTGCTTTAAGAATCCATATTTTGAGTGAGGGACCTATATTTAAGGTTGTCGGTGGGCACACAATCCTCCAAATGTGCGACCCTGGTTTATAGGGCTGAGAATCACTGTTCTGGAAGTGCCAGTGAGCTTTCAGGGACACATGCCAGTTCCTGTGGCCTTAAAGACGAGCGGGTTATTGTGACCATGGTGACCTTGCAGGGTTTCAAGCCAGATTACGATTCTGCAGGTCGTCGTGGAAACTTGATTGCAATAATCCAGTGAACCCTGATTGTCCAAACTCCACTAAGTGCTCAGCTGTTGGCTGCCACAATTTCTGGAGTCTACGGTGAGATCCCGACAGGCCAGGCCGGGGCAGGATGGCAGGCGGGCGCGGCAGGGAGCAGAACAACAATGCGAAGTGTCTGGGAACTCGTGTGGAAAATCTCGCTTGTGTTCACATGTGGCGGAGTGGGAGTGTGGAGTCAGCGGCAAGCAGGTGAGGTGATGGAGCAACATGCAGTGGGGGAAGAATCGATACATCATTTATAACTGTTTTTACCAGTTTAAGTCCTGTCTGCCACTGCCACACACACACACACACTCACACGTTTGTTTTCATATCTTTGCGGGAACCATCCATTCATTTCTATGGGAAAAACCTTAATCCAAATCACAACACCCTTAACCTCTACCCAGCCCCAACCTTAACCATAAGTAACCAAATAAAATACATGACTTTTGATGTGCTTTATTGCAGTTACAGATTATTATAAAATTAAGTTTTCCCTCTTGGGAACTAAAAAATGTCCACACAACACCACAATAACAGGGCCTGCTCACCCTACCCGGCACTGCAGACAGTAGCGTGTAGTCACTGCATTGTGCAGCAAAGGCATAGTGCAGTGATGAGTTGCAAACCCGCCTACTGGCTGCACGTGTATTGAACTATGGGCTGGTTGTCCAATCAGATCCAAAAAAAAAACCTTCTACCTTCTAGCTCCTGTGCTCTGTGACTGGTTGAGGAGCTTTTTCAATCCCTACATGGCTGACTTTGTCGGTCAGTAAAATTAAAGGAAGGAAAAACCATTAATACGCAGAGTGGGGTGATTTCAAAGATTCTGCATTTCCACTTTGCTGGAGGACCCTGGATTCATGCAGCAGTGCTTTATCACGTGGGTAGTGAAACCCTCACACAAATAGCTAGCATTACCATATCACCAATACTAATCAACAAATTCAGGCTTGCTGTGAACCAAAGATTGTGACTCCAGAATCGATTGCCTTTCTTTCCAGCATCGTTTGCCTCTCTCTGCAGCATCGTTTGCCTCTCTTTGCAGCATCGTTTGCCTTTCTTTCCAGCATCGTTTGCCTCTCTCTGCAGCATCGTTTGCCTCCCTTTGCAGCATCGTTTGCATCTCTCTGAAGCATCGTTTGCCTCTCTTTGCAGCATCGTTTGCATCTCTCTGAAGCATCGTTTGCCTCTCTTTGCAGCATTGTTTGCATCTCTCTGCAGCATCGTTTGCCTCTCTCTGCAGCATCGTTTGCATCTCTCTGAAGCATCGTTGGTCTCTCTGCAGCCTGTTTGCCTCTCTCTGCAGGGATTACGCTGCACGGAGCGAGAGGGTTAAACGAGGATCTAACGCCTTTCTAGAAACAAATCGTCTGCATTTTTTGTCTTGGATCAGGATTGCAGTGGGGGCTATGTGTGTGTTAAATTACAGAATGAGCCACCCCCCCCCCCC
>JAABNX020000143.1:21863497-21873722 GCA_015163995.2 Mormyrus lacerda
ACCCACCCCCCCCCCCCCCCCCGAGGTGGGAATCGACCACGCGTTTCTTGAAACGAAGCTTGCTGACTGTCGAGTTCAGTGGCCAAAGCAGAGTCAGGAGAACACTTTGCTGCCCCCCCAGTGTCGCTACATCACAATGACACCCACTCCACCAGACACCTCTGTGACTCGAGCACAAAATCCTCACCTGCACTGCTGTCCTTTTATTTCCGGGTTTGACTCATAATACCATGGCTTTGCAGTCAAGATTTAGAGCTTTAAAGTGGAAATGTGGAGATGACACTCATCGGAAGATCGACGACCCCCCTACCATGTTTTTTTTCCCGACAGATGGTGTCTTTCGGCCGGATCCTGTGAGCTACTGACATTTTGCAGTCATCATTTCTGCCTGCCACCCCCTTCGTTTGATTCTTCCATTGTCCACAAACTGGGTGGTCTAATACTGAATGTGAAAACTTTGACTTCTCTTCTCTTATTCATATTAATTGGCCTTGCTGTTTCAATACTTTTGGAGCGGAATGTAGCTGGCTGGTCAGTCACCTGCTTTGCCTTAAAATCACCTTCCACTCCTTTCATCGTCATCACTGATGTGTTCAATCGCTTTCCTGACTCTGGGCAGGTTTGTTCATTAAAGAATTGTTTTCACTAAGCAAAACTTGTGATGTACGCTACTAGTCAAAAGTTTGCACACACCAAGCCGCCTACAAAGGAGAGCGATAGTGCGGCATCACATGACCTGACCACCTGACCTAAACACAGTGTTAATGGTTTTGCAAGAGACTGACCAGAGACTGAAGAAACAGTGAATATATGTGGGACAGCTGGAAAAGCATCTCAGGGAGCATTAAACTGGCGTAGAGAAGACGGGAGGGCCAGCTAAGCTCTGGAGCAATTGGGGTTAAAGGTCATACTCAAGGGTCCAGTGGTGGGACCACTCTGCAAACCCAGGGATTTGAACCAGCAACCTTCTGAATCCCAACCTACAGAGCTCACCCCCTGAACAAAGTCCTTTTTTTGTTTGATGCTTCTTTTGGTCAGTGTGTAATTCCATATAGATTATTTTATAGTTTTGATGTCTATAATCATTCTAAAAAGTAGATGATAGTACAAATAATCTGTTTTGTGGGTAGGTGTGTCCAAACTTTTGACTGGTGCTATATGCACAGATTATATATATATATATATATATATATATATATATATCCTGGTCAGGTCAGACAAAATCACTACAAGGGTACAAGAACAAAGCCCTTAGGCGATGGGAGCCAGCGATCCCTTCAGGGATCTGAGCCACCTGTCAGACACACGCCCTGCTGAGCCCGAGTGCTGTTTGGCCGTGAGGGGAATCACTGGAGACACCTTCTGCTTCTGCTGGGACAGGGAGCGGGGGGGGCTGGGGGGGGCATGCAATTGAGCGCTGCAACCCACCGGACTGTGGACTGGTAAACGAGATCCTCACGTCGGCGGTAGTCCTCCATGTGGGAGTAATTGGTATTAAACATGGCATCATATGTGAAGATCTTCTGCTTGTTAATGCCGCCTTCCATGACCTGCAGGAGAGAGGAGGAGAAAAGACAGAAAGGTAAGGAAAAATACACACCTGTGACAGATATTGCCTCCACCAGGAAACCACAAAAGCGAATATCAGCAGACGGACGGTAGCTGTGGTACGGCAGTGAGCAAACGGGCAGGTAAAGCTCTCGCTGGAACTTTCAATTACCTCATTGATTCACTGAGTGGTATAATCAGTGAATTATTTAATAGGAAAGCGGAATTCTCTGCGCTTATTAGAGGATGCCAGGGCAATGGGATTATTTGAAGTGCCTTTAAATCTGCCACAAATCCAGAAATTCAGGTGATGCCAAGTGTCCAGAAAAGTATCCCCCCCCATGGTGAAATTCCGGAACGGTGCCGCGGGGTGCAGGGAGACGCCCTGAGCATGTTGAGACGTAGGCGACGGTGCTGTAAACGATGGACTAGCATCTAATACTCTCCTGAGGGGGGGCTGACCATTTAGCATATGAATGGTGGCAATTTTTCTCCCCCATTCGACAGCGGACACGCGTGCCGGGGGTGACGGGGCTCTAATAGAAGTGTTAATGCCACTTTGAAGGAAGAAAACGTTCCCCAGATGAGATCTTTCTTCTCCGGCCCACTGGAGACCCGCCGAAGCGGTAAATAAGGCTTCGCAAACAAAGCAATTAGCTGTCCGTGGGGCCCGGGGCCCAGCTAACGGGGCACTCAGACATACGACCTTTTGGTCACCTTGCAAGAGGCACAGGGGCCCTCCAGGGGGGTAGCATGTGTGGAAACTTCTTACCACAGGTGCTCTTTCTTGAAAATGTCCTGAGGGAAGTCGGTGCCAGAAGGTCAGTCACCAGAATCACCCGTGTTCATAAACTACCCCCCCAATTTTGAGTCCCTCTCCCCTTCCTGGGTATTTCTGGAATTTTCTGAAAGGCTGCTGAGAGTGACGGTATCAGGCAGGTGTCGCCCAAAAATGTGAGATCTCTGAGCTCGGCACCTTGGACTGACGGTTCACCTTGGATCTACACCACGATAGATGGGAAGAAAGTGCCAAGGGGGCGAATGCCAAGACGAATAAAACAGCACTTATAGAAAAAGCAGGCTGCGAGGTAAAAGAATAAAAATATAAAACTGAAACCATGTCCTAAGACTGTTATTGCAGTCGAAAGCATCTCAGGGAATGAAAGATGCCTGTTCTTCTCAGAGCAGACTGGCTAACACAATCCAGAAGAAAATCCTGAACTTCATCTCTGCAGTGAAAAAAGCCACACGTGTTTACAAGCAACCAGATTAAAAAATAAATGGTAAAACTCAGTGAAGTATAACTGAAGAACAGCCCACTATTCTGCTGCATTCTTTACTGTGGTCTGCACATGCAAAACTGTGGAAATACATGAAATATAATGTTTTAATTGTGTGATTATAAATGTATTTTAAAATACATTTTTGTGAAATGCGACATGTTTGTTGGTGGCTGATTAGCCGGACAAGCCCATCAGCTACTGCAGAGGTTTGGAGGGGGGGGGTTGCAGTATTCTGACCTTGAAAACCTCGAAGTCAAATGGGAAAAAACTTGCGTAAGTGACTCGTGAAAAATAATTGCTGGTTCAAGACAACTCAAATGCCTGAGTCAACCTTCTTTCAGTCTCAGAACAACCTCATGGTGCCCGTCTGTGGTAGATACAGATCTTGCTGCCGATTGAGATGTACATCGTGCGCTCAGAAATCTGCTCACTGATCTCCCAGCACACACCAAAGGAAACCAGGGTGATAATTTTAAGCATACTGAACGTCACAGTTACAAAAGATCTTCTGATCTTCTGTTCCGCTGCCTCTTATGGGATTCAAGGTCATGGAGAGGCTGGGCTTGTGACCAGACAGCAGACAGCAGCCGGTTCTCGAAAAGGAACTCTTCATTAACGAAGAGTTGGTTCTTCAATGAGTGGTGCAGCGCGTGAGGCTCGTTTTTGATAAATGACGTCAAGCATGGCGTCAGCCTGAAAGGTCTCTCAGAACGTTACTTTAACCTGTGAGGATCTTTGGCATTTCAGGGCATCCCTCTGTGACACTTCTCTGCCATCTAGACGGGGCGTCTATTTACAAATCCCGCTGCTCGCCTCTCCGTCTTGCCCCCCTCCCTGTGCCACTCTCAGCGTGACTGCCATGCTAAGCTAGTCAAGATGACGATGTCATGCCCTCACAAACAAGCTCCACCCATCCCTGTCATGCTGACTGACTTTGTCCAGATTGTCAGTGCTGCTCTGGCTCCCCCAGTCATGTCACAGCAGATGTCATCCCTGAGAGGGAAGGTTTTACTTGAAGCAGGAGCTTCAGCCTCTGGGACTGGGGCACGAACATCTTGAGGATGAAATTAATAGGATAAACAGTATTTATTACAACTTTCAAATAAATATGACTCCATCGGGCCCCACATGCGTTGACGCAACAAAATGCAACACGGCGCAGGGGCGCCGAAAACATTCCCCCCACGTCTCACTTGTCAGATCCTCCCAGCTTGCTGTCGCTTGCTTCCCCTTCCCTTCGAATCGAGGCTGTCACCCTCCCCCCTCCCGCTGAAGCAGAATGACAAGGGATGACTTAGCATCGCCCAACCCTCGCCCCCTGGGCCGAAACACCTCGCCTGTCATAAACTCTACCATAGTGGCTAATTTCCTTCAGGAGGTGGCTGGAAATTTTATGCTCCGAGCTCCTTCAAGGGAAGTGTGCAGCTCAGCTGGTTGGGAGGCAATTCTGGCAAGTAGGTGGTTGCTGGTTCAAATCCCTTGGTCCATGGTTAGCAGAGTGATTGGCGGACAGCAAGACCCTTAACCTGGTCCAGGGGCTGGCTGACCCTGCTGTTTTCCAGTCACTTCAGGTAAAAGCATCTTGTAAATTAATAAAATGTAAATCTCCCAGCTTCTGCTCAGCTGGGATCCCCATTAATAAAAATAACCAGCAAAATAATTACGCTATCAGACTATTTGACAAAATCAGCAGCTCCTAATAAAATCACCCCCCATGGTGGGTGGAACAGAGTCACTCCTGGGGGGGGGGGCGTAGTGTGATGCAGTCACCAGAGGTGGCGCAGACGAGCGCCGTGTTTGTTTTCATCAGCTCTCCCATGAGCACATGCCACCTCGCATGGTCGCCCACGCGCCCCATATGGACGGCGGCATGCGTGCCCGCGCTGGCAAGGGCAGATGGTCTGAAACTCCACCGGGGGTGCCAGGGGGGTGCGACACTCTGCATATGTTTCCTGCTAATACGCCACCCACCCCGTCGCCCAATACCCCCCATCGGTGGAGCGCGGCAGACAGTGAGCGTGAGGATCACTGACAGGCTCAGATACCATGTCCCTCACGCCGCGACTTTACAGCGTTTACTGCACTTCCCGACTCATCTGTGTGCCGCGTGGGAGCCCGCCTCTCTGTTTGCATCTCTGACAGATACCGCTCATCCGCGTCTCCGGTCTGTCATACACAGGGGTCACCTGGTACTTCAAGCATGGCCCATTGAAGGCTGTCCGTTTACCTGCCTGTGGGGGCTGTAGTAGCCGGGGTGCCCGACCCAAATATCTCTGGTCTAGAAAACCCAAAACCGTCGACCTAGCAACGGAGCACCAAAAAACTGGCCGTCGCGAGGACGCGGCGAGGTGTTTCCATGGTGACAGCACTCCGCCGCGAGTGAATTGTCCATGAGAGGCCATCCTTGCCATGTAACCATTTGGTGTTCCAGTCTTGTTTAATTCCACACTAACATTTGGATCTGCTCCAAGTTGGAATTAATAACTTCTGTGCGCTCAGCTGCAGCTGAATGCATTTCTTGCACCTTCATAGGGAAAAGGGGAAAAAAAGGTTTCATGACCCATAAAAAAAGTAATGAATAAAAAAGCTATACATACGTATGTACATATATTCATAAATGTCTACATATATCAGTCTCTTGAAAAAAAAATGCCAGCAGTTCCACAAAAGCATGTATTTGAGGAAAGGCAGTAAATTCCAACCCAGCTGCAGCTGTGTCGTATTGCAATGCATTCTGGGTCATTGCTATTGAAAGCCCCACCGTAACTGTCCCCTAACTGGCACCTTGTCTGTAATCCGGAGAGCAGATTTTGCCTTTTATTTTGTGGCGAAGAGGTGTCAGATGGGCTACTAGAGATTAGCATATAGACTTTGACCGGGTCCTGTTCTGTTCCTCTGTGCCTCCAATAGAAAGGTAGCTTTGTGGTTACACTGGGGCGGGGGGGGCAAATGCAAATAAATAAGACCATTGATTGCTGAGGCCTGTAACCTGGATCCCCAGGGTAAGTTAGCCTCCATTTCACTTTGTAATCGTATGTGCATCGTTTAAATCGAATAAACATTCTGGCAAATGTTATTGGCTGCATTATCACTGGCTTTCGTCTGTCTGCCGCATTTTTCTCTAATGCAGTAAACTGTGAAACTAAAATTGTCACCGGATACAGACTCATTCCTCTGCGTGCGATTTTTCTCATGCATGATCCGTTTTCCCAGCGTGTCGACTTCCCTTGTCATCTTGTCTCAGGGCCATCAAACCTAGTAGTCTTGGTTACTTGAGGACCCATAAGAGACACACACACCCACAATAATGTAAATGAGTGAACAGCTGGAACATATCAAGCCACATGACTGGTTCCACCTGCTCCTCCTTTTGTGTGCCGTCTTCATTTGGTCCTCTTAGAATACATATAAGTACAGATGACCATCTCCTTACTGCAGGAATAGCCATTGGTGGCCTGAATCACAATGTTCCAGAGAATTTTCTCCAACACAGCATACCAGGGTGTGTCTTTTTCTCGTACTTGTAACAGCTTTCCTAGTTGCCAGTGTCAGTATCCAAACACGTTGCGTGTGTGCATATGAGCCCTGGAAAGGCTTCGGAGATCTGGATCGTTGCATCAGAAGGCAGCCAAACACCACTTATCTAAATCACTTCTCAGTATCCTTGCCATTTAATGCCCCTGCTCCCCCCCCCCTCCCCAACCTCTATTTGGGCTGCATGTCCTTAGCAGCTGAGGTGAGAAGACAAAGGCACTGGGAGGACATGGCATCAGACGGAAGCTCCGCCCACATCCACATCATGCCAGAGGAGCCTGACTGGGCCCTCCCGTTCCACCCTGCAATCCACATTAAGCCACGAATGGTTCGTGATAATTAGCAAGTCGTTCTCGAGTAACAAAGGGCCAATTTTCCGCATTAAGGCGGGGTGGCTGACTGAAGGACTTTTTCATGCCAAGAGTGAATTGTTTGTGACACTTTAAAAAGCGGGGAAGCCATGACATTAGACAAAAAAGCTTTCCGATATCGACTGCTGCTGTCTGTGGATCATATAGAACGCCAGTGGTGCAGGATAAACCCAATGAACGGGTGAAGTGGCTGCTTAGGGCCCAGCAGCCACCAGGGGGGCCTCCATCTGATCAACTAACTTGATCAAATTTTGCCTAGGGCCCGAAAAGGGTTGGGCTGGCCTCTGGTGTGTGCCTCTGTGGGCAGGACTCTGTCAGTGATAGGATGGTCATGGGTTCAATTCCCAACTGTTTTGCTTTTACTTTATGACTCCTCCAGTCATTAAGTGTCCTCTCTCCAAGGTCTTAAAAAAAAGCTTCTCAAAGGCTGAAACTTCTAAAAGTTGGGGGCACACGTCACCGGCAAGCAATTCAGGCTAATGGTGCTGTCTTTCGTTAGTTAGTGACCAAGAAGGTGGCGGGGAAAACTGAGAGCGTGTCAAGGCTTGCAGTGTTTACTCGCCGGAGGCCGCGGTCAAGAAGACACGGCCGTCAGCTCACGCTGTCAGGAGGACCCAGCCAGATGACGCCGGGATCCTCATTAAGATTGGGGGGGACCGGAGGCATCTTCGCTCCTCCCAGCGTAGGCTTGGGGGACTCGCAATCACTCCCCAGTGGCTAACGAAGCTGGAGACGACAGATCTGCAAGGACAGGAGGAAGCCAGGCTTGTGTTTTTGCTCTCCCATCCTGACGGAGAGCCCCTCTCATTAAACGCCTTCCAGCGGATGGGCCCGTTGCTTTGAGTCCGCCGCGAGCGAGGGCTGTCAGATAAAAAGGAGGAAGAAAAAGCCCCCCCCATTGTTTCCCAGGTGACGGTGGCCTTGGGAATATGGCGCGGAGAGTGCCAGAATGGCAGACCGCAGAACCCGTATGGCAGAGACAGAAAAGTTTCCAGCTCTGTGTAAGAAAAAAAGAAGAAGAAGAAAAAAAACAGAACAAAACGTTCAACAAAAAGTTTTTAGCTGCTACAAGACCTGCGACCTACATTCAGGAGCCTGGCGTAGGCTGGTTTCTGCACGCAATCTAATCTTCGTTTTAAAAGTGTTTCACCGGAAAGAGCTATCTTGTGCCAAATGTAGGTAGCCTGAAGCTGCACTGCAGACAAAAGAGAACCCATGGGGCCCACGTGTTTATTTTCGATACAACGCGTATGACTCGCAGTGTCCGTGGTGAAACCTTTTCGGAGAGCCGTTAGCCGAAGGCCAGAATGAACCAGGCGCCCTGCTATGGTAGGAGCCTGTCCAGGTGCCACAGGGACAGTAAAAACCAATATAACTGACAGGCAAGGCGGGAGGGCGGAGTCAAGCAGGGAGGGCGGGGTCAAGCAGGGAGGGTGGAGTCAAGCAGGCAAACAAAGCAAATGCTGCACAGTATAGGCACACAGGTAAATTGGAAATTACAGGGAAGTCTTTTTGGGAAATCTGTAATGACTGAGAGGCCTGTATGTGTGCTGGGGGTGGCAAGTAGATGTTAATTATATTAGCATTGGTTATGGTGTGGGGGCTTTGTGTAAGGGGGATCAGCAGACTCGCATAAAAAATGTGCCTTTGTCTGATGAGCCTGGTCTTGCTGCAGTGAGGTGGGGTACGCCCAAAGGAGGGTCGCGGCACACATTTCTTGAGCAGAAACCAGCGGCAGCTTATCAGTGTCTCGGGGAATCCACTGCCAGCGGCTAAACTGCACCCCCAGCTCCCACAGGATTTTTTTTGTCACCCGCTGTACTCTGAATAATTGACCCTGGAATACTCAGGGGGTCCTCAGTGCAATGTTGTAGCACAGAGGCCCTGGATGGTGCTGCACGGTGAGGAAGACAGCAGGGTTTGTGCCATAGTCCGTCCTCTCAGCTATGCTATTGTATGTGGTGCCCCACAAAGCGCCTGACTCAAATTATTTTCCCATCCATCCATCCATCCATCCATCCATCCAGGAATTTATACCACAATAGTTTTAGCAGTACATGGCAAGTCTACCACCAAGGCACAGCCTCACAAACACGGCCCCAGGACCACCCTCCCCTGCCTTTGGGACTGGGAGGAACAAGGCAACAGCAACACCAGTGCTGCTCTTAATCATTTTGATAATTACAGGAAGCAGGTGCTTTTTGAGAACGTCCCTATGGCTTTATACAGCTTGATATTTTAGAATAACAATCCAGAGCCCTCACACTGCTATGTGGGACAGGAAATGTATTAATGATGAATAAACATCCATCACCTATGTGACTGCGCCCCCTGGCTGCTATATACTAGCCCTGGTAAGTAATGGACACATGTAGAGCATGCCTGGTACTGACCTTGTATGATGTGGAGGCAATGCCTGGGATATTACACTGCACCGCTTTGGGGCGGCTGGTGCTCCTGACGTTAATGACAGTTTGTGTGGTTCAGACAGCAGGAAAGTAAAGTACCTTTATTAGTAACAGTCAGTGAGAGGAGATATTATATTAATATGGAAAATGCCATGAAAACAATAGCTCCAGCGAAGTGTGAGGAGAACTGGCAAGCCTGGCCTATAACTGCCCGCTCCTCAGCCCTGCCAATCCCGAGAGTCTGTGTTTCGGGGAGAGTTTAAGGCTCAAAGCGTCAGATTCTCGCCTGACTCCATGCAAAGAGGCTGAGAGATGAGCCGCTCTCGATATATTTTGTCTCCTCACGGGGGCTGGCGATAAAAGATCAAACAGAGGCAGCAGAGGGGGAATTCACAGACATGAAAGCGGGAGAATGGCGGCCCCGAAATCTGTCTGAGGCGTCGGCTCTCGCTGCAGATACGAGGAGACTGCGAGGCACACAGAAACAGCCCCGCTGCCCCCGGCCCGCTTCGGCGCCACAGCAGTGTGTACCGAGGGGGGGGGGGGGGGGTCCTTGTCTGGTCGGAGCCTGACCGCAGGAGGACCTGGTTACGGGTGTTGCATTTTGCGGCGGCCATCTTGTCAGGTGGGGAGTGGAGTCCTTATCCAAGCCTTGGCTGTAGGAGGGGGGGGGGCATCTCTCAGCTTCATCGTGTTTCTCACCACCAATGATAAACAAAAAAGACAGGGGGGGAGTGTGGGCAGAAATGCTACTTGCTTTAAGGCACAGGCTTACCAGGGGCAGTCACTAAGCTCAGTCTTCGCTAAAAGGGGCCTCAACGAACCTTGTTCTTTGCTTCCATCAAGAACCACCCCCCCTGACTCTAGTTCATAAGTATTACCCTTGCTACCCCCCACTCAGTTTCAAATTTTTACTGTGCACCCCCCCCCCCCAGTAGATAACGACAACAGTGTGGAAAATAGCCAAGAGGCTAATGTTAACGTGTCTCTGGTGGTAGGGGGGCACTGCAGCATCATACTAAATGCCCTCCGCTTTCCTATCACCTGGCCACTGACCCCCCATGTCCTTCCACAACTCTTT
>JAABNX020000143.1:21873771-21886215 GCA_015163995.2 Mormyrus lacerda
CCATTGCACCCATCCTGCCATTAGGAGCCCATTAATGACGAGCAAACAGTTTTACACATTTTTCTGGCACCATGAATTGCCACCAACACCCTCCTAAGATTGCCTGAACAGGTATAATTGGCCTGCTGAGCTGTCTCCAGGCGGCCGCTATTTCACATGCGTCTCTTCTGCTGGAATCTCTTGGAAAATCCGCTTCCATCCTGCGAGGGAGCGAGGGGTCCGGTGGACCAAGGCCTGCCTTCAACTTAATCAGGCAAAGGTCCCCTGTACCTTTATAGGATGCCAATGGAAGGTTAATGCAAAATTTCTGAAGTCATGTTTGTATCTGAGCTGCTCCTAATTATGAAAATGTTGGGATTTGTGTGAGAATCTCAGCACTTTTGCATTTCATGGTTCTGTCATCCCATCATGCAGTTTTAAACACCCTGAAATTTTTGGGAAAAATATGAATGAATTAGCTGACTGACCTTGTTGTTTATTGTACATAGTTGCCAACTCTCACACAGGCTTTCAGACTGACCCTTGCGCAAGAAATCTTACAGCAAATCTATAGTATTTCATTACAAACCTAAGATTAGCTACATCAAAAACACTGAAGTAGTTTGCAAACCCTACAGACTATTTACAAGGTAATACAACCGTTACATACATGTAAATATTTGTGCAGACTTGCATAAAATTGAAAATCTCACACCAGCTAGCTGACCTCAGTTAGCAACCCTGTTGTCAAGAGGACCGACGGACACAGTGTTGGTGTCTAAACAAATAAACGGATTAATTGTTTTGCAGTGAAAAAATATAAATTGTAGCCGAGTCTTGACTTGCTGGTCGTCTGTGTGAAGGGACCTGCCACCCTCCCAGGCAGCCTCTGGCTCAGATGCAGCTGATGGAGATCGATACGGAGCAGTGGCATCGAGCGACGGTAGTGACGGCTCGCTCTGCTGCTCGCACAGTGCCTCCTGCCGCACCTACAGGCAGTCAATCGCCTTTTACAGCGGAGGGCCAGCAGCCAAACTGACGGAAGGGGCATAAAACAGACATATGCCACTGGTAGACACTTATAAAATAGTCATAAAGCAGCGGCACACCCTAATTAGGTGATGGGGAGTTTCGCTCGCTTGTGACTAGCGGGTAATTCTATCTGTGCCTCTTCCTCATTCACTAGGTAGCTTCAGACAAGTCCAATTACTGTGGTCTCCTCAATCCTGTCAGTTATTAAATATAATAAGTCATCGAGTGAGTAAATACATCATGTGATAAAGATGTTGGCACGGTCGCTGATATAGCCTTATATGGTAATGACCACGAGCGCGCCTACCCCTTTGAGACCGGGTCCCGGGGCACCCATGGGTCCCAGGGAAGGGTTCAAATTCAGCTTAGTCTACCTTTGTGCAAGTATTTACCAACTAGAGCCCCCAAATCATTACGAGGCTGGATCATAAAGGCAATCCATGCAAGAAGAACAACTCATAGACCTGTAGAGGTGAAGATGTATCTTTAGTTGGACGAAACAAACCAGGGAACATGGGGGCGGGAGGGGTGTATAGCAAGCAAGGACAATTTAGGTATCTGGGACACTTCCAGACATACATACACAGACTAAGATGACACCTTGTTCCATGTCTGACTCCTCCTGAGCAATTAAGGCTATATTTAAAGCGACGGTGGTCACCCTTTAAGCTCCCAGCTAGGCGCCGTGGTTAAGAAGGCAAAAAGCAATAGAGGAATCAAAAAATAAAAATAGCAGGTGGTATTTCTCAGGAGTCGGCTGCCCTCCTGCAGCCGCCGCCGTGATTAAGCCGGGTGAGGAAAAGGCAGCTTAACTGGACGCAAGATAATCCAGGAGAAGGTCCTCGAACCACAGCGGAAGGATAGAATCACAGGTTTTGGCCATAATTATGACAACGAGCACAGATGAAAGGAAAATTCTCCCTAATTCCATGGGATCTACCTTTGAAAAATAAAAGAGGAGGAGATGAAAAGATTAGCCTTTTTTTCTCATTATCACCAAACAGCTACCAGGTTGCAGCCTTAAAATAGTGAGTGTCTTACTCATTTGGTCATATTATTACTCTTAGCTGTCAAACTTGTGTGAATATGTAATTAAAGTTTAAAAATTTATTTTTACCAAGCTCACTGTGAATCGTTTTAACAAATATAAAATCACTTTAGGTATTATAACTTGGTCCTTGTTCTGCTGACTGCTTTTCTGTATTTATAATATGAGCTGCATCCAGAAATGTCATTTTTTAGGGAGGGTACAGGACCTGGGTCACTGGTTTTGTTGAAATACTGATTGCTAATTAGGGCCCCATCCGGCACTTGACCATTTCAGAGATGCGGCACCTGAAATGAGCCCTGTTTGGATGACCCACCCACCAAAGCGGCAGCTCATATAGCGTCGCGCTCAAACGAGCCTGCGATTTTTGGCAAACTCTCCTGAACTGGTAGTGTTTTCTATGTGGTACGGTGGCCTCATATTCTCCTGGGGGGGGTTGGTTGTTCAGGAGCTCATGAAGGGACCTGGTGCTGAATCCAGAACTGCCTCTCCATCCGCCATATGCTGCTTCCTGCTTGAGCGACGCACTGCAGCAGTGAGCTCTACCATCCTCCATGCGCTCCCGCGCTGACTTTGTTTGGGTTTACCATAAAGCCTGACTATCTCAATACAATACAGATTCCATGTGCTATGGCACCACAGAAGCCTTAATTAAGCAAGTCATTAACTCGATAAGCAATTAAGAGCTCAGATGTAATCACCCCCCAGCCCCCCCCCACCCCGGTGAAAGTAAGCTTTCATTGCAACTGAGCCAGCCCCTCCCCCTAATCCCAGCCCACCACCACTCTTACTTAATTAAATTTTTACAGCCGGAACTTTAAGCACACGTCAATTTGTTTGCACCTTTACTGAATGGTTAACTGCTCAGTACTAAGCTACATGATCCGGCAGCCCCAATAAACCTTGTGTAACGTGGTCTGTATTGTTCCGTTTCTGTGTTCTTCCCAGGTATCCACAACGCGCCGCATGCCCTCTCAATGCGGCAGCTCTCTTTACCAAAAATGACATACACCTATGAGGCAGCACTGCTCTCCAAGCTAGCAGCCGACCTGCAATAACATCCCCCGTCCTGCAGGAGGTGTTTACAAAAAGTGGGCCGTAAGGATTTCCCGGGTATTTTACAGCCCCCGGCCAGGGAGTTCTTAACTCACTGAGTTACTCAGCTACAACTCAGTTATTTGTCTTTTATAACCCGGTTAATATCGATAGAAGGCATTAGCCTAATCATTAATCCTCCAACAGTGACCATTTTTGGGCAGTGCTGAGACTGAATCTACCTTTTCTGGGGCCCTAGGCAAAGTTTAACTTGGGAGGCCTCCCTGCCAAGAAAACTGATCACCATTTCACTTCCCCCACTGCACAGGTAATTCAAGGGCCTTGAGCAACTGCATGTAATGCTTAGAACTATAGCTCTGGGCAGCACACTGGCTCGTACCCCTGCCTTGTTCTAGAGTGCAGGAGGTGCATTTCCCAACCCTGTGTCTGTGATTGGAGGATGGATGGATGGATGGATGGAACAATGGTAATAATCAAAGCAATATACTCAGTAGTGGCACTATCCTGGATTAACACCTAGTTAACTTAACCAAAGTTAGCAGTCCGCCATAGCTCTGGACACATGTCACTCATACTTGGGTTACCATGACAAACTGGCCAATCGTTGATCAACTCCTCAGCGGCAGTGTAATGGGAAACAAGAACAGAAAAGCCAGTTCCCGTAGAAGATCGATCACGGGCTCTCTAACCCTGCTCCAACCAGAGGAAGAGAGAGTGACCCCACAAGCCCATATGAAAGAGGACCCTTCACTTCTGATCTGGGGTAATCTTCTGGATGATGTTGTGGCACAGAGACTTAACTCTGTGGCCTCCAGCGGGGGGCTGGTCCTTCTGGCCCTTAATCAAGCTGCACTCTCTCTTTCGCATCAATCATCCGTGAAGTTCTTCCCTTCCTGCGAGGTCACAACATCTTCTTTCCCACCAGCCCTTAGAGCACGTCTTCAAGGACCCAACTGACTATCAGCGACTCACCGCGACCCAGCAAATCTCTCAGAGATGTATAGGTGACTAATCAAAATGTTAGTTACCGTTTCTGTTAAGTTATGGAGGATAGCCTATGATATGAATATTATTTCTAGATTATTATAATGTTTGCGGTAAGGCTTCAAGCTGGAGTGTTAGCTAAGTAATAAATCACCATTTTCCATATTTAATTTAAAAGTCAAAGGGTGAGATATAACACAAAAGCGAGGGTGTTTCCCCACTCAGTCTTTTCTGTCTTTCATACCAAAGAAGAGCAATTAGCAGCTGTCTTCCCCCCCATCTCAGATCCCCCCAGCAGATAAGACTTTCCGTAGGTTCTCAGAAAACTGTAGCATGTTTTCTTTTTTCCCCACTATCTGGAACCTCAGCTGATAATTGATGTTGGTCGGAGTCCAGCACCGGATCGATTCGACCCCTCGCTATATTGCTTCTGCCTGTCCCAGACAGAGGGAGTGAGATATTCATCTGTGCTGGGCTGCGGGCTGGGGAATGCCTGGACGCAGCACCGACGCAGGAATGCCGGCCGGGTTTGGCGGGACCTACCATGCCGGGAATGCACCTCTAATTGCCCTGACCGTGCCCTATCTCCTCTCCCTTCACACAGAGACTGCATATCGCCACGCGGCAAACTTCAGGATTTTCACTTTTGTTTATGTATTAGTTTTCAGCGTTCCGCTGCAAATGGATGGCAAAACAAAATAATGCATGTGAGGCAATTGAAGGTAGCGGAGGGGAGAAGCGTTATGCAGAGACGGCAGTAACAAAGAGGGTTTTCTTCACGTCTGGCGCTGAATGAAAACAACGGAGCTGAAAGCGCGGCACGGTCTTTGAGCACGCGATCAGCGCCAGGCTGCCTGCGTCGTACAGCCGAGGCTATTCGCACAGCAAAGGGACTTTTCATTCCGATGAGGCTTCACACCAACTGACGAGTATAAAAGAATATAATAAACAAGGACAATTTCCCATAATCGCAAATATTAAAGATTTAAGATAAGGGATAGAAATACGGTCTTAGTGGTGTTACAATTCCGACAGGGGGATGGGACGTCTCCCCTGGATGTTCTGCTTCGTCCGAGGAGCATTTGGCTTGTTTGTTTTATGCTCCTGAATGAAGAAGAAGCAGGGGAATCCGTGATTCATTACACGACGCGCCTGTCTCGTTCTCGCAGCCAATTTAAGGACAGAAGACATAACTCCTGATACACTCCTTCCATGCCTCCTACCATCCAGCTACATGGCCCTCGTTTACCTCCAAGGGGAGAGAGAATAAATACGGAAAGTTCTGTTTGCCCTTTAAAGGGGATGTCCAGTCATCTGCAATAATTGCACTTGTGTGTTTGTCATGATTTCGACAAAGCGCGTTAACAGCAATCTTTGTAAAAAATTTGCATTTTTATTTTTAGTTTCACAGCATGAGGACTGCAGACTATCTAACCTACTGAAAAAATATATCTAAAATAACACCAGGAATTCACAAGAAACTTACGGTTAGTGAAATGTAAAAATCCATAAAACAATGTTAAATATAAGTACTAGAATGCTGATAAGAGTAATGAATAAATATAGAAGTTGATGGAAAGAGAACAGTGATGATTTGAATGCTGCATATAAACAGCACGTCCGAGAGGGTCTCTGCGGCAAATCCATTTAAAAAATAATTTCCGATATGTGATTTAATAAGTGATTTAATAATGGCAGCGTTCATTCTCTGCTGTCCTGTGGTAGATGTGGAGATAAAGGTCTACGGAGACTGACTAGATGTTATAAATGCATCCCTCAATGAAACCGGTTCCTCAAACATACAGATTCCCGCTGACACACACTGCAAAACATAAAATGAGCAGAGGGGAAAAGCAATTGCAGAGTTCACTGTGAAACATACAGTCTTGGCCTGACAGGATCCCAAACAGCAGACTAAATTCCAGGGTTGTCAACTTTGGTCAGTTGCCTGTTGTGAGACTTTCAATTCGAGACAAATCTGCACACACGGGCAAACAAATTAGTATGTATGTAACAGTTGAATTACCTTGTAAACAGCTTGTACGGTTTGCAAATTACCCTAATGCTTTTGAGGCAACTAATTTTAGGTTTACAATGGAATGATATAGATTTTCTGTAAGATTTCTTGCGTGAGCGTGAGAGTCTGAAAGCATGAGTGTCATGCCAGATGCAACCCTACTGAGTTCAGGGAGACTCTCCCCCAGAGTCACCCGGGTGTCACATGACCGCTGAACGGAGGTCAGAGATGTCTTTGGTGGGGGTATAAAACTGTGCTGATAAAAAACCCAAACCTGTTGAAAGGACTTTACAAACTGAATAAATGAATCTTTGTGAAGGCTGGAAGTGTTAGGATAAGGATAGGATTATTATTTTTTTCAGATAGCCTGCCAGGAGGGGCACCTATCAGAAAAGGATGTGACAAGGCAGGTGACATATTGGGGAGGGGGTGCCCAATCCCGGGGCCTCATAAGGAAGAGGCTGGTGCTGGAGGAGCCGGGGACAGATGCGCCTGTCAGTCGGCCCCTCTTCGCCTTCCCCCTCTATCTCTCCCTAATGCAGATAAGGAGCTTGAGTATGAGGAGTGTGCATGTGGTGGGTTAGGGTTGCAGCACGGGGGCGGAGCTCAGTGCAAGGGGGCTTCTGAATGTGCTGCTAAAAAATCAGCCTCCCCGAAAGGCACTCTCCGCGTGAGCTGCCTGCAGTGCTGGGGGGGGGGGGAGCGTGCCAAATCAGCGGGGGGACAGATAAAACATGCTCTCCCTCTCTCTCTGTCTCCGGCTTTTTTCCCACACGGTTGCCAGGTGGCTGTGCCCAGCAGAGGAAGGTGGTGAGGTCACCATGGCGTGACAACTGACTAGAAGAAGGGAGCTGATCCATTAGCTCCCCTGACACCCCCAGGAAGACCTCCGAGATATGGGAGCACCTACCAGTTCAGATATGGAATAAAAATTAAAAATCAGGGTGGGGGGACTCATTCATTGTACCTCCGGCACACACACATACATTCACCGGATGACACCTTGATTTGATACGTGCATTCTTATGTATAGCAGACTGTGTATTTAAAAAAAAAAAAAAACTCTGATGTAAAAGCTGGGAGGACTGGGAGCATACTGGGCTAATAAAAACAATTTCCCAGAGGCAGACATCTCACGTCTCACTGTCCACATAGTTATCAGTAATCTGCGTCCAATGGCACTTTTCCACAGAGGAACCGAATCGCACCCGAGGCAACATGAAGAAAGACTCGTTACGTTGCAGTGCCAGCTCGCTTTGGTCTTTCACTGCAGACGGATCGGGTACAGTTTGGATAATTTACAAGACAAAATTGCGAGTTTTTGGCACGGCTTGGGTACTGCCCGGATAATTTACGACGGAAAACTGCCAGTTTGTGGTACGACTCAGCTCCGGCTCCGTTCTTCATGGCAGTAGAAGAATGCCACAAGTGAAGTACTTCCTGCTGTCTGGTCATGGCTTTGGGCTGGGATGGAAGGTCTGAGCTACGGCAGATGTAATGGAATCATGTTGGTGTCACAAGCAGTCGGACAATGTTTTTAAATACAGTATTGGGCAAAAGTATTGGTATCCTTGCATTTTATTAAAATAATTCACCATTCTTCCTGAAAAGTACTGAAAATAAAGTATTGAAAGATACTGATGTGTGTGTGTGTGTGTTTGGCGAGTGAACAAAAAAAGCAGTAAAAAATAACAGTTCTTGCTTATTCTAGAAAGATGTTCTAATGTTGGTTAGACAATACCATTGATGATCTTTCGACGTTATAAGAAATAACAGCATTCTTCAATACTTCAAGCAATAGCAGACTATTTTCTTTTAATTATCTCAGTGCCTTCAGTCTTATAATCAGCCAAACTAAATGGATAAAAGTACTATGTTTTACGTCTATTTACCTCACACCAGCCGTAAAAAAAAAAGACAAAGAGAGTTCAGAAAGAATGTAAAAGCTCAGCGTCGTCAATGGAGATGGCTACCAAACCATATCCAAGGAGTGTGATGTTCCTGTGACGTTTGCTGCCAGAATTATCAAGAAGTTTATGTTTCATGGGACTGCAGCCAACATTCCTGGATATTTACCCAAGATTAAAGAGAGATTGTGAGAATGTTGGATAAAGAACTAAACAGAATTTGAAAACAGATCTGAACTGACCTTCAAGCCCAAGGTGCCACAGTTTCAAGTGTGAATGAAAATGGGCTCCATAGCATAAGACCCAGAAAGATCCCACTTCTAAGAATAGAAGACGGAAAAGGTGACAGTCTTTCTGGGAAAAGGTTCTTTGGACAGACGACACAAAATTAGAGCTTTTTGGTAAATCACATCCACTCCATGTTCAAAGAAAACAAAATGAAACTTTCAAAGAAAAGAACGCCATCCCTACCCTAAGATGTGTAGGAGGCTCAGTGATGCATCTGACTATCAAGGCATTTTGGACCAATTATGGGTCCTTCAACAGGCAAGACACTTGAAACATACCCCAAATAGTATCTGAGAATAAATTAGGAAAAAGGTTCCAAAGCCCACTTAACATCTTGAACATCTTGTGTGGAGCTCACAGCTGGGAGATGGAACCATCAGATCGGGGAAATGGAGTAGTTTTCTGGAGAACAGTGGGCTGATCTACCAGTCGACAGGTGTAGAGATCTCATTCAGAGCTACGGGAAGTGCTTGACTGCAGCTACTGTCCCCAAAGACGGTGCTACAAAAGATTAAATTTACAGTCCCTATATATTTCTCTGTGCCATTTTCATTTGTTTTATTATTTAAAATAATTTGTTATAAATCAAAAGCAAAGTTTCTACCCTATTAAATGTGCATTGCAGATACCAAATACTTTTGTCAGTTTAAACTTGGTTCACAGAAAATTAAACCTAAGCCTAATGCCTAAGCATCACCCTTCTCAAAATGCCATGCTAACTGACAACCCCAGTGATGGTCATGTGACACAGTCAGGTACACTACTGTATATGGACAAAAAAACTGAGAAACCTGACCATTACACCTACAAGAACTTCTATGACATCCCATTCTAAATCCATAGGCATCAGTATGGAGCTGGTCCCTCCTTTGCAGCTATAATAGCTGCCACTCTTCTGGGGAGGCTTTCCACAAGATTTTGGGTGTGTCTATAGACATTTTTGCCCATCCAGAGGAGCATTTGTTAGGTCAGGCCCTGATATTGGATGTGAAGGCATTTCTCACGATCTCCGTTCTAGTTCATCCCAAAAGTGTTCCATGAGGTTGAGGTCAGGGCTCTGTGCGGGCGAGTCAAGTTTCTGCATACCAAACTCATCCAACCATCATTTCACGAACTGACTTATTGCAAAGATGGCATCCTATGCACCGCACTTCAATTCCCTGAGCTCTTCAGAACGACCCATTCTTTCTCCAAATTTTGTAAACCTGACTACATGGCTGATTTTATACACCTGTGACAATGGGTTTGAATGAAACACCGGAATTCAGTGATTAAGAGGCGTGTCCCAGTACTTTAGTCCATATAGGGTAACTACTGGCTGTTTGCTTCCTGTCCACTATGGCTAGTTCATCGTATTACATGCTGCTTACTACCCATAGTACAGACTAACTAGGAGTTATTTATATGAGCAATACAACAAACTGACATCAATGTTAAATGTAGACAATTAATGCTTAAATGTAATACACAGACTTGTAATTTATTGACAAATTTGCTTACCTCCATTAAAGACATTTTACTGCTAATAATGTTATAAAGCTTTAATAACGCCACTGGCAGGCTCAGAGCACCAGTGAAGACCTAGAACTGTAAGACCCCAACCCAAGGACCACATCTGGACCACATAACCCCTTTGGAAGTGTGAAGCTCTTTATGGGATTAATGGTGGTGTTTTCACACTCGCTGTAATTTACTGGGAACGCATTAAAGATGAATTTAATAGTAAAATTTTGCATTAAAGAGTTTAGAGATTTTTATGCGTGCATATTTCTTGCGGGTCTGGTTGATGTTTCAGGGAAGCTGGCCATGTCAGACCCAGGTCCTACTGTATAAATAAGAATAACGACTCCCGGTCACTGACTGCCCCCATGTGCGGGTGTAATGGAGACCCCTGCAGACACGCCCAATTAAAACACTGTCAATTTATTTTAGTGGCTGTTCTGCTGAGCGCCCAATAAATGTCAGACTTGGTACTGTGATATTTCTGTTTTGGGGAATTAATAGGCTATATTATGTATTATCACTTATGTGCTGCAGTAATTAAAGTTGAGGAAACTGCATGAAATCGGTATGTACGTCTTCGTTAACTTCATTAATGCAGCCCGAAAATATAAATATGCCCTGTTAGACGATTATTAATATGTCATCAGAAGTAATAAACATGCATATGACACGATCGTTTAAAAAAGTAGAATGACTGCATGTTTTCCCAAATGTAGAGACATTACACATGCTGTGCTAAACTGAGGTTTCAAAACCAATCCTTCAAACAAAGTCAGATTTTAATGAAGTGTCAAAATAAATTATTTTAAAACAGTGTGTGTGAATTTGTAATCAACAGCATCACAACCACATATTAGTATAACAGATGCGTGCTTGGGGGGTACTTTAGTTAGAACACACCTGACTTGTCTACATATCAGAGATGCTTTGAGGTTTTATATGGTCGGTTTTACGATCGCTATTTAACTCAGCAGTTACACAACAGCACGGAAGATGTTTAGGTTTCCGTGGAACGTGGGTACGGTGCCTCAGCGGGTAATGCTGCATCCTTAAACCTCAGCGGCTCGGAGCCGGAAATCCCACCTCTGTTCTGTGGCTGTCAAAATCCAACTGCCATCCTCAGAGGTCTGAACTTTAATCTGTAGCCTAGCGCAGCACAGTGGGGGGGGGGGGGGAGAAAACAGCACTGTACACATACTCCATACAGTACATAATCCTACCTGAAGTAGGCACCCTGCTGAATATACATCAGGTGTCGATGTCGGGACAGAATTGGGTCAAAGCCCTGATTTCAGGCCTGCTTTAAAGGAGGCACAAAAGCAGCAACTTGGCGACAGCTTCAGAAAAAGTACAATTTTGGTCCAAAGGTGAATTGATGGATTCATATTTACTTTGCGCGAGCACGTGATTCAATTTACACCCGTATATTTCCCCTGATTTTTGATAAAACAGCTAATTTATTCTCCAACCTGCTTTATCCTATTGGGTCATGGAGGGTCAGGAGCCTATCCTGGAAGCAATGGGCAAGAGGCAGGGAACAACCCTGGATTGGGGGCCAGCCCATCGCAGGGCACACTCACACACTGTTACCGTTCACTAACACGTGCACACCTACCGGCAATTTATTAACTCCAATCAGCCTCAGCATGTCTTTGGACTGTGGGGGGGAACCGGAGTACCCAGAGGAAACCCCGCGACGACACAGGGAGAACATGCAAACTCCACACACATGTAACCCAGACGGAGACTCAAACCCACGGTGCTAACCGTTGCACCACCATGTCGCCCTACAGCTAATTCAGCCATGTCAAAAAATTTTATTTCTAAAAATATATATTTGATCATATATAGAAATCCTTGGAATGTTTTGATCAAAAGAGCAAACAGCTTGCTCTATCTGCAACAACATTGCATCTTAATGGTCCAAAATGTTCACTGACTGGTTATCTCCCTCGGTCATACATTACCACTTATTCTGTACATGGGCTGCTTGTGTTCA
Source organism: Mormyrus lacerda (assembly GCA_015163995.2). Taxonomy (NCBI): domain Eukaryota; kingdom Metazoa; phylum Chordata; class Actinopteri; order Osteoglossiformes; family Mormyridae; genus Mormyrus; species Mormyrus lacerda. The sequence goes on from JAABNX020000143.1 coordinate 21,885,585, forward strand.
CGTCCTTAGAGAAAAAAAAAAAGTACTTTACTGTGCAGTGGGACAAATCCCTGCCACCCCTCCCCCACCCACTCCTGTATGATGGTTCTGCTCTGCGAGTTACGGCTGTATACCTGTGATAGAATGTCGCTAGAAGGTTCAAATCCTATGGCTGACAGTGCGATGAGACACTGAACTGTGATACGCATTAACCCCAAATGGTCCAGGGATGCTGGTTGACCCCCAACTTTTCCTTACCTCTCTGTGCATCTCACAAGGAGCAAAGAGAACAGGTGAAAAGGCAATTGGGTTGAATAAAATACCTCTGTGGTATATGCACATATGACAACACACATATACATGTAATCCTTCCCTAATTGCTAAATATGCTTTTTCTGGCTCCATCATTCTGCAGTTAGCAAAATGGATTTTAGGCTCTGGAGAGGATTCGTTTTCATATGGGATACCACAGAGCAAAGGAAAATGAGCAGGTGGTCTGGTGCAGTGCATTGTGGGATAGCGTTAAGCAGCAAATTCCACTGAGATCTGTAAACACCTTAGATCAAATTACCAATATCTCACGCAACATGTTCATATCCCTCTCATCAGTTTGTAACACCATATGGCTGCCATTAAACACACGCATACATAT
>JAABNX020000143.1:21886371-21909932 GCA_015163995.2 Mormyrus lacerda
AGTTCAGTCAACTGAAGACGCCAGAGAGACAACACAGTAAGACTTTAATGTGTGATAAATACAATTTACTACTATTATAAATAGAATTTACTATCATGCAGATTTTTCCTTTTGGAATTATTTTTCTGTCCCATGACCTGGCCTGGTATTTTACTGTTAAATTCAATGGCAATGAACAAAAATAATTTTAAACATGCTTCGAAAAGAACAGGTTTCACAATTGTATATGACAAATGCAGGAACATTAAACTTGGATAATACTAACAGGTATATTTTACCGTTGGTTAAAAAATGTAAAAAAAAAAAAGGAAAGACAGATTAATACAGTTTAGGACAGTTATTCATCCTTGAAATGTCCAGCCCTACCCCTTAGAGGATGAAGCGCAGTGATTCAGAGGATGGAGCACAGTGATTCAGAAATATTTATCTCATCTCTCATGCCACCGATGGTGTGTGATGATGGAAACTCTTCCGTTTGTACCCTGAGGGGGGGCTGGCACATACATCCCACCCCCCTGTATCCTGCTTCAACCAGACATGTTATTCAAGTCTTCTTCTCAATGGCTGTGTTTAAGTGCCCCCCCCCCCAATCAGGAGCTAATAACTCCCCATCTAGCTAAATCAATATGATGACATTCTTCAATCCATATATATCTGCATTCCCCTTCTCTTACGCTTATGTTGAACGGGGCGCCCTATACTCTTAGGCAGGCTTGATATTTTTTAACGCTTTGAAATCGCACGGCTGGGTACCTCTCTACATGTGAGTTACAGATTCCTCCAGAGTGATTCTAATAATGAGCCAGGGCCTCATTAGAAAGAACGGCCCGCCTGTGCCCGCCTGGCACAGATTAAAATCGGACGTGGACCGTTGAGGGATGGAGACAGCATCAGACCCAGAAACAGAGAGTCAAAGAGTCTGGGAGAGAGAATTCTGCTGTACTAATACTCAGGCACATAAAGAGACTGCAGAGCATTAAGCGATTACCCAGAACACAGGCTGGCAGCATCCAAAGCTGTCATGGTGCCTTCTGGGGGTTTAGCTGGAACCTTATATGATAAATGCAGAGATACACTGGAGTACAAACTCCAATTTAAAAAAAAGTATCTAGTTTGTTGGTAGTGTTATCCACCATCAAACTCTTTTGGTCGGTGACGGATCAATTGGTAGCTTTACTTCACTGCTTTAAATCCATTTCTCTTGATTGCTGAATAATATTTCTGTTTCGCATCAGTCCTGCAGCGAGAATGTTTAGGGTATCAATTAACGGCACCGAGAGCCATGTTTTTAAGAGTATAGCGCTACCTTTTAGCATTGTGCCAATTAGCTCGGCCGACAACAATGTGTGAGAAAGTTGGAGTATAAAAGCGAATGGAACTACCAACACTAGACAGCTTTCTGCTTATCAGGGGCAGCTAGGTGCTGGGGGAGAGTTAGCGGGTGCACACTGGTAAACGCAAAAACCATGGAGCTGGGATAAAAACACTGTGGAGTCCGCTGTCACGCATCTGCCGTGACTCGCGCTTTCAGACTCTCTCGCTCACGAAAGAAAGCTTATGGCAAATCTATATTATTCCATTACAAACCGAAAATTAGCCACATCAAAACCGTTGCGGTAGTTTGCAAACCCTACAGACTATTTACCAGGTAATAAAACTGTTACATACATGCGTCTGCAGACTTGTCTTGAATTGAATATCTCACTCTAGCCAGCTGACCAAAGTTGGCAACCTTGAAAAAAATACATCAAACTCTAGGACTGGAGCTTTGAGAACTAGCAGGAAATCGAACAGGAAAGTGGTGGTATGGAATTTTAGGAGGGACATTACAACTTCGATCTGGGTTAATGTAGGGCAAAGCAAAACAGGACACAATAATATATACAAATTACAGAGAAGCAGGGACAGGTGGAATGAATCGATTCAACCCGACTTCCCCTCCCGACATGGCTGGTGGCCCTGCCAGCAGATGTATAAATATGAAAATAGTCTCTGTCCACTTTTAAACAAACTGTGTTCTGAACCATCACTGTTAAAAAAAGTATGCTACAGAGAAAGAGAAGGTTTTATGGGATCTAATGATGTCCGACTTTGCCTGATGATGTATATCATATTTCTTTATTGTTTTAGCAAATTTACATCAAACATTAAATAATGTGGTATTAAATGTCCAACATGTTGATCAATACTAAACATTGTGCAACAAACCGAGATGAGAGCCATTGCTTCATGATTGATTCCCAAACTCTTCACCTATTTCCTTCAATTATCTGTTAATTATTTTCAGCAGAATATCAGTTTTTTTTTTAGCAAAATATTTGAAATGCGACACAAACTTTGGCAGTATTCAGGCATTATTTTATGAGATATTAATTGCGGTTGTAAAAGGAATTACAAGCAGGCATATCTATGGCCCACCTGGAAGTCAGTTTATGATCGCAGATGCAAGGACAGCCTTCCTGTTTGTCTGAAACATTTTAATGCCACACCGGGTCCATTAAGAAACGATTGTTATGTTGTACCTTGATATGTTATGATTTTCTTGTCACAGACATCAGAGCACTACTTTTAATATACTACATCTCTTCCTACTATTTTTCTCTGCAGTTCAGTTAGTGTTACTGTCTGCGAATGTGACCTTCGCACCTTAATGTTGTGCATCATTTGAAAATTGTCATCTTCCCCCAATAGCATTACGGCTCTCGGCTATATAAAGCCATTCAGTACACGTTTCTGTGTGTGTGTGGAGTTTTCATGTCCCCTATGCCATGCAGGATACTTTCATTTACTCCAGTTTCTTTCTAAGGTGCAAAACTTATTACCTACAAATTCAACTCAAAAACAGACTTAGGGAAAGGATCTCATTAATAACCTGGGGACTTGCTGTGTATCATCGCTTGTGCGTGTATGTACTCTGAAACGGCCTGGCATCCCATATAATGTGTACCCAGCCTTGTTCCCAATGGTGCCTAGGACGGGCCTGAGGGGTCCCCGTGACCCCACTCAGGATTAGCGGAGGATAGACGAATACACCGTTCCGAGCAAAAGGTGAAGCACTGCACTGGCTGAAAACCAGCAGGCCGAGAGTCTCACTGTAATATGAGCACGAAATTAAATTTTAAAGCGACTAAAATGCCGGTTTCGTGACCCTTGCCAGGAGGTGCGGAATGAAGAAGGAGTGACGAATATCATTCATTGATGTTTACCGGACATAAGGAAGAAAATGACGCGTGATGTTTAGCAAGGTACAGCTTGGTGCATCACCATGCTGTAATAGTTACAAATTACACCAATTATCTTCACCCCAGAGGCTTCTTCATATCGGTGCAGTTTTTTTTTTTCTCGTTTTAATCTCAACCTGAAACATACACAGTATCATTCAAATTCATTTTCAGTCCGATTTACTGAAGAAGGGCTGACAAAGCTGAATGAACTGGGAAATTATACAACTCCATATGAGGGTTGGACCCAGTCAGAGATAAGGACTACAAACCCTTGACAGGAACACGCCATGAGAATAAGTATTGCAAACACTCCCTCATGCTAAGAATGTAGTTACCAAGGCAACAATAAAAAAAAATTTGCATTTGAATAAAGACCCTCATTAGTCTGGTCAGGAAGTAGCACTGTTTTCTTGAAATTTTGTTTGGGATTGGTCACGCCCACAATTTTTAAATTTGGCCACGACTACAATTTTTGGGCACCTCGCAGCCCAGAGCCTGGGTGTGGAATACCAGTAGTTTCATTGCCCCAACACTGTATTAACCACCGTTCTCCTCCACTTACTGGCATGGCATCTCCTCTGAGAGTCAGTCCATTAGCATCCCGGCTCTGTGATATCACCCCTGCTTCAAGAGCTTTAATGGGATTTACTTGGGCGCGAGTTAAGCTGCCGATGGTGCCGAAGGCGCTGTAAACGGGACCTGCGGTGGAGGTGCCAGTGGGTGGTGGGAGGGGGGGGGCACAGATAGTGCTGCTTCTCCCCAAGTGTCCCCCCCCCTAAGTACTGAATGTCAACATGTCATTAAACAAATATACAATAATCATTCATACCAGTAAACTCCAAACCACAATAGAATTTTCTATATATCAGTTCAAACAACTCTGATGGAAAACATACTGGCAATGAAATGGATAATAATAGGATAAGCCAGTGCCTCTCAATTTGGTTCTTATGGACCCGCAGGCAGTCCACATTTTTGGTACCGGGAGCTGGGAGGGAGCGAAAATTTGGACTGTCTGGCAGGGAGCTGGAAGGGAGTAAAAACAGGGTCTGAGGGTCCCAAGGATTGGATTGGCAAACACTGGGACAAACATTAATAAACAAATCAAATCAAATTCACAAATAAATCATTCACAGAATGGTGAAGGTCATTAATCTCATCCCTGTTGTTTTATACTTTTCATCCTCTTGCTAGGACAGGAAGAAAAGTGCACAGAGAAAGTGATCACGTTCTCTTCTGGGCCCAAACCAACTCGTGCGGCCGCCTAGAAACACTCACTCTGCCAAACTCAAATGTATATGTTTACTCTTAGCTTTTTTTTCTGCCAAAAGTCTGTTGAAAAACATCATGGCTATCATGCAATAATTTTCTCTCCTTTACAGCTGTAATTGAAGAATCTCTGTAAAAGTGAAATGCTTTTGTGCAACAGGCTTTTCTTTTATACTGGTGTTGACCAGACAATATTTTTACTCTGAATTCTGAGAGCCCCTTGCCTTGTACCCTGTGTTTTCTGGGATAGACTGCAGGCCTGCTGTGACCTTGACCTGAATAAACAGTTATGGAAGATGGATGGATGGATGGATGGATGGATATACAATTTACAAGTTACAATATTTTTATTTGAATATATCCTTTAGAATCTGTATGGCACAAACATAAAGCTGGTGATTTGTAACTAAATATTATCCTCATTAAATCCTAACAGGAAGGAAACTTTAAGGATTTGTTAACTGGTCCAAGCATGGCAGAAAATGTAAGAACTTAGTAAAACCTTTCTGTTCCATCCTGAAGATTAAGTGCTCAAGAACTAGATGGAGAGGAGTTGAATTCTCTGGAGTACTGGGATCTTCTTGCGGGCTCAGTTGTCTCATCCACAAGAACTTCTTCTGTAGAACACTGCAGGTGTTTTTTTATTTTTTTTTAGAGTGTTTTTTTTTACAAGTTCGTATTTTACAGTTTTATACTCTTCAGCTTATACCATACAGATGGAAGAAAAAAAGATAATGACAAGACTGATCTATCTCTTAATCCACAGGAAAGTAGTGCTTGACAGCTGTGAGATGGTGCAAGGAAGAGAACCTGAAAACTATTATTTGGGTTAAGAACAACCTGACACACCTGGTCCATTAATATTTTATTTTAAAATGGCAATTTACCAAGCCCAGATCTACCAAGCCACTTATCTTGTCGGAAAAATTTTTTTTGAGTGAATGTTTCAAGCTTCCGGCATTTCTGGTCTCTTCAAACATAAAAGCAATCGTCCAGAAAGCTCAGATGCCGTGGTATGACATGGCGGCACTGCTGTCACGTGTTGCTTGCTTGACCTCTTGACCTCTGAGTTTCCACGTCTGCCCTTTAAATACAGCTCTCACTACCTGTCAGGGACCCCAGCGCCCGTGCAGCCTCAGAAAAAAACGGACCCAGGTTACCACTGAAGTGCTGATTCTTTTGCTTTGGACTCAATTTAAATGTGGAATCCATGACTCTAGTGATGGGTTTGAAGATTTATATGTCATATCCAGAGGTGGGTAGTTCAGGTCCAGAGAGATATAATTCAGGCCAAGATTTTGGTTCAACAAACCAGTTGAGTACTCTGTGACTGCAATATAATCAACTGGTTTGTAATCTTTGGACTTGAATTGCCCACATCTGGTTATATCCAACACTGCTGTTTATTATCCCATTGTAGGCAAGGGGAAGACCGCATCCCTAGGATTACTTTACCACAAATACAGTGCCTCACTGTTGGTAATTAGTGTATCTGCTGGTAAGAAACACCTCCATTTCATGCATTCGAAATTTTTCATTGACCAACTTTCCTTCACAACTAAAAATCGTACAATATGTTGATGGGGGGGCTTTAAATTTCTGGTATGGTTAGTTTGAATTTGTATCCATTCCATCTCAACTAGTGTGGTGCTGAGGTATCACAAACTGCACAGCTGCACCCGGGATCTCATCCACAAGGGGGTTCGTAGCGTGATGGGTGGGCAACACACTGTCTCAGCACACGCTCCTTACTTTACCTCTTGAGTCTGCTGAATGCCAAACGCCATGTAACATCCTGGTCTCCAATGGTCTGTATTTAAAGGAGTTATATGGCATGTTGTAGAAGTCAATAAGTGGATGTAAAGCGCCTTGTACATGAAGAATTAGCAGAAGAGGCTAATTTCGAAAGGCATTCAACAAAACCAACACTCCAGTTCCCCCAAAGTCACCCCTTCCATGCCTGAAGTGACTGAGAGAGAATGTTCCAGAAGCACAGCCGCACAGGGTATAACCACAACAGGCATCAAATGGGAATGTCTGATTGCTGTCAGTTGACAAGAAGGACAGCTGCCATCTTTGATCAGATGTGCTTTGGCATGTTAATCCTGGTCTGACAGCTAATCATGTCACAGCCCCCACACATGCCATTAGGGTTGACACTGAATCTCTAAATCTAAGACAAATTCTTGATCCAGTTTTTTTTTTAGCTTGAAAAGTTATGATTGGTCTGTTTGAACTGCTCGAAAGGATAAGGCCTGCACGCCCAGGATCTGACCTGGAGATGCTGCATCCTGAAATTACAGCAGTAATAAAACTTCATCCTCACCTCAAATCCTCATCAAATCCTCATCCTCATCCTGGAGTGACCATGAATATCATACTACACGTCTTCTTTGATATTGTTTATTGCATAAATGGCCTAATAAACAAAAACAGATTCGTTTTCATGAATCATTTTCTAAGATGATTAGTAGGCAGGAGCATATTTAAAAGATTCCCGTCATCTTCAGTATTATAACAGTTTACACACTTTACTGGGCTTTATTAGTATTGCCTTACTACAAAAACAAATTCAAATATTATGTAATGAAGTTACTCTCATACAAATTAATCCTCAACGGCAATGGTCATAATGAAATGGTCAATTTGTTAAAGCTACTGTACATTAAACAAGAAGGTCATTAAGGCATCGTGTGATTTTATTTTTGGTATAAATAGTCTACATGGTGACACGGGATGATGTAATTCAAAATTCACCCACATCTCAGTGCTGTGTTTTGTAATCCAGTTGTTTTTTTTTCTTATCCTGTACAAATGCTTTTGGCATTTCTGCTTCCGTGAATGTTATTTTCCAGAAGAGTGACTCATTCGCCTTCTTTGAAAAGAGTCAGGAAATAATTTTTCCCCGGATTGGCATTCAGAGTTTTTTCCTTTTGCTTTATAATTTCATCTGGAAAGGTGACTGTACTTTGTGACAGATTTGCTTGTGCGAATATATGATGTCCTAAGGAAATGTTTATAGATCGATTAATAAAAACAATACAAGAATACAACGTGAAATGAGAAGCATCTCTTCATGGCTGAGATTACAAAGCCAGACCAATGGAGCTGGGAATCTTATGAGGGTTTTAAAACATTAAAAACTATTCACAACGTTTTGGCCTCTGAGAGTTTTACTGCAAATTCCGGTAATTATAGGGCCATTTAGAAATGCCATTTTAAAATTTATTTCACCCATAAAGTAGGTAAGACATTGTAACTGTCGTAATAATGCAGCAGGGATGGCATCACCGTGGTTACAAACCTGGATCTGGCTGCTGTTTGGGAAGAGGCTCCTTTGAAAATTCTCCAGTGTCTTCAAATAGCAACGTTTGTATTAAGGGAATTAAAAAAAAACATCAGGAATGTGGCAGTCAGAAAATAAGACTTGGGAGTTACTGCTCATGAGGGACATGCAAATATCCAGAGGTATAAAGCAAAATGCAGCCCACATGCTCGCCCCCCCCCCCCCACCTTTTTTTGAGGTGGGGGGGGGCGTGAGAAGCTAGTAAGGGTACTTATAAAGACATGAGATACAGGCCACAGGAAACCAAAGTACTGGAGGTCGTCTAGTTTTGCTCAACTGGAACTGATGAAGGAACCAGGGAGGAACTGGTTCAAGCAAACTGGGACAGATGTATGACGATCTTAGGGTGAGTTTCAAGGCCTCTCCCCACCCCCCAGTAATATTGCCAATTACCATCTTTATTTACTAGTTGTTAAAAATATGTCTTATTTTTTAAAATAACAAAAACAAAAAGCAATCCTACCTGTGAGTATATCACCACCATACAAAACATTATAAAGATGTAAAAAGCTTTGGAAAGACTCACAGTAGGCGGGATCAATGCTCGCTGCCAATCACTGCCCAGAAACCAGTCACATGGTCTGTGGGAGGTAGTCTTAACCATTCAGTCACTGACAGCCTGCTAATGATCCTATAGGCAGGGCAGGGGGGCAGTCTTATTCAGAAAGGGCCACTGGGTATGCAGATTTCCACTGCGACTCCGTAATTAGATTACTAATTAGAGGACCAGGGTTTGACCAGCTGACCTAAAGGTTATCCCAAAAAACTTTTCAGATAAAATTGCCCACCCCCGCCCTTGAAGTCCATCCATTCATCCATCCATTCATCCATCCATCCATCCTTTGATCCATTTTCAGGCGTCTCTCACCAAGGGCAGCTCCAGAGCGGAATAGAGTCCAGCCGCTCTCCAAGAGTTTCGTTCCAGAGCTCAAGCCGTACGTTGAAGTGACCCCATCTATATCTAGTCAGTATTTCTCCCACACAAGCTCAGGCTCCTTTCCCACCAGAGATGTTATATTCCACGTGCGAAGAGCCAGTCTTGGTACCCGACTATCGGTCTGCTGAGGCCCCTGCCTTCAGCTGCCTCCCCATCTACACTGTGCCCAACCCCCACAGAAGGGTGGACCCATGCAGTACCTTTGGGCTTGAAGTCACCAGTACCTACTTATATTTGGTTATTGAGAAAACCTATGGAGAGCTTAGAAAAAATGGACCCCTGTCAGCTGACTTAGAAGAATGGACCCCTGTCAGCCTACAAGGCGTACAAGAAAAAGTCAAAGATGGCAGACACGAAGAAGGTAAAGAACAAATATATAACAGACATCTTGCAATCTTCTGATGGTCTTGGAAAATATCTATATCTATCTTATGGCTTCAGAAAAGGCCTTGATCATTGTTACTTTATATGAGTTTTCATTCAATATAATTTCTCGTAATAATTTCACAGAAAAGGCATGCATTAGGTTTATATTGCAAAGAACTGTTAAACATGAACACAGGTGCTTTGAGTCATAAGGAAAGAAGGTGATGGGACAAAGGAATGTCCTTCGTCGACAATGTAAGGGCAATGCAATTTAATGGGTCTATTGGTACGTGTAACATTCATTTCAGCCCATTCTCACAAAGTAGTAATACATTTCATAGCAAAGTTTCTGAATCAGGGAATTACTTAACCTAAGGCAGAAGGCCATTTTCAAACTTCCTTTCTGAGAAAATGTATGCTGGAGCAAAAGTTATCATGTGGGTGGTCTGGTAGGAGTAGGGTTTCCTTTTTTGTCTCAGCTGTGAACTTCCTTTTGTGTGAAAAGCTCTGGAGGAGTCTCTCCTGAGGACGTAGGGAGCGCCGCTGCGAGGGGGAACATTGGTAATGACACAAATGAGTGATAACCCATACAGATCTGAGACGTGACAGTTACAGCCAATCGGTGGCCAGCCAGAAGGAACCTGGGAAGAGGGCCAACCAATGGGAAGGATGACATCATAATGAGTTTCCCATGAGCCTCTGCAATGGGAAATCTTCCCAGGAGTCCCGCCGAAACACACATGATCACCCACGATGTGTGCGTCGTATCTGAGTAACCATAGGGATTCAGAAGGCTCCTGTTTCCAGCGCACCAGCACTGATGGTAACATACACATTAGATGTTTCTCATTGCATGCCAGACCGAACAGTCCAGATCATCAGTCTTACAGACACAACAATTTCAAGTGTCTACCTCAGAAGCATGTTAATATCAAAAATAAAAAATGCAATAATGATAATAGACAAATAATTAAGGAAGTTATGCATCAACCAGTTCGGAATTGCTCTCTGTAAACATTCTCATTAAATGCCAATTCTTCGATCATTCTCAGAATATTAACCATGTGCCATATTAGCTTCCATACACAATTAATACACATACACTCCAAAAGAAAAAAATGCAATGTTTCAAAAATACTTCTAAATTTATCATTTTCCTCAGAACAGAATCCATTTGTTAATTTAAGAATTTTTCCAGACTAACCTGATTGCATCTGAGCCTTGGCAGTTTGTGATAGATCTTGCCATGTCTGGGCAGAGCTGTTATGCTGTGGAATGCTGTCACAACCAATTCTGAATCCAGTTCATCAGTTACCTGTCACAGGCATGGTGGTTCCTTGAGATAATTTCAAAACATTCAAGCTCGGTCTGGTTAATGCCTCCAAGCGGTGGTTTGGGTCTCCCTAGTCAGTCTTACTTGTCTATTCTCTAGGTCTGGCTTTCTGATCTCTCAGGTCTCTGGTTCAATGATTTGGATTAGCTAGACTGGTTCTGGTCTTGACTTATGATTTGTTCTCTTGTTCCATGTTTAACCCTGCATCTTGTATTTAGTCCCTCAGCTCTGTGATTAGTCACATCCATTGTCATTACGTACTTGTGTCATTTTCGGCTGCCTCAGCTGTGTACCACAGTCAGTGGCTCATATCCTGTCTGCACTGAGTATTTAAACCTGACGATGTGGGTGCAGACACTATGCAGAGTAGCATTCTGTTAGGGGGCCTGTACTATGCTCAGGACCTGGCTAGTAAAGTTGGATTTTCTTTAACTCTGTTCTGTTTCCCTGATACATGCCAATCTGCAATTCCACCAAATCAATCGGTGCATCCCCCCCACCCACCTCAGCATGGGTCACACAGCTTCTAGTTCAGGTCTCTGATTTCTGTACAGATAGGCCAATTCCCCCGCTGCAGGTCTGTCTCTGCCATGTCCGGATGGAAATGATGAGGTGAACTAAACTGACACTTTAGTGAAATAGAAGTAGAGATTAATGACACTTTGGCAGCAGTCTATGGTTTAAGTTGATTTATAATATATTAGCGGCTTCCTTTAGCGACGTCCACCAGGGACTGTGCCTTATGACCGCGTGCGTTGCACATCGGTAGCTGATTTGTAGCGATGACAACCCAGCACACTCTGGGGCATCTTTTAACGATATCTAAAAACGAGCTAAAGATATCTAAAAATTAATTTAATGATATCTTCAAACTCTATAAATGTTAATTTGGCTCATGGGATTTCCCAGTGATTTAAAGATATTTCAAATTTACTTCCTGTCTCCATACAGAAATCTTTTAATCATTTAAAGATGTATGGAAATCATTTCTTGGCCATTAAACATATTTTTAAATGAAGTGATTCTCTACAGGATGAGGATCTGAACATCCAAGTCTGAGGCCATGGTTTTCAACCGGAAAACGGTGGATTGCCCTCTCCTGCTGGGGGATGGGTTGTTGCCCCAAGCAGAGGAGTTTAAGTACCTCGGGGTCTTGTTCATGAGTGAAGGAAAAAGAGAGCTGGAGATCAACAGACGTATCAGTGCAGCGTCTGCAGTGAGGCGGGCACTGTACTGTCCTGTCGTGGCGAAGAGAGAGCTGAACTGCAATGCAAAGCTTTCAATTTACCAGTCGATCTATGTTCCTACCTTCATCTATGGTTATGAGCCTTGGTTAATGACCAAAAGAATGAGGTCACGGATACCAGCGGCTGCAATGAGTTTTCTCTGCAGGGTGGCTGGGCTCAGCCTTAGAGATAGGGTGAGGAGCTCGGACATTCGGGAGGGACTGTTCCTCTGTATCGGAAGGAACCGGTTGAGGTGGACGGCTCCTTGGGGAGGTGTTTCGGGCATGTCCACCCAGGAGGAGGCCTTGGGGCAGACCCAGGACACGCTGGAGAGATTATGTCTATCGACTGGCCTCCGGAGGAGCTGGAGGTGGCTGGGGAGAGGTGGCTTGAACTGTTGCCCCCAAGACCCGACCCCAGATTAGTGGAAGAAAATGGACTGATGGATGGATGATTCTCTAAAGATTAAAATTTCAGTGTGACGTAACTTTGGCTAAATTAACATTTTGAAAAGTTATATATCCCTAAATTTAAGATACCATGAAACGTTTATATTAAGACTTCAAATTATCCTAAAATAACTTTAAAAATAAATAAATAAATAAAAAGTTAATGATCTCTGTCAATTAATTCAGGTTATCTGATTATTATTCCAGATAAATCTTTTAGGCGCTGTTTATACTTGGTTTTAAAATGCACCAAAATCTGAACACAGGCAGTCAGCTGGAGACCTTAGAGACACATCGTTGTCACGCGTATAAACGGCAATGTGTCTCGGCTGTCCACTGATCCAGTCGCCCAATTCATACTTTCAAACCAAGTGTAAACAGGGCCTTACATGTACATTTTAGAAATAGATTAAAATCTTAAAGCATCTGTAAATTACATATAAATTAATTATGATATATCTGTAAATTAAATATTTTAGAAAGGAAAACTAGTAAAATTAGTGATAAAAAGTCCCACAGTTTCTCCGTCCTCTTCCGTTTCTGTTCTTGGTCAAATATCTAATCTATACAGCGATTCACTGAATTCTAATTCCATCTGATTAATGTTGAACCATCCTCTAATCTCCTGTTCCTCTTCCAAAAGAGGAATTACAGTGTGAATTGTGATGAATTATCATATTCCTCATCGCAAACTGACATTACGGCGAACTATTACACACAAAAGCTTCATTCTTAATGCAGTTTTACAGCTGCATGAATAGAACATAAAGGACTTAAATTCAAACACTTAATAAAAACGCCGGCTATCAGGCCATAGCTAACCCCGGCGGTCCCTCTCTTTCTTTGTGGCTATTACTATGCCTACTATCACCATTGTCATTATACTTGTGTTCAATCTTTTCAAACCACAAGTCGCTTCAGATCTACTGATGTGATGGGGCTGTGACAGGTGTTGGCCAACGCAGGGACCTAGTGCAGTCACTAAGAGAAACCCTGAGATTGTTTCTGTCTTACCATTCCTTACCAGAAGTCTTTGTCTTGACCTTGAGGGATGACCACCATGCGACGGGCTGGTACCAAGCATAACTGGGCAGACTTCAATTATCCGTGCCCATTCAGCAAAGGAGCTAGATTTTTTTTTTTTCTATTTGTCTGGACGATAAAGTGGATCGCAGGTTGCCAGCTGTTCCACCTCAGACATGCCTGTCCAAAAGCCTGACAATGCTCAGTTCCTTCTTGGCAAAGCTCAGGCGCGATGTTCTGCATTTTATTAATACTAAACCAGCTCCTGAACTGTAGGTGAGAGATTCTTGCTGCTCAGTAAACAGTGTCACATAGCTCGCCTTGTGTTATAAATTCGTTAGAAGCAAATATCCAGCACCCTGACTTCCAAGAGGTTCCAGCTGAGCTTTTGAGCTTGATCTTTGTGCAGACACCTCCCAAACCATTCCAACTAAAGCAAAACGCGTAACATTACGAAACTACGGGGCTTTCTGAGTCTCCCCTCATCCAACGAACGTGTCCAGCTGTCATACATGACATATAATTCCTGCTAAGCGCTATTAATCTTACCTCCTGCCTTAAAAGGTTACCATCTCTATAAATAGGTCTGGAAGACAACCGATTATAAGCCAAACAGACAGACAAGAGCAGACGGTCAGTCTCATTTAGTTTAGACATCATCATCATTTTAACCTGCTTCAATATTTCCTGCTCCCTCAAAGGGTAGCCATTTCTTAATTAAGTTTCTTTTCTTTCCAAAAGTGCTTCCGAGCTACAAAAACGAGGGCCTTTGCTGCATTATGAAAATATTGCTGGAAGAAACGGTAACCAGCTCCTTTAAGATGTAGTTTCAGGCAATGAGCCTGGAGATGCAAACTGCAATGTTAGTTAAACAAACAGAGGGGGCTTATTTAACACCAGCTAAAAGAAAAACAAACAAAAAAATGAACGCAACGTAATATTCCTGCCAATGTCAATGGCAAATCCATCATATGTGACTCTTCTCTCAAAGTGCGTTTTTCTTTAAAAGCCAGCCCCCCCCCCCCCCCCCACCATCCGTAATTATTGATAATGCGGCATCAGCCATTTCCTCGCTTTTACGTAATTAAGGATTGCATTTCCGTCTTCATTATCCACAGACACTGCCAGATTCACAGCAAGAACAAAGAAACCTTTTATTACTGAACACACAAATGTATCTAAAATTAATATACGGAAAAACGACCAAACAGGATTTTCGATGGCTTGAGAGAACACAGCTGGGGAGAGCTGTAATGAGCTGAGGAAGATCACAATGTCATTTCGCTCTGATTGCATCTGTGCAGTGGTGGCCCGCCTTCCTAATGCTCCGCCAAATCTTTGGGCTATTTGCAGCAGTGAACTATGACTGCTGAGGCATAGTCCTCTGGATTTGAAATGTATACCTGATGATGTATATAAAAAACAGTAATATTTTGGCAAGTGACAGGATTCCTCACCATCATTAGCCAGAATCCCTGTTTAAGTTCTTTTGTCTAATACTGGCTTCCGCACATTCTGATTTAATTTTAGATGGTTGTAAATCGTTTGGTACAGAATGCTTTTGGTTGAGGTCAGGTTGAGAGGGAATAAATCAGTCACAGTTTGGTTGTGTTACACTGTCACCTCTCACTGGTTTTATTGGTATCAGAGAGCAGGATTTGACTGGCAGGTAGAATGCGGTTGACATACATCGAGCAGGGTCGATCTGTGCCACCTGCAAAAGTTTGAGCACCTGCATCCGAAAAGCAATCAAGGATTTCAAACAAAGTCAATTTTGACTTTGATCTGGTGACCCGGACGAAAGCTGGCCCATCTTTTCAGGCGATCTCTAGCCCAGGACCAGATATTTCTAACCTTTGCAAACAAGGGAGACCCACTTACCCGAAACCATACAATCTCCCTCAACCGGCCGTCGGTCTTGAAGTTGCACTTAAGCGTGGCGGTCTCTCCCACAACCACAGGGGGGTGCTGTTCAATGGTCACCGTCAGATAACCTGTAGAAGAGACAAGGAGGTTGATTCTTAACGTTACCTCAGTGGTGTGTAGTGTCTAGTAAAATCCTTTGGCGTATATATTGCAGTTTCTCTAGTGGAGGTTTAAAAGGAAAAAATTACTCTTAATGCGGCCTGCTTGTTAGACATCAAAGCATAATGACTTCTCTTTGCTGTGAGAGGAACTCATCCAAAAAGTCCTTATGTGGGAAACCAAATGAAATGAGTTACCCACTTGTAATTTGGGAAGGGTCACCAGTTGATCAACGCCAGCCAGTACCTCTCTGAATGTGTCATCATCTGCCATCGTTCGGCATGGCCTGTTTGCCCAAGCCTCCGCCAAAGCTTATTGTACCGCCGTCGGACGCAAACAAATATCACAGCGGGCAGTTAAATTGGCAGAACAGATGTTCAATTAACACCTCACAATGGTGTCTATATTTCAGCCAAGTCCTTTAACGCTTCGACAAAAAAATCCATTAGCATGGACTAGTAGCCGTTGTCTGTTAGGAGGACAAAACGTGGCATCAGCAATACATGTAATAAACTTTGTTATTTAACAGTTTGGCAATGGAAGCCCACTAAGCACAGGTGTGTGCTCAGTGAAACAATTTTGTCTGATAAGGTTACTGGTCTTTTTTCAAGGGCATAAAATAGGATACAAAATCTACAAAAATGCAGCTTTTGCATACTTTGCGCAACAATATCTTTCAGGTAGCACTTTACATTAACTGCACCTCCATAATGCATTCATTATGTATTAATAGAGCAGTCAGTGCACCTTCCATAATGCATTCATAGAACATCTATAAGCAGCAGGCAAGTATACCGTACTATGTCTTAAAGCATTGCATTCATAATATGGTCACTAAACAAGACATGACAGTTGTAATATGCGTTAATATCGAACATTATAATCATACAATCATAAAATGTTTATTAATATATATTAAAGCTACTAAAGTATGTTAGGATGTTAAAGGTATACTTACATTCTGATTATGAATGTTATATGAATGCATTATAAAGGCATCATGAAGGTGCAGTTAAGGTAAAGTGTTTGCCTTTTCTGCTCATAGATATTTACCAGGGTTTTTAATACATACCTCCCAAGTAGTGACATGGAGCTTAAAAAAAATTGCTAACTGTATCTGTCATGGAAATTGCTGACGGAACCACATCAGTAGATTAGGACACATTCAGACACAGAGGAGGAAAATGATACGGAGCAGCTTTCGGTTATAGGAGTCCGGACTATGTATCGCCAGTTGCCACGCCATCTGTGTTGCCATGCCACAGAGGATGCTGCCGGTTTAGCAGGGATAGAATGAACCGGAGGTCCTTGAGAAAATTGTCCGTTGGCGCTCATCAGCTGTTACAGATACAGCTCAATAGAGGGAATCCAAATGATTGCATTCGGGGTCAGTTAATGACTACAACCATGATGTGACCACACATACAGACCCCTGATCGTTCTGGCTAGCGTCTGGTGCTCTTTCGTAAATTTACCGTCAATCCATCGTCCGTAGCTAATTACCCAGTACGAGGCTGCGGTGAGCCTGGCGTCTGTCCCAGGAAGCAGAGAGCACACAGCACGGGAGATTCTGAACGTGAGAACATGGCGCAAACTCACACTATGGGCGAATTAGAGAAGATCACTCAAAGAGCTGCATTTTTTTCTCCAGACTGAGAAATCCCAAATTGGAGTATCCAGAAAAGACCCACGCAAACATGATGAGAAGCTACACATAAACACAAAGACAGAAAGGGAAGTAACCGCAGAACCACCAAGGACCCCAACACCCTACCAGGTGGGTTCATGTCCTACGGGAGGAGATGGGACCCACAATTGATGTTCACATTAAAAGCTGTGAACCTTTTCCCAGCGTTAGCAAAAAAGAAAGAAAGAAAAAAACAGTTTTATTACCAACCCACTGGGATGTTCTTACAGTCATAGATACTTGGGATTAGAATGAGTCATGCTGGTGAGTTCTGGACCTCCTTGCTTCTTATTTTTCAACAGAAAGTATTTAGCAATCTCCTTAGACGCCATAAAGAACTCGAAAAATGATGCCTGGGAGTTCAGCATTAATTCAACTACTTAAATATATTTAAAAGGAGACTTAAAGCAGTCTAGGAGAAGCATGTATTATTCAGTGTTTCAAATAAATATGAATTATAACGTGGTCTACATCAAACATCAATATCCTTTGATTTCTGAATGGATGTCGAACATGATTAATTCAGTTTGGTCAGCATCCGTCAAGGGCCCGACTCCTGCAAAAAATAGCCAAAAAAAAATATACGAGTGGATGTACTGACTCCGCAGATGACTGGAGGAGGTAATTCAGTTGTCAGGGGGATTTTAATTGTTTGCAAAAACCTGCTCGATCCTCAGCATTTTATTTTACTCATACTGCTCCCAGCCTTTCGTTATACACACCATGTTCTAGGTTCCCGGTTTTCTGATAAAGTTATGTCATTCATGCAACGTGGCCTGAAGCCAAAGACCAGATTTTCTTAAAACGTCTATCTTTGAATTCCCCAAAGATCAGAAGAGTGAGCAGTACCTGTCCCTTCAGGAAGTTTCCTTCTGCACCAAGTTTAAATCTGATGGTTCTTCGCAAAGTCTTGACAAAACACAAAAGATGTTAAAAGCGGTTCATTGCACCATCAAGAACATGCTGTTAATTCCTGTATTGTTAGCAGTGTTTCTGTCATCGACTTCTTTATCCTATTTGAGTATATCCACAGGTATTCAAAGGTCCATTCAGGATATCAGCAAGGTGAATCAATTTCAGCTTCCATGTGGCCGTCAACGCTATTTCTCATTTGAGCTGACCTCTCTGTATAATACACAGTCAAGTACCCAGTAATCCCATCTCGCTGCGTTAATGACTATAATTACAGGACCTGGAGAAATATCCCGCACCAAAAAACACATTCATCGAAAAAAAATGTTCCGTTTGCGACAATCAAAGAAAATAAAGAGAGCTTTGAACTCATTAGGTATATGAACACCAATGACTGGTAACTCTGCACCAGCAAAGATTTTCCAATTTTTACAGAAGATATGGGGCTTGCCAACCTGTCACAGATACCTGGTTCCTGGGACATGAGGTAATACAGACACTATTATATATGTTATTTTTAAATAGAAGGCGCTTAACTCCATTTCTTTAATGAAGCAGAAGCAGAATTGATAGTGGAGTTCACAGCTGGACTCGACAGATTAAGGGCTACAAGGGAACAAGCAACATTCTGTCCTTAATCACTGTGCCACCTCCTGTCGCTATATTCAGGAATTCACTTGGCAAACCTATCCTTGAATTATGGGATATCAATACGGATGCAAAGAAAGTACAAACCTACAAGCATATCTGGGATCAGAATTAGTGCTGGACTGACTACATCTGCCTCTCAGACACGTGACATGAGCACGTCTCAGCCAATCAGGACAGTGAGAGCCCATCTACTGACAACGTGCTGCTGTCCAGTCCTTCTGTCGAATGTCAACTGGCTGCTCAAACAAAACCGACTGCTAGTTTTCCCCAGACATACTTCTTTGAATCCTTCAAAACAAACAGTAATTTTTCCAAATTTACAAAAAATCTAGGGGAACCTGTTATTACCAAATCATGATTTATTGGAACTCTTTCCAAAAAGGAGAATGCCAATTAAAACAATGTTAACAATGTTAAGAAATATGACATGTCTGCTGTCGAATGCTTAAGAATAATAGCGAAAATGATGTTAGAAGGATTTGAAGTCAATGGCGTTGTTACAGTATAACCAGGGATGGACATAATTGGCACGCAAGTACGCAATTGCCTTTAAAAATGATACGTGCGACAATCGATTGCTAGTAAAAGCACAATTATGTACTTATTTTATGTGCATTTGTGCTGCTATGACAAGAAAATACCTTGCATTTTAACCTGTATACCGCAAATGACGTTAGCGTATAAAGATTAAAATGCATCATATTTTGTTTTCATAGCAGCATAAATGCACATAAATAAAGTACCCGTAGGACAGTGGTGGTTTGATGGTTAGGAAAGCGCACTTGTAATCGAAAGGTTGCAGGTCCGAATCCCCCACCAGCAAGTCACCACTAAGGTACCCTGAGCAAGGTACCGTCCCCAAGCACTGCTCCCCGGGCACTGAATTAGCTGCCCCCTGCTATGTCACGAGAGATACGTATGGGTTAAATGCAGAGGACACATTTTGTTGTGGCGTGTTAACAATGACCACTGATCTCTAAATTCTCTAGGGTTTTACAAACAATCGAATTTCACAGGCATCGATCTTAAAGGTGAATGTGTACCCCTGGTTAAAACAGCCGTTGCCTTAAAATCCATATTTGATAATAATTACTTATTGGATAAATAAATCTTCCATAGTTTTAAATCTTGTGTTGAGACAATGCCGCCCTCACTAAGCGTTGGGTATGGTGTGGGGCGTCATCTAGGTTGAACCTCAGAGGACAGTGTGTCCCTCGGAATGCAGGGAGGTCTGGGGTCATACGGCTCCAACACAAGGATATTCACAGGAAAATAAAATGATTGAAACACTGTATCCCAGACACGTCAACACAAATATTGGACAGTCATTGAGATTTGACTGCTGTAGAGTCATCTACTAGAGTGGAACTAGGAGGTTCACTGTTTAAATTACAACGCATTCTTTAGTCTCCTTATTTTTCATTGAGCTATTACAATGCTAATGAGCACGCCATCTCCGAAAGACAACCATGACAGCAAAGAAGCGAGAGTAACAAACAACAGCATGACTTATAGGACAGCTAGAAACTGACAAAGCCTCTTCAGTCTCTAAAGTGACCATCAGTGTTTCCATGGCACCAGGATGCCATTCATAAATCTAGCATATCTAGACTGTTCTCTTTTTAAAAAGTTTTATTGCCGATATTTATTGGAACTTGAAGTTCATGCTGGACATAAAAATACTCCTCGTGTGTGTGTGTGTGTGTGTGAGAGAGAGAGAGAGAGAGAGATCCCTGATCATAAATAGAAAGTGACCCTCCTAATTGGCTTTTCCATTTACCACCAGCTGAGAAATGTAGCAACTAAAGACCTTCATCATCCACCGTTTGTTTGGCCAAAAGGAGATGATCCTTTTACAGGAGAGTTGCTTTAAAATATCTCCACCCCGCCTGTCGAATGGACATATGACTGAATTTCCCTTTTCCATGTCATCAAGGGAATCTTGAAGAATCAATTTATCCCAAAACAAATTCTGGGCTTCTGCCTCACTGAATGCTGTGCATCAACTTTCAGCTCTCTGGAGGTTATTGGCACTCAGAAACACTTACAATTCAAAATAAGACACCAACTGCAAAACCAATAACGGTACAACGACAGAAACGCCTTCCCCAGGTCTTCTGGGACGGTCGTCTTTGTGCATCCGCCCAGGTAACCCTCCGAGACGCCAATCGAGGCCTCGTGCAAGCTGAACAGCTGGGTTTCAATGTGCTGGTGATAAACCCCCACAGCAACCTCCCGTCCCCCCCACACATACACATCCAAACCTGACTTGGGACATCCATTTATCCAGTCGTTGACCGGTCCTCCTTTGCAAGATTCAGATAATGAAGGATTCTCTTAAGCTAATAAACTCCCCATTCAGCCCGGATACTGTGACGGTCAAACCCCTCGCTCATTGCTCTTTAAAGCCCACATTATGCTTCTGTTAAGTCTGCCTCAGTTCCATCCATCCATCTCCTTAGTGCTTAGCCAAGTCAGGGTCACGGGGCCACTTCAGTTCCCCCTTCTTATAAATGCTACGCTTAACTGAAGAGACAATCATTTTAGATGGAGACACACAGGTATTCTACTGACATATGAGCCAGTCATCTAATACGTCTGTCACTTTCTATAGCTTTTGCATCTTCAACACCCCTTCTAAATGGCGTGAACCGGTTGTTTGATGTGGGTTTAATTAACTTCCAAACAACAATCTCAGCAATGTGCTTCATAACTCCAGACTCGGGTCTGTGTCGTAACCTTAGACATTGGATATTTACCTCTAACGAAAATAGACAAGATCCACGTGTGTGAATGAAACATTCCTACAAAGATTGGATTTCCATGTAACAGACTTGAATAATTAGTGAGTATCCATTAAATTGGATATTTCTGCATCCACCATACCCACTGGGGGCAACATCAAAGAGCTGTTTAGCGCGGTGCCACTTTTGTAACGCTTGGGAAAGTCTTGCCTTTCAGAGTAAGTGGTAGGGATTTAGTTTTAAAAGCTTCAGCTCCTGTTAATGACTCTCGATATTTAGCGGTGCTTATCTCCTCATATCTTTTCCCGTGAAAATATCCCTTGAGTGTGCTGATTAAATTAAGATTGTTTAATATGCATGTCTAGCTGCTCCAGAATTGCCTGTTGCCTCTTCCATGCCACCATCAAGCCTTTACTTGCCTGTCTGGACACAGTCATAGACTTATGCATTTTTAATAAGCAATATAATCAAGAGTACTATACAAACAAGAACTAGCATTCTTTAGTTTCATGAAACATTCAAATTCTGTTGTTGTGCTGAATTACACGCAACAGGCAGAAACCTTACGGAGAAATGTATATTTAAGACTGCTCAGAATTCATTTTGCAGAACAGTGTGGGCCAACCCAAGGCGAAACACCCCCATAAACCCTTTAGACAAGCACATTGCCTTGGCCGTGCCCTAGAGCCCAAACATTTTCCTTGCATAATTCCTTGTGTGGAAGAGCAAAGCCCTTCACTTCATTAGGATTGGCTGCCCCATATGTCTACCCAGAAGGACGATTCTCACAAGTCCTATACAACGTTACGTGCACCACAGCTACTGTAAACAGAATGCTTTTTCTGCAGTGAAGAATCACCGTCCAGACATTCATGACATGAGTTCCACACATTCCATACATGTCTAGGTATGCTAAAAACGATCTTCAAAACAGGATACGTAGAAGAGCATTTCTGTATAAAAATGGTACATTGAGCATGAATTCAGTCTCACCTGTTGATCAGCCCACCCATGTGGCCACAAAGCAGAAGGTAGAGGAGACCAACACAAGCTTTCCCCACCCGCTCTTTGAGAAGAATAACGTGCCAAGCTGTTTAAACCAAAGGGTGCGTGGGACATGATTAGGGTTGTGCCTGGCTTGTTGTGAAAGGAAAAATAAATAAATTATATATATATATATATATTGTTAGCGTGATGGAGAGCTGGCTGATCTGTAACATCGAGAGGATCTATCTGTCACGATATATTTGAAGATCGGTGGGGTGGGAAGTGGGGGGAGATATTTTAAAAAGAGCCGAAGACATCGTCATGGAGGCAGGAATTACAGGCACTGTGTTTACATGAGAACAAAGGAGAGGCCCCATCAAGGCAGCCGGGAAGCACGCGAGTGATTTGTCTCATGCTAATTGCAGCTACTCCCAGCTTCAGTGCTGACAGCATTTAGAGCTGGAACACGCCGCATGTCGGAGTCCGCTTCATGTCTGACGGATGTAACATACTGTTAGCAAACCTAAGTGGGAGACCCCCGCACCCCACCCCCCGGCTTGGGAAACAATCAACTAACTTCCACATCCACTGATGAAAAATTCATGGGCTCCATCGCCCCCTTGCTGTCCTCTGTTTCAGACGAGGCCTGCTAATTAGATTAAGGTCTGCTCCGTTTTTTTTTTTCTTTTTTTGCCCGATCTCACGTTTTTGGCCGCCGTTGGGTGTCTGATTCCAGCAGCTCCGAGCTCCCATGCAGAGGTGCCCCTGGACCGATTTCATACAGCTCATTTACCTACTGAGTACAGAAAAATAGACCCACGGTTTATAATTATTATTACAATTATAATTATTAAAATCTTCATGTTGCCACCGGCTTTGGAATTATTATCTTGTGATGTCTTATTCTTTGGATATTTAGGGTGCTTGGTTACAAACTCGCCTGCTTAGGCCTGTGTGCCTTTTACAGATTGGGGGGGGGGGGGGGGGTTACTCCACTCAGTAATAGCAATTAAAGCCCTTCACATGAGGACCCAGCTGATAGAACTCTTGCTGATTGCATCTTGTCATGGATGCAGCTCCTGAGAAGAGAGAAGGCCAGATTAGGGTGAACACATGGTTAAAAAAATGTAAATAACGCAGCTTCCTGTAGAGCACGCATTAACAGAAACAAGGGTCGAAACTTTGGCTTTTGACCAATCTGGAGTGAGATGGATTCGCATGCATGTGCCCACCAGCCTATGAGAGCATAGCCACACTGCGATCTGGTCTGCAGAGGGCGCTACTGAGCCTGCAGGAAGTGGGGGTGAGATCAGCAGCATTTGTTGGGATGGAATTGAGATCTGACATCAGCCCACCTCTGCGCCCCCCCCCTTAGCCCGCCC
>JAABNX020000143.1:21927859-21940925 GCA_015163995.2 Mormyrus lacerda
CCCCCCCCCCCCCCCCCTCTCATTTTAAGACAAACTAGCACTGGCCCTTCTAGATAAACCGGTCAAGCTAAATGATCGATTTCCCCTCGGGCCGCGTTTTTAAAAACTCCCCGGCTGCAGCTCCCCACACGTGTCAGTGGGTTGGAGATAAGGCCACGGCGGCGAGAGTAACCAAGCTTGGCGGAAACGCTTCGAGGGGGGCGGGGGGGTTCCCTTTTTAAATGCAAAAACAAAACAAATACAGATAAGGGGTAAAAGAAAGACCTCACACGACTGATAAAAAGAAGCACCGCAAGAGTAACGCCAGAAAAGAAGCCAGAATCTGAGCTGTCTGAGGTTATATTTTCCATTCTGTTTGTAGCATCTGCTAAGAATGCTTCCTGGGCCGACCCGCACAAAATGGGACCCAGAGGCACTACCGGATCTAATGAAGTAACACGCTGATCTATAGACCATCCTGACACCCCCCGTGATTTAGGACGGGCACTTTCTTAATCTGGCCGACATCGCTCTCCCTTTTCCTTCCAACTGACGGCTGTCACAGATTGGTTTTAATTTTATGACGCTTGACGGCCGCGAATGCAGGATGTCTAAGAGAGCGATATGTAATAGATATTAAGTCATACCGTAGCACATTAGTATAGAGGGTTACTAATTACAAGTCTGTTAACGCTAATAGATTTATTTCAATACCACTATCAACGGTGAAACAAGACTGATGCTGTTACTAAAACAAAGCGTGTACTGCTCTCTAAACCCATCCGAAATGCATATTTTACTTGATAAATAACACCCATTGTAATTAATTTATCAAAAGAGAAAAATCCATATAATTTAATCAGCTCTACAAAACAACTTTGCCGGGACTAACAGGAAATTGCATTTTTGTCAGTAAAAACCAGTCGGGTATCATTAATTAAAACAGAGTATTGTATATATTGGGGGCTGCATTTTTAAAAGGGACATGTCATCTGTTTTTACTATTAAATGTCACTTTACACGACTAAGGAAATGAGAAGAAGCAGCTGCAGCTCCTAGCCGAGCGGGACTGCGAGCGTGGCTCCCCACGCCATCGAGAAGAGCGCGCGGAAGCCCGCTCGCTTTGCTACCCACTCTCCCCCTGCTCTTCCAGCCGATTTCCAGTTTCCTAAGGCCAGAATCAGCATCAATTACGGCACAGACAGCCATAAACCGGAGCTTAAACTCAGTACAATGGGGGGTAGATTTTTGTTTACACGCGTTCTCTTCATCGGAGTCACAGGCTGTCCAGAGCTGCTCAGCATTCATGTACAAAGGGTTAGAGGGGATTTGTACCGCATTTAGCGATGTGCTGTCAGTCTCTGCTGCAAGATGAGGCCCAGCACAAACGCTTTTAGTTCACACAAGGAGGCACGCATTTTTTTTTAATATACATGTTGTAACCACTTTTAATTTTTTTATAATAAAAATAATAATAATAACATTCCATCCATCCATCTATCCATTTTCTATGACCGTTTATCCCATTGAGGGTTACGTAGTAATAACAACTGCAACAATAATAATATTGTTTATATTGTTGTTGCTGCTGCTGCGGTTGTTTTTGTTTAGAGAATAATGTAAGCAACATATTAGTCTCGAAGACTAAAAAATATGATTATTTACCAAGAAATGTTTATTTTTTCAGCACTGGATCTACGATATCTCTTGCCTGAATTCCAGATCGCCTGACAGGGGTGTCAGAAGCATTTCGAATGTGGGGGGGGACACACTGGCATAAAAGTAATATTTTATGTCAAATGTCCAAACGAATAATTTAATAGCGGCGACACCCATGTCCCCCGGAACCCGCAATCTCAGGTGAAGAGGTTGAAAGGTCAGTGGAATGATGGGTATTTCTTACCCTAATTACTTATTCTGACTGTTTAATACCAAATGAAATGAATCCTGTAAAAACACGGAAAACACCAGGATTTAGCCTTAATGATTCAAAGCAAACTGTGTCTTTGCGTCCCCAATAAAGTATCAGCAAAGCAATAGCTCCATGGGTAACCAAAATAGTTTTATTACCATTTAAACACAAATCTCATAATTGCTACAGCTTGCTCAAAAGCAGCTATTTCTAGAAAAAAAAGTATTTTATAATTAATCCTACTGTTCCATTTTACCATATGTCTAATTACTGGTTGATGCTCATTAATGCTTCCTCAGATAAAACAGCTGGTTGGTAGCATGGAAATCAAATGATTTCATGGTTTTAATTATGTGTAAATCCAAGAACAACAACTTTCCATGGCTTTTTAATCAAGACAGCCTAACCAGACAGGGCAATGAAGCACAACAGACTGAGAGCATTGATTTTCTGTGTCATCATTTTAAAAAAGGACTTCCCGTTGTCCCATGAATTTCCCACCATAGGGGAGCAGATTCCACTGACCTTATCCATAAGCCCATTACAGAGAGGCTGAATGGATGCACCCTTTGGTTCCTCAGTGGAAAAATTGGGCTGGCTGATATTCATCAGTGATCACACATAACTGGTACCCAGCTGACCAATGAAATGAAGGTACTGGGTGATACCATTTGAACGTGCAGGAAGCTGACTCACCAATGGGTGGGCTCATTACTTAACCACAGAGACGCAGTGGCTCTCGCTTTTTTCTCAGTGTGTCAGCATATCTCTTCCCCACAATCTCCCCCGTGCTGTGGCTCTTGACAAGTTTTATAAGAGCCTCCTTGAGAAGTGGAATAATCTACCGAAGTCCTAATAACTGCCAGAATACAGCCAAATTTTTGAGATTTTAGACATATTTACATTTTTACATTTTTATTTTTATTTTTTATATTTACATTTTTAACTTTTATCCAAAATGAGAACATTCCGAGTATCCATTAGGGTTAATGGATTTGTTGAATGGCCCAACATTGACATGGCTGGTCGAGCCACAGGATTCGAACCAGCAACCTTCCAATCACAGGACAGAGCCACACACTGGCAACAAAGATTCCAATAATATCCAGTGCACAGACCATCCACAGATTCTCCACATGTCTATTCCAATATCTTCTAGAATTTAGTGCTCAGTGGTCATTGTTGACATACCACAGCACACAACAACGAAACGTGTCCTCTGCATTTAACCCATAGGTGACATCGTGACATAGCGGGGGGCAGCTAATTCAGCGCCCAGGGAGCAGCGCTTGAGGGCGGTACCTTGCTCAGGGCACCTCAGTGGTGCCTTGCTGATCAGGGATTCGAACCTGCAATCTTTCAATTACAAGTGCGCTTCCCAAAACCATGAAGTCAGCACTGCCCATAGGATATCACTCAAACGTTTGGAGACACCTACCCAGAGAAATGAACGTGTCCTTCCGAATTTCTTCTTTGAATCTTGAGTTGAAAGGTTTATTTCTACTATTCTCTATATTTTAGACTTTCTGGTCTGACTTTTCATAAACGATGTGGCATTTTCACTCTCCTTTGTAGGCCGCTAGGCGCGCCCAAGCTGTACTGTACGCATGCCGCAGAATGTAGGCGAATTTCATATTTGCGGATATTGCAGAGGCAGATGTCCTCCAAAATATTGACGGCGTCCTTGCCGGTGACATTTCAAGCCAGCGTGACTCCTAGACATAGCTGTCTAGCTGCAGACAGATATTGTATATAATCACTAACCCAGGGTTGCAGCTTTTGTTCTTGAAAAGAGGAATCCAGAAGGACGCGTTCATTTTTTTTTTGGTCCATAGAATCACTACAAGCTTTGGGGTGGCTGTTGTCCCCCCCCCCAAGCAATAACATGTTGTCAAGGTCTTCCTGCAAATTATGATACTGGGAATGGTGTGAAGAAAATTGGGGGGGGAGGGGAGGCATATTTTATTTCTCCGGTAGTTCCTGATGATATGAAGGTGTTACCATCTGTCACAGAAGCATTCTGAACAAATAATCACCGTAATATTATTACGCTTTGAAGGAACTGGGCTACCATTACCTATTTATCAGGGGTCTCAACCTAATCCACAGTGACACTTTACTTGGGGAGGCACAAATAATGTATTGGTGCACTCTTAATTAAAGTGTGAATTAACCAGAAACTAAGTGTTAATTATATACTAATACCATGTACATTCATCATTAATCAATCATAACAGTTCCAGTATTTCATGCGGTCAGTAGGCTGAGGGAAAACTTGCTTTGTGGAAAAATCATCTCAGTGTCTTGAATCTCAACTTGATACCATTGTAAATGCATGAATGCCCCTTGAACACTATATAGAAGAGAAAATAAAGTATTACTAAATGCATATATTAATGCAAAGTTTAACTGTCGCATTTTGCCAGGTGTTCCGTTTTCACAATACTCACCCTATGTCATGATTTGCACTTGAGCAGTAACTAAGTTGCTAAGATATTTGTACCCCCTCAAGAAAAGTGTTACCTGATTTACATCTGGGGCACAGGGTATGTGATTGATACAAGAGTATTTCAGACTGGCAATCTGGTGAGGGAATCTGCAGAAACACACACCAAGTGAAATTCCCCATAAAAAAAAAAAACATCCAACTCACATAATTGATCCTATTGCTGTAAAATGCTCTACAGGCGACTCAGTGCCAACCACTGCTATATACCTATGACAGAAATGTTATAATTTTAATGGCAGATTGCTCAACATACATTATATTCTATTACATTAAGTCACCTACTGCTTTGCCCTGTACCGTTTCCCGAGAGACCAATACCATGTGGGTCACCAGCAACTAATAAGCTGGCCCTTATGGTTCCTCCAATCACAGTCGATCCCAGCAGATTGTGACACAAACTGACAAATAGACGGGCACAGGAATAAAATGGAGGCTGACGCTGTCGGTCTTTGGGACCCAGTGTTAGAAGAACAGCTTGGTTTTATAGTCACACCCATTACATGCGCTAATCAGGGTAAAAACCTCAATCTCATCTATTTCCGATGGCTGACCGTAATAATGAGTCATTAGCCGTTGTCTTTCGGGGGAAACCATCACCAATGTCCCCCCCCCCCCCCCCCGAGTAGTTTGGCTTCAATCACATTAAATCTCCTCTGAGGCGAAACATAAAATCCAATTTTAGATGTGCATGCTCCATGAGACAAAAATGGCAGACTGCGATGATCATATAATTTGGTAAGTATCCTTCACCCACTAAAAGTATTTATCTTTTAGCCCCACAAACAAACAAATAAACAAAGAAATAAATAAACCCACCATTGAGGTACCTGCTTGAAACTTTTTTTTCCCTCTCCTGCTTCCTAAAGATAAATTATCCTTGGAGAATATGGCGTTGCTCTGAGCTGTAATTTTCACAGACACCTCAAAACGAAAGAAGAAGAAGGAAATCTTTCATCCCCTTTAATATTACATTTATGGGTTTACATTCTTTTCATGCTTTCTTCCTTTAAGGACTTTTCCTACTATGTGACTTCAAAGAATAATATATTTCTCAGATCCTAGATGAAAAGGAGAATAGTGACGGAATAAAAATCAAAAGTGAAGCCTTTGCCCACTGTTGAACCTCTCAATATTTCAAATAAATATCTGAAACTGAGTCCCATCCCAGTAAATACAATCTTACAAATCTAGGCAAGCTAAGCAACTTTTTTTCTAATTTCTGATGTTTGCTGCTTGAGCAGCAAACGTGAAAAGACAAGGACCTTGAAATTGGCACAATTAAAACTCAAGTCCCACTTTTTAGGTGAAATTCAAATTTTTAATGAGCATATAATATAGGTCCAGTCACTTGACATGTAAATATCTGCCGCTAGTGTTCACTGTTTCTATCTCATATCTATTTGCCTCTGTCCCCTGATGTACAGTAACACCCGGTTGAGCCTGCCTCTGTCCCCTGATGTACTGCCCCGATCAACCTGTGTCTGTCCATTATTGTAGTGCCCCGCTGAGCCTGTCTCTGTGTTTACACACTACAGGTCATACAGTTCCATGATAGTGTACCCTACTGAGGGCCATTTCACTGCAGGGGACCAGCAACTTGCTTGTACCTGAAAGGTCCTGCAAGTGTAAGTCACGTGACTGGGTCCCAATAGACTTTATCATGTGTCCCATCCCTATATAACATGATTTTTCTCACCAAATACCACCAGAGACACACAGCACCCCAGAATGATAGCATTCATATGATTATCTAGTAGGTAGCTGATTCAAAGGAAAAATAAGAAATATATTATCAGGTGTGTGTGGGAAGGGGGTGGCAGAGAGGAGGAGAAAGAACCTCGATGGGCTGGGCTGGCCATCAAGGTCTGGGTGAGTGTTCTGGGATTAAAGAGAGGGAAGAGAACTCAGTCTTACAGGATCAATTATAAGGCAGAGGTGAGGTGAACGAGTGCCGTCATCTCCTGATTTTACCCCACCCTGAAATGTTGACACCCCCCACTTCTATAAGACATATCACATGCTATTACAGCTACCATAAGAGCAAGAGGACCGTGAAGTCGCCTGTCAAGAAGTCATTCAGAATGCATCTGCTAAGAGGCTTAAATCCCTTGCAGCCATGAGGGTCATTATCTAGCTAATGCCCCTCCTTTAAAGTCACTGATCCGGCCACATGAGCCCCGCGTTCTGCAAAAAGGCCTCGCAGCTTGGGCCGCCTTTGGCCCGTTTGATCGGCTCTCCTCTAATCAGTGGGATGGATAGGTTTAGGAGTCGAGAGAACACCGTCTTCCAGTGGGTACAGATTGCACTGAATATAGTGCAGCTTTTCTGTTCAGCCGCACATGCTTTCATGCTGCCTGGACCCATTTCCATGACTAATGTGCAAATACGGCCACTTTTCCCCCTAAATTACCGTCAGGCCATATTTGAATTTATTTTAGGCAAAAAAGTCAATCAAAAGGAGGATGCGTGGCATTTTATTTTAATGCACTGCATTAGTTTATTAAATACTGTAAAAGCACTTTAAACGATGTACTGTCTATCCATCGAGTCGCTTGAGTGTCATGAATGGATTTTTTCATGCTACAGTGTATTATATTAAAGTTTCACTCAAAAACTGCAAAACTGCAATCCACTGGAATCAACGTCAGGAAAACTCATTTCACAAGTTCTAAAAATTATTTGTACTGCATCCAATTTGGCTTCATAATTGCAATGTTTTGAGGAGAAAAAAAAAATCCTGTTTTATGTAGGTTATATAAAGTGTTATGTACTGACAGTGAGCGTCTTCTCCCTGCCTCAGCTCTGCCTTTCTGTACGGTTAATGAGTCGATAAAACCATGTGAGACTGATTTTTTTTGGTTAATTAAGCTGCACTGCAGTCTTTATGCAGATTTTAACTCCTTATGGCCAATACGAAAGTTGTGTGCACAGCATTGGAAAATGTGATACACTGATCTCATGTACAGCCCTGGAAAAAATTAAAAGACCACTTTCTATTTCTAAACAAATGTGCATTTTTAAATCCTGCTTTAATCCTGGTTCTGCTGGTAGAAGGTTACACTGAGCAGCAGGATGCTTTCAGGTTCAACATTTCTAAGGCAGCAGTAACAAGAATAAGGTGAAACAGTAGACACTGGGAACGACCAAAAACCAGCCAGGTAAAAGGCGGAAGTGACAGTCTAATGCCAGAGATGACTCTCAACTTATCCGACAGTTTCTCATGAGTCTGCTAGGGCAGTTTGTATCAGGGCTCCTAGAAGCAGGACTGAGGACCCATAAAGGAAGGAAGAAGAGCTTCATCAATGAAAAACACAGAAGAACCAGGCTACAAAAAATAAAATATATAATTCACAGACACACACCCATAAATTGAGAAATGACTGAAACAAAAAATTGTGCTGTGGTTTTTTCCAGAGCTTATTTATATTATATTTACTTGCTGTGAGATCTAGATTATTGAAAGTTTTAATACTTAATATTAATTATTTAATACTTAATATTTTGAGCATCTTTGTGCAACACAAACACATCCCGGTTATGCAAAGAAAGCGGCCAGACAGTGGAGAATGACAGCTCCTCAATGGCCAAAAGCAATTTTCTTTCACTGCAAGCACAATACTTTATCGACAAACGTAGGAAAAAAAAAAGTTGTGGGCAATTTTAAACGAAACTAAAAATGTTTTAAGCTTTTGTTTACGAGATTAAATCATCTGCATCTGTTTTGTGGGATTCCTCTATAATCAGGTTAATTACAGCTTAAAATCTCCACTGTGTTTCTGTCCTGCTGTTAACTGTGCGTCATTGAGCGCTGCCTGCATCGACACAAAAACCATTATTTTAGTGAAAAATAAATAAATAAGCAGGTAAATAAACAACACTGGTCAGAAAGAAATGGAATGAGAATAGGCATCTGAAATGTGGCGCACCACAGGGTGTAAATACTGCCTTTCTGCGCAATGGGCATCAGCCCATTAGCTCTGTGCTCACTCCTGCCCCTCAATGGCCAGTCACCGCCACAGCAGTCCAGTTTCTAAAGGCCGGAAACCCCAAAGCTTAATTTGCTACAGAGTTGTCACAAGGACGTCGGATGACTGCTTGAAAAGAAAGTTTTTTTTTTTTAAAGAAACTTTTGAGGGTTATATGAAGAGAACATTTCATTTTGTGCCCTGCTGAGCTGATAAGGCAATAAGATGCCAACTTCCTGGGGGGTTTTAGTGACTTCTGGTGGGGCTGAGGGCAGGGGGGCTTTTTAAGGTTAATGTTAAAGCAAAACCTCTGTAAATTAAAATTGATGTACCGTAAAATATTCGGTGACACTTCACTTAAAGAAATCATATAAAGTGCATAGTGCATTATAGCTGGGACCTTCATAATGCACAGTGAACATGGCTATAATGTGTTATGCCTATGTTTATAATACTTTATGAATGCATTACATTGCACTACAAGGATATCTATAATGCGTTTATATGACTGCTTTAAGTAAACGGAAGATGAATATTCCTTAAAAATGTTTTTTTTTATGTTACTTCACAAATAGATCTCACAGAGACATAACTGTCAGCTTCTCTTCTTTTCTAAAAAAAAAAGAATTAAGATCCTAATTTAGTTGTCAATTTGCCATCACTGACAACTAGACATGAAAATCAATCTGTGACTAGGGAGGGAACAGAAGAAGAAAAAAAAGGGCGTTTGCTATTCAGAGATAGTGTTTAGAACCATAAAAACGATGCCTGTCAGCCGCAGAAAGGTTAGAGAAATGTTGCTGAGTATGTTTCAAGCAATAAAAAGCAAAGCAGAAAGATCAGCGCAAGCAGGTGCTTAAATAAACACTGTAAAACTTAACAGCAAATCATTAAAAGACCACCTTTCTGTTTCCTGCACAAGATTAAACAGGCTGCGCAGTATCTGCTGTGTTTCTCAGTGAGGGTGACAGCTCTTATATCTTATATCATAGAAGTCAGAATGTACATCATGTCAGCCATTTAGAGCCTCAGCCCCCACTTAAGTTCTGTGCGAAGGCGTAGAGGGACAGGGTTGTATTTTATTATTTTTTTTACTGGCTAGGAGTCTTTAGAACAGTGTTTCCCAGTCTGGTCCTTGGGTCCACGTTTTTGGTCTCCCCGAGCTCCTGCGGCAGAGGCGTGGACTGACTGTGGGCCCCTAAGGTCCGGATTGGGAAACATTACTTTCCCGTACATTCTTTGCAGTCCTTATACTCAGCACCAGTCACTCAAGTCCATTTATATGCAGGTGCAGTAACTTAAAGGTTATTTAAATGTAGCTCTGGGTGTGGGGGGGGGGCTTCTTTTCTTTTTAGCGGTGGTGGATAAAACAAGGGAAAAAAAAAAACAATTCACCACGTCACTCACCTACGGTTTAAGTTGATCAGGGCATCGGAGTGGGTAAATATCGGGAGTTCTAATTCCCTAAAACGTCAGAGCCTAACAGAACATGACCCTAGATCCCTGATCGTTTACTTTTGTACTTTATGTGATTCTTCAAGAGTCATGGGAGGGTCGGTGGCTTATTGTATTACCAGCCCGTCTGCTTTGCTGTGTAAAAGCATTGTCCTCCTTCTCCCAGAATGCATGGGGTTTTTTTGTAGGTTCTTAAGTGCTGGTGGTAATTTAATTGACTAACTGGCAGCCGCCTTTAAGATGGCCGTGTGGACAGGACAGCTCTTCCCCAAGTAAGCGATTGAGTAATCACACCGTAACGAGGAGGCCGTCGCAGCTTAAATTCATAAGCGATATTTTTTTTTCTTTCTTTTTTGTGTCAGGGCAGTTTTAGTGTTCTTGGCCTGTTGTGTGCATTCCTAACACGGGGGGGCTCCACTCCACGATCGGTGACCCTTAGAGCAGGGCAGATCCACAGAGGGGGGTACTGAGGGGCAGTAAGGGGTAAGGTGGCAGGTGGTACTGGAGGCAGCCACTGGCAAGGCCCAGGACCAGCTGCTGGGCTGACTGCGATGCAGGGAAAGCGGAGCAGCCGGGATGCTGGGAAGCCGGGCTTTCGCTCGGCGGGGAGAGGGTGGGGCCATGGCCTAACTGGTGGGGCGCCTTGTGCCAATCCTCATCCCTTCAATGAACCATGTTAATACCACCTTGAAACCTGCTTGGTGGCAGCTTTCGAGCCCCGTTAGAAGCTGGACTGAGCTTTGGTGGAATTAAATATTTACCGATAAATATGTTGTCCTCATTCCACTAAGAAGTGTGTCTTTTTTATTTACTTACAGGTCATACCGGTGCTTAGACAGTATAAACATGTTTTATGTTACCGCATAAGTAGCAGATGTCATTATACGGAGATAAGCTTAATGTACTTGAATTTGAATGTGCTAGAATCCAGAAATTTCAGACACAAAACTGCATAAACTGTGTGTGTGTGTGTGTGTGTGTGTGTGTGTAGGGGGATGGGAACATTCTGTGTGCAGCAGTGTTCTGACTCTGGTCCCATCAGGGGAGTATCTCACCTGACCTGTTTAATTAATTGGCTTCGATCTGAGCCCCTGGTTGAACAAATTGTACGACTCGAGTGCTGTTAAACAGACACGAGGACTCGCTGTAAACAAGCGACAGTGTCGGCCCCACCTCACGTTAGTGCACGATCACCCGAGTGAAAATGAATAAACATACTTCAGTAATGTCAAATAAGACTTCACCTCTCTCGGCTGTTTGTTATGTTGTTTATGTGTTTTATGTGTTTATGTGTTGGTTAAACCAAATTAAGGTCAGTTTGCTCTGAGAAATTTGCTCTTGAAACAAAGGAAATGAGTGTTTAGGGTGTTTCTGAAACCAAGTGATTGACCATCGTGTACATAACCCTGTATTTTTTCAACATCCGTTTAACTCGGGTCATGGAATCGTTTTAAATGGTAATCAAACTAATTAATTCATTAAGAAGGAAAATAGCTGGACATCAGGCTTATGTAAATACGCGAGATGAGAAAGTTTGTCTTGAAGTTTGTAAAGGATTCGTTTTTTATCCAGGATCATTTGGTTACACGATTAGCATTTATCAGAGGCTGTTTCTTGCCTTAAGGGTCATTATTTCTGTGGGAAAAGATAAAGATGCAGCATCAGAACCCACATGTATGGGTGTATCTTAAATCTGAACGTCCCCACCACCCCTTACTGAGAACTATGATTAAATATAGAAAGAAGCCCCCTCCCTCCCTCCCCCCCCCATTTTGAAATGCATGATGATGTCCTTAATTCCATACAGCATTCTGTGCGATTATATTTCTTTTCAGAACTCAAACTGAACTATTTTTTTTTTTCCTGCTAAATATGTTAAACTGTTGGTCTGTTGTGCCGGCTGATCATTAGCAGAAAGGGTGTTGCTGGAGGATGAGGTCGTGCTGTGTCGCACGTGGTGGGAATCTGGGGAGGGGCTACGCAGTCTGTCACCGTGTCACCGTGAGCCATGGGCCTGGAAAGGCTACAGGCGAGGCACTTCAGTAAGCGACCTTGGGGGGGCAGAGTGTGTGTGTGTGTGTTTGTGTGCATGTGTATGTGTATGTGTTTTACCGACCACAGCGACGAGATGAGATTTATGCCTCTCGCCTGCAGGACCAGGCAAGGATGGGATGGTTGTAATGAAGCCCCCACAAAAATGCCGCTGATTAGATATTCATGGAACTGGCCGAAACAGCCCCTGAAATAACTGTGGAGGAGATTGTTATCTGAGCACAGGGATAAAATGTGTTAAATTACCGTGGAGCGAGGCAGAAGGAGAGAAATAAACAAAAATAAATAACAGCCTTCCTCCACAAGCTGATAATTGCCATGCCTTTTGATTTCACCGCTACGAGAAATGGGGGGGCTGTGCCACAGACATCGGTCCGCACAGGTTTGGGAAAAGGTCAACGCAGCACGTGGGCGCAATGCCCGCTCCGTGTGTGCCGGTGCATAGGTTCCTCTCGGATAGGTTACTGTCAGAAAGCGCGAGCGGCACTTCCACTGCCCGTCCCAGATCACCCCCTGGAGGACAGTGCAGGCAACTGCATGGTCATATAATTTGATTTATGCCATGAAATTGTGCTGTGCGCATGTGAACGCAAAAGTGCGTTCGAAGGCGTGAAAAAGATTGGAATCATGACTGGAGAATTAGAAATCTGAGGCTGGAATGTTGTCACTGATTTTATGGCTTCTGATTTTTTCCGTCGATGTTTTTTTATTATCCATATTTATCCCCCGACACTGACTCGGTCACATTCCTCCCAAAGGTCAATTTAACTCTCATATTAGTGATAGTGCTGTAGGCTTTCAGATGAGCCCCCAAATGCCCCCCCCTGACGACAGAGGATTGCCCTCCATGTAGTTTCTGGGTGCAAACAGGGCTGCCTCAGCCACAGGAAGCACGCTTCCTCTTCCCGCGGTTCCCACATGACCGAAGGCAGGGAGCGAGTGCCACGTGCCGCTTGGCTAATGTCGAGCGTGAAGGAAACCATGACGACTGGATAGGGGAAATAAAAGTTTTTTATTAAGCGGATCGGTCTGGTCCTCCTTTCCGATTGGCCCATTCGGGGCATCCAACTGTGCCTGTATATAACAGTAATATACTGCTGCCTTGCGGCCCTTACCGCTTAGACATAATCTGTTTATTGCTGTTTATTTTGCTTCTTCAATTTTGATCAACAGCCTGACTCCAAAGCAGGGGTG
>JAABNX020000143.1:21950923-21966265 GCA_015163995.2 Mormyrus lacerda
TGTGCTGCCAACACAACACCCCCCCCCCCCCCCCACTTCCAATCCACCAGCTGATGTTCAAGGTGTAGATAAATATTTATTTATCTTTCACTGTTTGCTTATTTCACCCCCTAACCCACCCCCATACACCCCCATACTCCTCCACGTTGTCCCCCTAGTTTATGGGAACTGAGCACTGAGAACCTCTGCTGGGAATAAAGATTGAGGGAACGGCGCTGAGCTTCCTGGTGGATTCCCCAGTGGGTAGACCGCGTTCAGAAAAAGCCGCTGGCGAGGCATTTTCCGTTCCGGGTCCTCGGAAGTCACCGGCGGCCTGCCTGGCCCATCTCGGTGTGCTAATGAGAAACTGATGGCCTCCGTTCAGCAGGGGGCGCCATTAGAAACTGAAAACCAGAAAGGTGATTTCCAGACAGGCACAAGGAGTCCTGTGGTTAATCGCAGACTGAGGAGATTGCAAGCAAAAAACAAAAAAAGGTTTGCTGATTATCTTAATAAAGCTCAGAAATGATGAAGGAAATAGGTCAGTGGGAAAAAGGAGGAACAGCACCTGGTGGCTGATAATCTAACCGTGGACCACCTCTATAATGGGACTCTGCTCTTTATTCCGCACAGGCCGTCGCTCCGCATGGTGACCAGGAAAACGACACAGCGACAGCAGGGCCGATTAATCTCGAGGTGGCTGTAAATTCGAGCATTGCTGCCAAACACGTGATTTACCTTTTACGGTCTCGGGCTTGGTGTGGGTCCCTGCAGACCGGGAATCGTACCGAGTCTCATCACCACTGCCGATACACTCCATATACGGTAATGAAAACCACGCCGGTCACTATGACGCCACACCGAAGTCCTAACTGCAAGGGAAAGCAAGGTCATGCATGCCGAAACTCTTAAAGTGAGGGTCACAGAGAAGATTTACTACCGTGTGAAACCAAAAGGATATGCTTTGATATGCCAAGCGTGTATCAAAATTAAACTGTTTGGGACAGAACTATAAAAACACTATGTCCTCTGT
Organism: Mormyrus lacerda; assembly: GCA_015163995.2. NCBI lineage: Eukaryota > Metazoa > Chordata > Actinopteri > Osteoglossiformes > Mormyridae > Mormyrus > Mormyrus lacerda. The sequence goes on from JAABNX020000143.1 coordinate 21,951,936, forward strand.
GATCTTGAATGGTATATTCAAGGCTCACAAACACCCCCCCCCTCCCCCCTCAAAACACACTCATTGTGATCGGGCACAAAAGCAACGTAAAGCGTGTAGAGGAAAGCGTCCTTACGTGCCCGTTTAATAGGACTTCTAATTCTGAGCCGGGAGGGGGGCGGGAGCCATTGTTACAACCCGCCAACCGTGCGCAAACACGATAAGCAAATCACATAATCCACAGCGGATGTGGGGCGTGCAGCCGCAAGCAGTGACTTCGCTGGAATCGCTGATTGATCCTGTGAGGTTGTCACCGCTGCTAATCCCCGAGAAGTAAAGAATAAGTGGGAGGTCACAGATCAGCGGAGGCAGTCAATCAGTACACAGCCATCATGGGGGAAGCAGCGTGCGGAGATGGCTTTGTTTCGCAGATTAAACAAGATCCTATTTATTTAGTGCGTAAAAAAAAAAATAATTCAAAATTAACTTTGGCTAATAGTTCTTACAAGCTTGGTACGGCAGAAGTTCTCTGAAGCAGGCAGCGAGAACATGTTGTGGACTGTTTCCTCAAGGAGGGCAGGGAACACGTGAGGATCCCTAAAAAGTCGAATAGGCGAGCAACAGTTTTAATGAGCACAATTGGTGACGGTTGTGTTTAATTGGATGTGTTAGCGCGACGTGTCTCTTCCTGACTGAAAGCAGGTGTGTGTGGCGCAGAGGGGAAGCTTGTGAAAAGCCTCCTCTCATCATCTTCTTTATTTCTGTCACTTGTTTCAGTTCTTTTTGTGAACTTTTCATTAGCACACGAGCCGTTCAGCCTGCTACCTCGCACTAAGTTTGCATCGCTGCAGTTGCTCGGAAAAAAATTATCATTCCCAACTGAGGGACTCATCAAGTCTTTGGCTGTTCCTCACGGTGAGAGGCAATTATTCTTGTTTTTACATTTTTTTTTACACAAATGTAGCCTTGAAGTCCCAGATTTAGCCTTGAAAACTGATGCAAATATAGACACGAGGAGCCGCTCTTTTAGCATTGTTATTCTCGTCATAGATTTTGAGTGCATTTCAGCGACACGATAACCCAAAATTTAACAGCAACTCTCCCTCAACCCTAACAAATCCAGTTAGTGTCATTTTTTTCTATTAAAAAGTTACAGCTGACATTTAACTGAGCCTGACATTAATGCCCCTTATAAATGCAGACGTGGGGTAGCGGGGGAGGGGGTGTAAGGCAACATAAGATATAATGCCTGGTTAAATTACAGGGAACCTCCTCAGTCAGTCTGCCCAGCCTGTCTGTGTGCGTGACAGCTTTACTCGCGAGCCATATCGATACGCCTCATCCCGGTGTGTCAACGAAGGTGTGTTTACAGGCGGGAAAAGAGGCAGAAGCCATCCGTCTGTTTTACACGCAGGTCTGCGGCAAAGCAGAAAATGAGAAACATTATCCTTTGTAACCTCTGTTGCATGTTTGATTGACGTTTCTCACCTCCCAGCCAATCCTGCCATCATCTGTTTGAAGCAGACGCCTTTCAAAATTCATTTCCTGTTTGCTGTCTATGCCCCCTCACCCGGTTGGCGATAGCTAGTCTCAAAGCAATGGGGGGGGGGTTCTCTTTAAGCTTGGCAACTCTTCTTCTGCACGTAGTCTGTAATACGTGTGTGTTTCTCCAAGCCAGCTTCTTTCACTGCTGTTACCTCAGTTATCTCCTTTTTTTGCTTCCAGAAGCCAGATGGTCTGGTCTCTGGTGAACTCTATTAAAACAAATGCCATTTTTCCTGCAGAAATGTTGTAAATTCTCACTGGGTATATTCCGCCGTGTTAAGACAATAACGGCGTCCCTGTCGACGGTGTCCTCCCGGTCACCACCGCCGCTGCTGCGGGGACTCCGACGTGGCTGTTCAGTTAATAGAGGGAATACGTCTTATGCTTTCCATTCAGCAAGGGGGCGCTGAAATAAAATAGTTGCCCGGACCATTGCCAGCACGCCATTTATGTCAAAAAGCTTTGGAGAAATGCAGAAGTGCCAATGAGAGGGAGAGCTGGTCTGGCTCCCGCAGGCTGAGGGCCAACCCTCAGAAGGTACCTCCATTGCACCCCACCCAGATGTCCTTCTTATACTAAATTCACGCCATAGTTCTCACAGACAGGCATGGCCAGGTGTTACACTAGGCATCGGGCCTCCCTGCCGCTCGCCGCTATCCGCCGATAACAGGCGCTCGCCATGCGTGTCGAACCATTCCGCCACCCTGCAGTCGGGACACGGGCCAAGGCCTCGGCTGCGGGGCACCGCCCGCGTGTGGGTATCACTCGCCTGCTCCTCCCGATGTTGATATCACCTTCGAGACATCTCCTTCTCTGACACGCCAACGCGTTTTGCATTTTTTTTTTTCCGTTCTTTTTCGTCTTTCCCCGCGGAGGCCGCCGAATCCTCCCAACGATTATCCTCGGTGCAAAGTCCTCCTGCAGCCCTCCTAGCAGAGAGCACCAAATGCCGCTCCCTGCTTAAATATTAATAAGGGCTGCCGGGAAGGCATTTCCATATATTTACCCCACCACTCTCATACATACACGCTAAAGCAACGTGCTTATCATTCATGGTGGGTTGCTGTCAGAAGCAAGGGTAACGAACAAGGAAACGGTGTGCAAAGTTGGGAGTAAAAATCTATCTGTTGCCGGTAGCATGGAGCTTCTCTATGTCCTGCTGTTCTCCCCTATTCAGCTTCACTCTTCCTTATGCTACAGAACAGGCTCTATATCAAGTGAAGAGTGTGTGAAAAACTGCACATAAATACTCAAAGACAAGCCTCATACACTACATCTATGGAACTTAGCCAAGGCTACAATATGCTTAATTTTTTTCGGTCACACTAATTCTACTATCGTCTTCCATAATGCGCTAAGCAATTCTATTAAAAGGTAAGTATGTGCCAACGAGGGGGTAATTAACCACAGATCTGGCCAACATTAGCAGTTAGCAGCACAGAGACGATAAAATATTTATCCGTGGGTGCAAATTAGCAAAAGATTGCAGTATTTACGCTTTGTGATTGGCCGCTTACCACGTCTAAATTAAACACCTTGGCGCTTCACACAGCCAATGACCCGCTCGCAGTATGAAGTGTGGGCGACCATTAGCTCCTGCTATGTGCCGTACTCTCTTCATTTCTGCATGCCTGTAATCTCGTTAAATTAGCAAACTCAAGCATCAGTCCTTGGTGCCACATCGCCAGCTCTCGCTCTCCAGCCAAGTTGATGTTAATTAATTAGTTGCGATTAATTAATATGCAGTGTTGAGCTGGATCTCAGGACATTAACAGGTGCGTCTCAGGTGCGGTTGTTAATAAATCACTGACTGTCGCCGTGGTCAGTGACGATGATTAAGTGAAACGGCGCAGACTTACCTTAGCTATCGTTTCATTAGCTACAGTAGACGGAAGGACTGCAATTTATGTGTGCTCTCTGGAATTCGATCTACTACATTTTTAGTTTTATTTATCTAAACCAATGCAGTCTCATGAGCGATTGAGAGCTACACTTCATGCTGCACAGATATAACTTTGCATGTGACAAATAAGCTTCTTGAATCTTGAAATCATGAAGTAGCACTGTATTGTTCGAAAGAAGCAAATAAAAATTATGCAAATAAAATTTTCCCTACTAAGCCAGCAGCTTTGGCTAGTTGAGTTAACCAACTTAAGGGTGAACACGTTCAACTTAACTTTTCTCCCTTTCTTCGTCTTTAATGTTAGACCCCTAATTAGATCTCCTAGATAAAAGATCGCTGAAAAACTGAGTGAAAACTGAGGTTCCACAGTTCACTGATTTTTTTAAAATCTTTTCAATCTTTTGGAAAAATCAACTGTATTTAAGGCAAAACAAATCTGCATCGATTCCATATCAGTGGAATTTCTATTCCTCATGTGGCTCCTATTTCATTCTTCAATCTTTATTCCAGTTTATCATGATTTTGGGATAAATGATTCAGCCAAAAATGATACTTAAAGTGCTTCTCACTGGAAATAAAAAATACAGCTTTGAGCAGTACAATTATCCTATTGGGAGGCAGAAATTAGTTAGGATGGTTAAAACGCAACTGCTGCATATTCAAAATCCCAGCGCTGCTGTTATATCTGGGATCTTTTGGCATTTAACTGTATGCCGGCCCTCGATAAAACCAATGGATGGCTCCGAGAGAAAAGAAAACGTGCCTCAGCAACGCGAAATGGAGACACCCTGCGTTCCTACTCAACCCTAAGACTTTTCTTGACATTGAGCAAACCGTGTGGATGACATTGCGGGCGACGGGGCCTTCCTGATGATTTTACGGGAGGCAGGGTGTCGAGGGGAGCGAGATTTAACTTGTACAGCCCGCAGCTGGCAGACTCCGTTCCGGTCTGTCACTCTCGGCACACGGGAAGTACAGTAGTGCACGGTGAGCCGTTAAAAATGCCCGGAAGCTTCTCCATATGAAGCTCAAGGCAGCACCTTTAACAGGGGCGAGGCGACAAACCTCCCGAGAGACGGACAGACGTCCCCAGCATTCAACTGCCTACAGCAATTAAACACGGCATCAATTTTGGCTCCACCTCATGGAATCCAGGAAAAGTTAATCTGCCCCATATTTTATTACCGATTGAGAAACTTCCACTTGGAAGAAGCAACTTTAGTGTGGAAGGTGGTTTAGAGGATAATCGACCACAATGTCCCATTTGTTATTTATATGGCGTGATGCCGGTGCCCTCTGAGCCGAAATCAGCCAGGCAGATAGACTGGTTTCGCATTTTGTGATTTATTTTTTGATACCCAACCCCCACCTTAAATTGGTTTGTCGGTCTTAGGGGCAAGGATGTGTGTGTGTGTGTGTGTGTGTGTGTGTGGGGGGGGGGGGTGAGAGTAGTGTATTGGACCTTATAGTTGCTCGCTTGCTTGCTGAGAAATTTATTAGATTCTCCCTTTGAAAAAAGATGGCAATAATACCAGCACCAATAACTGGCCTGGTAAAAAGATGAACAATAGTTACGTAAAACGAACCAAGTACATGCAGGCATCAGATACAAGCTAGAAAACAACTAGAGTAAACACTCTTGATTACTGACAATTATTTTTCTTATTTTACGTTACAGGGTAGATGTTTGTTGAAAGGGAGGCTGGGATTTTTCTGACACATTCTTACAGTTGGGATGGAAATTTGAAATAAACAAACACTCAGAAACATTTGTACCCCAAAATAAAGAAGCTTCAGAACAAATAGTCAAAAAAAAAACAAAATAAACTGGTTTTCTACAAGCATCTGACACTCAGCCTGAAAACTTGGGTCTTGAATTTGGATTTGTGCATGTAACAAAGGCATTAAGATCTTGCCCCCACTGCCCCAGAAAAGATAAGGACTCCATTGGACTACTACTGCGACAGAAACACTCAGAAGGTTTGACATGTCATCGTAGGCATAGCCAAAGCCCCTCTGAGCAGCTTTGTCGGCTCTGACAAAATCCATACCACTAACAGGCTGAGACCTGGCCGAGTCAAGCAGGTGCACATTTATACCAGCCGCTGGCACTTACTGCCGTTAAGAGGTTTTGCTGCAAGCTATGCTGGAGGTCTGGGCAGATCCAATGTAGGCAGGGGCAAGCTCTGCCTACGTGAGTCATACGGGGTTAATATGCCCAAATATTTGTGCTGGCCATGTGGAAAGCTAGCAAAGAGGCACGCTACGAGACAAGTGCGACTCTTCTGTGAATCTGGCTCCCTTGCGCTTGCACTTTAGAAGGGTGCAAATATTACAACAGAATTCACTAGATCAGTGTTTCTCAGCCTGTTCCTTGGGGACCCTGCAGACAGTCCATGTTTTTGCTCCCTCCCAGCTCACACTAGAGGGAGCAAAAATGTAGACTGTCTGAAAGGGAGCTGAGAGGGAGCGAAAATGTAGACTGTCTGAAAGGGAGCTGAGAGGGAGCAAAAATGTAGACTGTCTGAAAGGGAGCTGAGAGGGAGCAAAAATGTAGACTGTCTGAAAGGGAGCTGAGAGGGAGTATCTGGGGGTCCCTGAGGAACACGATGGGAAACATTGCTCTAGATTGTCTTTTAGATTATGCTGGTTGCTGGTAGGTCTTCTCCACCTTGGAACTGCCCTCTCCACCCACAAGAAGTGGTGACTGGATATAGAGCCAGGTGAGGATTTTACAGCTCTTTGCTGCGCAACGCTATAGATGGCCGTATACTTCAAACGACTTCTGGACAAAACGAAATCGAACGCGTCAATGAGAACAATCAGTCGTACATTGAAGACGACGTGCTGCTTGGTGTGTTTCGTTACGCCACAACCCAAGAGGGTGCAGAATGCTTTCGATGTAGCAAACCCAAATACTGAATGCAAAGAAACATATCGTGCTGAGTACATGAGTCATTTTAATAAAGGGGATGACAGCTCTTTTAAAATGATAGTTAGTCTTTTTATTAACAGCTGTATTGGTTTAATATTAACAGGAGCATAGACAGGAAAGCCAACAATTTATACAACACTCCCGGCTACAAGCTAAAGATACACAAGCATTCCACGGTAAATACTACACAGTATTACTATTAACAGAAATATGTGATTTATTTATATTTTTTAAAGTGCAGTTAGTTGCAAAACATGTTGGTAAATGCATAATTAGTCCTGCTGACCAACCCCACGGCGTCACATTTACATCAGCCAATCGTGGACAGCAAGTGGGATCAGAACAAAGGAAAAAGTTCATCTCGGGGATCCTGCATAGGCAGCGCACCGAAACGGTCATCACCTCGTATGATGTCATATTGCCAAAACAGCACTGATTCCATCAGTGTCGTCTAAAATATAAACCATATTCATTCTTCTAATGCCATCATCACAAATGGAAACTGGGGAACAAATGGGAACTGGAAACAGCAGTGCCCACCCCACTGGGCACACTCTCATACGTACCCTTTATAGATGCAGAAAAAAATGCCTCCTCTCTGAAAATCGCAACCTGAGTCACCTACTTAATTTATATGTGCATATAAATGTGGCACGAGTGGAGAAAACTGGAGAAAAAAAAAACACAAATCTTTCACAGTCCTTCACCATGGCACACAGAATGTTGTGGCCTCCATTAGCTGGACACAAGACATCATATCAAAATGTCTTAAGGAACCAGCAAAGGGAAACAGAGAATAAAAAATGTATATCGAAGGTAGAGATAAGCACTGCCATTACACTCTATACGGCTTTTGTCATTAAGAAACATATAATTAATCACTGACTCCCGCTGCATGCACTGAGGTATTGTCTTGAAGAATGTGCTTTCCACCCCCTTTGTAATTTAACTCTGCTTTTTTTTAATTAGACAAACACAGGCAGTTTTGTGTCATACACACACAGAGGATTTGAGGTGACTGAGGAGTTTTTATCGTTTTCAGCACAATCCCCCCCCAACCCCCCCACCAAAAATAATTGAAAAGGAAACCGTATGCTCATTGTACCCTGTCTTTGTGCAATAGGCTCCAATCCCCCAACCCAGGATAAGATGGATGGATGGGTGGATGGATGTATAGATGGTATGCATACCGCCATTTACGCATAATTGACTAGGTGCGTGTTGGGGAATGCAGGAATGCACCTATGTTATGTTAAATTATCTAAATAAGACAATTAAAAAATTACCACTAGAAAAAAGAGATTACAAATTTAGCTGTGGAACCAAGTAGCCTTTAATGTATTTGACCTCAACAAGGAAAAGAAGCGCAAAAACAAATGGCAAAATAATAGCTGCAGAATAAAAAGAATGGCAGATGTGGCTCATGTCTGCGAGCTGCCTTTACGGCTACGTGGCGCGAGGGAGCAGCGCAGGAATCAGCCTGTGCGTAATTTACTAGCTATTATTTCCTTTCACACATCCAGAACCCAATGACTCGGGAGCATCACAAGGTGTCAATGTGAAAATTGCATAATTCGACATTTGCATCCAGTAATGACTAGCTGAAATATGGGAGGGGGGGGGCGGGAATTATACATAACAAAAGGTGTGTTGAATAAATAGGGAAATTACTCCTCTTGGGAAAAAAAACATTGTAAATTCTTTGGTTAGAAGATGTACTTATGTGTTTTTTTAATATTTCTTAGCAAATAAGATAAAAAAAAAAATTCAAGCCAATTGGGTAAGTGTGTCGACCGCTCACTTCCTGATCTAAAATGCAAATGATGTAAACAGGAAACAAGTGGGACTTTTTTAATGTAAGAGCCGAAGGAGGTGGCCCATCAAAGGACGGCTGCTGGGAAATGGGATCCCGGCCACACCGCGTCTCCTGCCAGCTTCTGTTCTCATTTCTCGTGACTCAGTCGCCGCCGCCACGAGCAGAGGGGAGGGCAGAACACACAGAGAAGCCTTAGATCATCTCAGACGTTCCGTCTGTTTTTTGTTTTTTTTTTGCTTAAATCTCCTCACAAGATCTGTCACGGGGGACCGGAGATCCACAGCTCTGAAAGCAATGTGGCAGCAGATTGGCACTCCGGTGCCGAGCGTTACAAAGTGAACAGACGTGAGGGCCCACTGGACCCGGGTTCTGTGGCGATGACTCTGATGTCATGAAATGGAAGGCCGTCGCTTACAAGCACGGCTCAGTCAAAAAAAAAATATATATATAGTATTACTATGACTCTATTCCTGTGCACACTCCAGCAGATATGACAGGGAACAGTGCACCTTTGAATTTGTCCCATGGATAAATGCTCAAAGCAGCTTTCACCAAAAAAAAAAAAATTACTCTGGCTCACTGATTATAGCAGTTTAAAAAAAAAAAAAAAAATGCACAGTGCATCAGTCTTACAGAAACATTTCACGACGGGAAATTTGTCCCAGGAAATTTGTCACCGGCAGCTAGTTAACTTACCAGGCCGACTTTCTCCCGGAAGTGGGGCTCACAGGAGATGTTTTGTCTCCACCCGCGCCCCCCTGCGTAATTGCAAATTAATGAAAGTCTCCGCGCACAATAGAAGACGCCCGAAAAAATGAGCAATTTACATACAAAATTAGACGGGTGCGCTCGGAAATGTCAAAGTATGCCCCAGACGTTTTTAATGACTTAAAAAGGACACGCCGAAGAAGCCGCAGCCTCCATCACTTTCTGGGTGACGGCAGAACGGCATAGGTGCCTTTTAATATTCACCAGGAACCGAAAAAATTCATTACAGCATATTTTGAGAACATCTTCTGTTATCCAAACAACAGAGGAATAAGACACTATTACGTTCCGATATGAAATCCTGTGGTATCATATGTTCCTTCAAATAAAGGCATAAGAGTGTTGTATCTTTTAATGAGATAAAATGAAATTCAGGATTTTGCATAAAATCTAGCTTTAATGCCATCACGTTGTATGCAAAAAGCAACTTTTGCTGTCAGCTATATATGCCGCAGCCATACTTATCTTTCATTTTTACATGTGTTCCATCCTACAGACTGTACATTCTCTAGGTGTGCAGTGACACACACTCTTATCGTTTTCCCCTCCCCGGTCCAGTCAGTATATCTTGCACAAACTATCCTTTGCTGTGAGGCCGTTTCCTGAACCCTAGAAATTACACCATACAGTACAGCTGAGGCAGTATATTATCCTTGGGAACAAACACAGAAGGCCAGGCTTCAAGGTAAACTCCATAGGGTTTACCCTCTTTGTTCTCTCAAAGAGAAACAGGTTCAAAATCAAACCCTTAAAAACCTGTTAATAAACAGCGATGCTGGTTTCTGGTGAGCGTTTTAAAGAATCTGAGATTGATTTGCAGGAAACAAAGAAACACCTTCCACAAGGACAGCTTACACGGATGAAAAGTACACAATGATTATGTAAGACCTTTGGAAAATGATGGACAAGGAACATTTGCAAAAAAACTTCGCCCTTGAACTTAATTTATGAAACAAGTTTACCCTCTTTGTTCTCTCAAAGAGAAACAGGTTCAAAATCAAACCCTTAAAAACCTGTTAATAAACAGCGATGCTGGTTTCTGGTGAGCGTTTTAAAGAATCTGAGATTGATTTGCAGGAAACAAAGAAACACCTTCCACAAGGACAGCTTACACGGATGAAAAGTACACAATGATTATGTAAGACCTTTGGAAAATGATGGACAAGGAACATTTGCAAAAAAAAAACTTCACCCTTGAACTTAATTTGCAAAACAAGTTAACTGAGCTTCTCTCCCAGGACGGCGCCCTGGTTCTGACCACATCAACATTCCAGAATAGAGGGGGGTTTCGTTATGTATTGCTCTAAGAGCGAAAATAAGTAATAGATGACAAAAAGATCACCCTCAGCCCACCCATGAGCACCATTGACACTGGAAGTTATTCCTGTCCAATGAGCTATATCGAATTTAAAAATCCAATCAAAAGTGTTTAGAATAGACAATCATATCTTCTCTGCAGGGGCAAATTATAGATAAATTAAGGTAACTAAGAACCACAGTGAAAACCACACATATTTTGTCACTGACTCAATGACAAATTCCATTAAGAAGTCATTTGTCTTTATTAGCCATCTCTGAACGATAGTTTGCTAAAGATCATTTTTAGGAGTGATTGTGTTCTTCCGCATTGTTGGCTCTAATGATACATCCTACAGTACCATCAATCTTCCACGTAAGTGAGATTAAGCTGCGTTTTAACAAAGCGATAATCATGTTCTTTAATGCTTCGTTTAGGAACATTTAACAGACATATGGACACATTCTTTAACTGCAGTGATGACCTGTATGTTTTGGACAGGTAAGCCAGAAAGACTCAGTGGTGACCGGCAATCACTTGCACTGAATTTTGTTCATGACTAAAAGACCAAATCTATGTGACACAGGGAGACTGTAAATACATGACGAACAAAATAGGGAAACGAGTTTCAAACTGCCAGCGGCAGACGTGTGAGGCTGCAGTTTAGCCGCAAGGCCGCAATGCCAAGGTGCCATTGCAAATCAACATTTGCACTTAAACTGAGTTACATGCTCTAATTTATTGAGTCGACAGCTTAAGTACTGGATTCCTGACTTCGATGAGTGGATGGAAAATCGCCAATAAGGTCGCATTTAGCAACACAACAGAGCACAGGAAGACTAGCAAAGCTAAAACTTTTAGCCTGAGCAGACCGCAGAAGGTGGCCATTCAGATGATGGTTTGAGCTGAGATACAGGGAGTCCCCACATTAGGAGGAGACAGTTGGAGTTGAGATACAGGTAGTTCTCAGCTTGTGAGGAGATAGTCAGAGCTGAGATACAGGTAGTCCCAGGGTTACGAGGAGATGGTCGGAGCTGAGACACAGGCAATCCTCAGGATGTGAAGACATGATCGTAGCTGAGATACAAGTAGTCTCCAGGTTACGAGGAAAAGATTAGAGCTGAGATACCTGCCGTCTTCAGCTTATAAGGAGATTGTCGGAGCGGAGGCAGTCCCTAGTTTACAAGAAGCTAGTCTGAGCAGAGGTACAGGCAGTACTGTACATAGGTTAAAAGGAGATGGTCAGAGCTGGGGTACAGGCAGTCTCCAGGTTACAAGGACATGGTCGGAGCTGGGAAACGGGCAGATCCCAGGTTACGAGGAGATAGTCCGTGTTGAGATACAAGCAGTCCTCGGGTTACAATGATTTATTCTGAGTTGAGAAACAGCTAGTCCCAGAGTTATGAGGAGATGGTCGGAGCTGTGACACAGGCAGTCATCAGGATGTGAAGACATGATCGTAGCTGAGATACAAGTAGTCTCCAGGTTACGAGGAAAAGATTGGAGCTGAGATACCTGCAGTCTTCAGATTACGAGGAGATAGTGGGAGCTGAGGCAGTGTTCAGGTTACAAGAAGGTAGTCTGAGCTGGGGTACAGGCAGTCCATAAGTTAAAAGGAGATGGGTGGAGCTGGGATACAGACAGACCCCAGGTTACAAGGAGATAGTCTGAGCTGAGATACAGGTAGTCCCAGTGTTATGAGGAAAAGATTGGAGCTAAGATACCTGCAGTCTTCAGGCAGTCCCTGTCATGGATGGCACTGGAGAACCTCCATCGGCATCTCAGCCACACCCCCCCAGGGATTCCAGTCGATAGTTCCGATCTGTGCAAGATCTTCATGGTGTGCCCAGAGTTTTGTCCTGTGTCTGATTACTGGTGTTCTGATTTGTGCTACGATTCCTAGACTCCGAGTCCCCTTCTGTACCATACGCCGATCGCCCGTCCCCTGCCTTAAATAAACGGGAATACCTGGAGCAGATCCACGTCAGTGTCTGTCTTCTTGTTCTCTCAACAGTCCCCAGGTTACCAAAAGATAGTTGGAGCTGGGATACAGGCAGACCCCAGGTTACGAGGATTTAGTCTGAGCTGAGATACAGGTAGTCGTCAGGATGTGAAGACATGATCGTAGCTGAGATACAAGTAGTCCCCAGGTTACAAGGAAATCATTGGAGCTGAGATAACCTGCAGTCTTCAGATTGCAAGGAGATAGTCGGAGATTACTTGTATCTCTGAGCTCTGTGGTTACAAGAGGCTAGTCTGAGCTGAGATACAGGCAGTCCATAGGTTATAAGGAGATAGTCTGAGCTGAGATACAGGCAGTCCTCAAATTACAAGGATTAAGTCTGAGCTGAGATACAGGTAGTCCTCAGGATGTGAAGACAAGGTCAGAGCTGAGATACAGGTAGTCCCCAGTTTATGAGGAGATAATCAGAGCTGAGTTACAGGCAGTCCCCAGGTTACGAGGAGATTTTTGGAGTTGCAATACAGGCAGTCTTCAGGTTGTGAGGAGATAATCAGAGCTGAGATATCGGTAGTCCCCAGGTTATGAGGAGATGGTGAAAGCTAAGACACAGGCAGTCCTCAGGATGTGAAGACATGATCGCAGCAAGTAGTCCCCAAGATACAAGGAAAAGGTTGGAGCTGAGATACCAGCAGTCTTCAGATTACAAGCAGATTGTCGGAGCTGGAATACAAGCAGTCACGAGCTTGTGAGGAGATGGTCGGAGATGAGATACAGGTAGATGCCATGTTACGAGGAGATGGTCGAAGCTGAAATACAGGCAGACCTCAGGTTAGGAGATAGTCGGAGCTGAGATACAGGTAGTCCTCAGGTTAGGAGATAGTCGGAGCTGAGATACAGGCAGTCCTCAGGTTACAAGGAAATCATTGGAGCTGAGATACAAGCAGTCCTCTGGTTACCGAGATTTAGTTTGAGTTGAGATACAGGCAGTCCTCAAGTTACGAGGATTTAGCTTGAGCAGAGATACAGGCAGTCCAAAGAATATGAGTATTTAGTTTGAGTTGAGATACAGGCAGTCCTCAAGTTATGAGGATTTAGCTTGAGCTGAGATACAGGCAGTCCCCAGATTATAAGGAGATGGTCGGAGCAGAGATACAGGTAGTCCTCAGGATACGAGGAGATAGTTGGAGCTGAGATATAGGCAGTTCTCACGTTATGAGGAGATAGTCGGAGCTGAGATACAGGTAGTCCATAGGTTACAAGGAGAGGGTCAAAGCTGGGATACAGGCAGTCCTCAGGTTATGAGGATTTAGTATGAGCTGAGATGCAGGTAGTCCCCAGGTTATAAGGAGATGGTCGGCGCTGACATACAGGTAGTCCTCAGAATACAAGGAGATACTCGGAGCTGAGATATAGGCAGTTCTCAAGTTACGAGGAGATAGTCATAGCTGAGATACAGGAAGTCCTCAGGTTACGAGGAGATATTCAGAACTGAGATACAAGCAGTCCTCTGGTTACCAGGATATGGTCGGAGCTGGGATACAGGAAGTCTCCAGGTTACTAATGAGCTCCGTTCCCTAACCCTGTCTTTAATCAAATTTGTAGGTAAGCTAGAATAATAATGCATCACATAATAACAGTAAATTCATATGATACTGTACTATACGTCAAGCCAATGGATCGCTAAAGCCACACAACGTTTTCATGAGCCTCACAAAGTAGTGTGTGCATTCATTATAACAAACCATTGCATTCATCTAAAATATTTAATACAATAAAATTTATGGCAGTCTGCTCATAAGTACAAGTTGTCCATAAATCAGATGTTATTAACTCGGGAACTGCCTGTATTGCGATTAAAATAACAAAGGGAAGACTGAGGTACAGTACAACATAGTTTAGTGGTTTCCATTTAAGACATTTTGGTCCAAGTCTAACACACGCATGTCACAGGCAGGTAATCAGGGGCGTTGGAATTTTTAAGTAGAATCAAGAGTGTCAGTGGATGGACATTAGAATTAGTTTGGAGGTGAAGGGGTTGAAAAGAACTTACTTACTGTCTAGTGACGATCATAATCAAATGGACAACTTGCGTTGTCAAACTACACTCATGTAAAATTAACATTT
>JAABNX020000143.1:21971407-21997895 GCA_015163995.2 Mormyrus lacerda
GTGCCCCCGGTGAAATTCACCTAAGAACCCCCTACTCCCCCCCCCCCCCCCACAAGGAGCAGACAATGTCATCAAACATCTTTAAAACCAGCCAGTGGTGGAAATCAGCAGCCAGCCCTAGACTTACTCTGCGGAGTGAGTCCTATGAAGTCGTAACACACTGACTGCTCAGCTAAACTGAAAGCACGCAATTACATCCTGTTTGTCAGTAATCACAGCCTCTCCTGTTGGAACAGTACACTGTCACACAGCATACAGCACGTAATATGAGAGATTTAAATAAAATAATTATGTAAAAGGCATTCAATTAACAGTTACAGCCCCAAAAGGATAGTAGTACACTGATGTAATTAAATGTGCTATAATTAATTGTACTTCCCTGCTTTGAAAGCCCAGGTTTGTGATTATTAAAGCGAACACCAGCTAGACCAGGGGTCCCCAACTGGGAGACTCCGGTCAGAATCTGGACCGAGATACAATTTAATCCGGACCGCGCCATTGACCACGATCGCCATGCCCCCCCGCCCCCCTGCTCAGCAAACGTTATCGGGGGCAGTGGACCTTGGCTTTGTGTTGCTGATGGGATTTAGCCCCGGGGAGAAATAGGGACCCCTGAGGTAGACCGTAGGTGGAGGGGAAAAGCAGGCGAGCTGAAGATGCACAAGGCCCAGCTCCTGCCCGTCGCCGCCCCCCCACTCACCAGTGCCAAGGCTCCAGCAGCCATCGTGCTGCGTCACACAGCGGAAGGGCCCCCCCCTCGGAGCCTCACGGACTGAGGGGGGCTCAGGTCGGGAGCGAAAAGAGCAGCAGCGCGGGTGTTGTCAGAAATGCCCCCGCAGTGGGGGGCATCTCACATTGCTGCATCATGCACCCCCTCCCCCCCCTCTCAAATCTTTCAGTTAGGAGAGCTGCCGTTCTGGAGAAGCAGTTTTTGCGGAGCTCACAGCCCCCCAGCTCTGAATGCTTGCTCACAACTCCCTCTATATCACTTTTTCACTCCCTTTTCTTAAAGGGCCCCATATTGGCACTGAAGAGCTAAAGCAGGCCTGTCAAATGAAACATTCTGCATGTGCTGTATTACTATTAGTAGTAGCTGTAGTATTGCATTGTTACTTAAACCTTGCTGTTGATCAGTATGATCAGTTAATTCTTTCAGACAGATGAATATTTTACTGGTTTGATTCAGGATAAAACACATAAAGGTACAACAAAAATTTCCTGTCCGTGATTTGACCTTGAAACATTTCAGCCAGTGATTAATGCCAGAGTTTCTCAAACTGGTCCCCGGGGACCCGCAGGCGGTCCCTAAGGTAGGGTAACACCGGTAAGGGAGCTGGGAGGGAGCAAAAACATGGACTGTATGAGGGTCCCTAAGGACCGGACTGAGAAGCACTGCTTTAAGCACTATGGTAGGCATGTGTCCAGCAGAGAGTGCACCTGGCCCAGGGGGCAGCAGCGGATTCCCTCAGGACTCAGCAGCCATCAGAGGAAAAGCACGTTTCAGATTCCACTCGAAGAGTCACCACTCCAAGCTAACACTGTTCTCCCTCAAGACCACCACAGTATTTAAAGCAACTTCAGGTCCCGGTCTATCAATAGCTGAAAGTCCACGAAGCATGTGATATTGAAAGAAAGAAAAAAAAAAGGAGAGCAAGTGAGACTGAGATTGGCTTGTCAAGTGAAGCAAGTCCAGTCTGCAAAAAAAAAAAAAAAATCAATAACTCAAGATCCCAAGTGGGTTCTTTTTAAACTCGCAAATAAATGGCATCTCATTACCAGTAAAGACCTACATATGTCACCGGCTGCACAGAGACGCTACAACTTGCCGCTTTGTCTGGGGGATGTTTTACAAATCGGTTCCCCGAACACACAGACCTCTACAAGCTGCTTCTCCTCACAGCCATGACGTCGACTCCCAGGACCGGATGCATCGAAGCTCATCGGGCCCTTTAGCCGCTTCTTTGAGCAGGTTCTGTGGGAGTTAATGGGTCCTATTCCATGTGACCATGTGCCCTCCTGGCAAGCAAGATAACAATCATAAAAATCATAAAACCTCACCTGTCCAGTTCAGATTGGATAGCGGTGCGCTATCAAGATAAGTCTGTTCATTTGATTTTGGCGGTCTACTGGAGTATACATAATTCTCCATCTGGTCGAATCGGGCCGGAACGCGGGCCTGGCTCCTGAACTCTTGGGAGAAGGCGAATACAGCCAGCCAACTGCTAATCACATTGGATATAGCCAGTGATGCATCATCGGTCTGTCTCTAAGACACATCAGCAAGAATTACTGGGGCTCCTTCGGCAAGGGAATGGGTGAGCGGGCTGTGAGCCTGGCGGAAGAGTTCGAAGGATCGAGAACTACTGCTATGAAGCAAGCGGAGCCCATCAATTAGACCCAGCGCTTACAGATAAGCTCCAAGAGGGAGACATCTTTTGCCAAGATTAACTCTGCCTCGGAAAAGAAGCTCCGGCCGTTTAATTATGGACAGTCCAGTCAGCGGTTAGACCACGTGGACACCTACGTGGGAAATACTGGGAGCACTGAGTGCAAGTGGGAATCCAGCTTGACCAGTACGGCCCACCCCAACATAGCCGGAGCAAAGAAATCAGTTTGTAGATGTGAGGGATTGGATGCTACAACCTTGTGTGAATGTGGCTTGGAGTGTGATCAAGGTATCAGGGCAACAGGTGCTGAGATGGAATACCCTGACCCACCGGGGCTGAATTAAGAATCAGAGGCTTATGCTGGCCAGCATGTGCAGTTATAGATGGAGCCTACACGGGTCGCGTCTCACTCTGAGCGCGGTCGGATCAAATGGGCCCGCTTTCTCACGTTGCCAGGTCGTGTCGGGCTTAAATGCCATCCGGAGGTCGGCGGCTAGGGAGAAGCAGGTGGCATGAAGCAGAGATGGTGTCGTGACGTTGTGGCTTAGCTGGGGATCGTCATCCAAATGCATCATCTTTCACGCCGCAAACTTAGTCTGGCATATGGTCTGTTATCCATGAGGTCTCAATCACTGAGTCTGATTGGCAAACATAGTTTACTGTGGTACTTCATACATGTAGAAGGAGGAGAGAGAGAGCAAAGGAAACAGAGAGAAATTTGCCAGTGCTGTAGTGGCAAAGCAGGCAAATTGTGAATAAAATCCCACTTTCTATTTTTTTTTTATCTAACTCTCCGTATTAGTACTTTATGTCCAATAGCCAACGTCCTGATTGATTAGCTTATTTGATTAGCATTTTTATATAATTCTTGTGTATGAAGTTTCCTTTATTATTTTCTTACTGCAACATTAATGTGTAGTACGCATTTCTGGAACACACCAACGTGTGTCATATCAGAGACCTGGAATTCACCTTTTTCAAAACGATTTTCCCCCATAAGCTGAGATGCGGCTGCTGTACATCTACATGTCCTCCAGAAAAATCGTTCATGGCAGGAAAAAAAAAAAAACACGAAAACGCACGTTTGTGTGATAACTGATGCTGGCGCAGAAACCTATCTGAGCTGGAAGACATCTGGCCGTGAAACGTGAGGCGCAGTAACTTGGTAAGCTGAGAAAAACAACTTTTAATTGCTTAAATGAAAAACAAGCCAGACTTAAAATCGCGATCGAGTGACAGTAAAAAAAAGCAACAGATATGTTTCTCCCTAAAAACTAAGTACTTTACATATTGATCAAGTTGACTTTGCCCGCAAATCCATACAAAGAATTCATTCACATGTGATCAATGAACAAACAAGTGCGGATGCAGAAAACCTCAAAACGGGATCAATCCAGAATATACATCAAGTAAAGATTTTTTTTTAAAGCCACAACATTATAAAGTATACATGCGATCAGAATTGACCGGTTTCCGAAAAATAAGACGCCGGCACAGCCGCTGCGTAATCGCGCAAACGATTGAATCTGATTCTTAAATATTTACCGTTGGCTTGAATCAGCCTCCTGTTATGTACCCTCCCTTGCCACCCTCCCCTTCAGTGCCATCCCCAGAAAATGCCAGTGAACGAAAGGGACGCTGCTTTAGAAATGCCGAGCCTCCATGACGCGAAAGGAGCGGATACTCAGCCCGAACAGCAAACGTAGAAAGTTGACATTTGCGAAACACACACGCAAGAATTGCGCAAGAAACTGCCGAAAGAGGGAGAAATGGGCAATGGACGTGGCAAACCGAAACGTTACCGAAACAGAGATGGCACGTAAAAATCCCTGGCATACAGCGCTCCTTCTTCGAGACTCTCTGGATTTTTTTAATGGCAGAAAACTCACAGGGAATCAGCTGGACAATTCGCGTTCAAGCCGATGCCGTTTGCAGAAGGGAACCTGACTTACCTACAGCCAAATCCAGCAGATCGGCGCACAAGAGGAAACACAAAGAAAAGACGGTCATCTTCCACGTATTTCGCAATAAATCCCAAACTCCATCTGCGTTTAGCTGCTCTCCTTTCCCGGGCTGCGTAACCCACACCATTCCAAAGGTGCGAAACCGGGCGGTCCCCGCAAACTGCTCATGGTGCGATTCGGATACGAAGAGAGGAGGAGGGGGGTGACGGTGGAAATAAAAGCGGATCAAAACATTTAGACACTTAAACCGAGGACAACGGATACGAACTTCCACTGGAGAAAAAAAGAGGAATGTTACGAAGCGCAAAGGTTTCCCCCTGCACAAGTCTATGGTCGCAGCGCTGCAGCGGTTGTGGATTAAAAAAAAACACAGATACAGATTTGGATGAAAATCTATGCTCTTCACTCAATGCTCATCCTCTCTCTCTCTCTCTCTCTCTCTCTCTCTCCCTGCCTCTTTTCCTCCCTCCCCTACACAAACACACACACACACACATATACATTCGCTCGCGCACTCATTTCACACAATTTCCCATAATTCTACCCCGGCTTTCAAAGCTTTGCCACTCTAATTCTGTCCGGTAATCCGATTTATTTCTGATGGATTTTGTCTTTCCTCTCTCTCCTCTTCTCTTCTTCTTAAAAAGGTTTTTTAAAAAAAAAAAAAAAACATCATTATGCTCTGCACACTGCAACGCGTTGCCCTACACCAGCCGGGGGGAAACCAGGACAGGAGCAGCAATATTCGGCACACTACACATTATGCCGGGTTAACCCGACTCCGAATTAACCCCGACTCGGTCTAACCTCATGGAAACGTCACCCACTGTAGTTAAGCGGCTTTGCACCGGATCGGCATTGGAAATACTACTGCCTGCACAGGGAGGATTCAAACAAACCCTCGTCGGCGCAGCTTCTTTAAATCCAGGGCTACATTGCAGTACCCTTGGGTCTCGTTAAACTTTTTGTTTTTGATCTCTAATGTTTTTGTTTCTTTTTACGACTGTGGCGGACATCAGCGTCGCCGACGCCTCAGCCGCGTAACCCGTTATTCGGGACTGCTGCTGGATGCCGCCGGAGCGCTTATGTGCCGTTTGTGTTTCGTCGCCGCAGCCAGCTATAACATGCACGGCGCTATCTGATCTTTTACATTTTTAAATAAATGAAACACACTGATTTGACGATGATTGTTCATCTTTATCATTACGGAAATCAGGTAGAAGTGCATATTTAAAATGATGATGCTCAGTAAACTCAGGCATGTATGAAGTCGACTGCCAATCTTTTATCGCGGAGTCACACAAGTCTCCCCTTTGCATAGACAAATGAATACCGCAGAGAGGTTACAATGCACGCAAAGAAACAAATGCACCAAAAATATTAATAAGATATTATATTATTAGAATCAAGCACATTTTTATTAACAATATGACAATGTAGACTACGGAAAATGCAGAGCTCCGAGAGGTGTCAGATCTCAGATTTTCGGGATTTATACCTAAAACATAAATGCTCTGTATGCATCATTTTGGGATTTCATAAAAGGGAACACTATATTTTGAAATGCTAATGAAAACTCGAACGCACAGAAATAGAACTGGGGCGGTGGATGTTTGCGACCCCCCTGGGTCACGATCCCACTGCAGGTGTGTGAACAAAGTGTTCTTAATATAATTATAGACCAAACAACAAGGGTTTAAAAGCCGTATCCAGGACTCGAAACAATAAATTAGCAATAAGTGCTAATTAAGCAGGTGATGTGGTCGGTAACCACAAAGACCGACCCCGAATCTGTATTCCGCTGGCTTTTTACGTCATCTTAATTAAATTCAATTTGCTTGGATCTATGTATGTTCACCTTTACTTTAGGCCTAGACGACCTGAATATAAACTCCAGCTTGATAAAACTAGACATTTTAATTATTTTTTTTTTCGCCCACGGAAGGATTGCTTAGCAAATATCAAGACGGGCGGTGTCAAAATGACGGGACATTTAACCAGCTCGAGTAGAACCAAAGAAATGGTTATGACAATCAGATTATAATAATAATAATTATTATTATAATTATTATTATTATTATTATGGAGACATGGGGGTAACTTGAAAACTGAAGCTCTTTGCGTAGAATCTGATTTTATTCCCAAGACCTGCAGCTCCACTCGGAGTCGGGCCGGCAACCCATCCCCTTTCCAGGAGGATGCGGGTCGGTTTCCAGCGTGAGGCATGCCAAAGGAAGGGAATATTTCAAAATAAATTGTTGCACACTTCCAACAATCGCCAAAACTACATCACCTGCGTAATTACACTGTTAATCCATTCGTCAGCAACTTTTTTTGTGTTTGACTTCCTACCAGAACTTTCACCACCTCCTGTCGGTTTCTTACACATAGTCGTCTGAAGGCAGCTGTCAGATTCCGCAACAAAGCAGCGCGACTCAAGCCGTGCAGTAAAACCTTTTACATTTCGTGCAAATGGTAGAAATCGCATTACGAGTCGCCATCTACTTAACGCTGACGTGCGGCTGCTGTCCGGAGGGCACTTTTTACTCGTTTTTCTGCACCAGCCTCAACGTCATTTTATACGTCTGTCTGAAAGGATTAAACTGTGTGTAATGCACCCGTTGAGTGGCCGGCAAACTGATATACTCCTACGGAGGTGAAATGTGACTTCAATCCAATTAACTTTATTCTTGTCTAGAGTCTTTCCCAACATCACTGCCCAAAAGCTCTTAAGAAGTGATTTAACTCGTATAAGAACACCATGCAATGGCATATGGAGATAATGGTATACAGTGGTAGAAAGCTAAATGGGAAAAATGTCCAGTATTAATATGACTGCTGATATATATAACTTAATTTTATAAATGTCATTTCCTGGTAAAGGAGGAGAAGCTGACTGGGTAGCACTGAGGCGTCCTTTGCTATGGTTGTAGGTTTGATTCCCACCCCTGGCTTGGTGTGTACAGGGCTTGTGTATTCTCTCTACGTTTGTGTGGGTTGCCTCGCACAGTCCAAAAACATGTGGTTCGGTGAACTGGATCTCCAATTTGCCCATAGTCGGTGAGCATTTGGACTGGCATCCCTTACAGCAGTGTTTCCCAATCCAACTCTCAGGAACCTGCAGACAGTCCACATTTTTGCTCCCTCCCAGCTCCCAGTAGGACCGGCTTGGGAAACACTGTCCTACAGGATGTACCCTCTGCCTCCAGGGACAGACTCCAGGCCTCCTGTGACCCTACATTGGATAGGCCGTTAAGGAAAACTGACAGATGGATTTCCTGATGACTCGACTTGGCGTTTGGTGAGCTCAGCATCGGTGGGTCCATATTGGGTCCTAGGCCCCGATTCTGCATAAATTCTGCACTCTTGTTAATAAGCGTGTCAGTCCCTGCTTGTATGCAACATGCCATGAAGTACTTGTCATGTTTCTCGGTGTCTGAACACTCTTCCGGAAAGGCTGGCATTAATAAATCATTCCTCATATTAATAAGGTTATTAGTATTACTGAACAGCCACAACCGATGCCTTCTTGGAAGAGTGCTTGTGAGTTCTCTTTTATTACTACAGATTATTAGAGGTTTCGTAATAGTTTATAAAGGAATGTATGGAGTTCTTTTGCTCACGGGCCGTGATGCTGACGGGATGCATCTGGGCGCCTGCATGTCCTCACAACCATCTCCCTCGAATGTCATTCCGGTGGAGAGAATATTGATGCTTCATTAACCCCCATGGGGTTTTTTTTCCTACTCCATCTTGGTCACCATGAGACAAACATGCAGGTGAGAGGATGCCTTGGGGTGGGGTCACTACACGGGGTCAGCCTGCATGTGGCACCCCGGGAGCCGGGGGTTAAGGGCCTTGCTCAAGGGCCCGCGGACATGTGACTTTTCAAAGTGGCGCCTTCCAATCACAGGGACAGAAGATTATCCTGCCCGTTCGTGGTCTCTAATTTTGGCAAGTGTAGGAGCCAAGACTCTCCCCACACCAAAAACACCGAACCATGCAGTCTACCTGCCAGTGAGGCACCCGGTCATGACATAAGTAACCTGGAGTCCTTCCTCCAAGTGACTAACAGCCAAGTTGAGCTGTACTGGGTGGAGGCGCTGTGGGGGAGGGAAAGAGAAAAGAGGAATGGGGCATAAGACTCAGTGGGAGGGGCGGGCTCCGGCTGCGGCCAGCCCTCAGCCACGCTGCATTACTGCTCCACATTGCATCTCTAGAGGGCAGTGTCAACAGCAATTTCCTGAGGCCGAGGTGAGCGTCACATCTCTGCCTGCGATTCTGCCTCCTGTGCCTCTTGCGCAAAGGGCCCGAGCAGATTAACCTTATCAAGCAATAAAAATATCATGTAAGGCCCCTATTTAAATTGTTTGCTTGCTTGTTTGTTTGTTCAGCTATAATGGAGGAGTGAGGGAGACAAAGATTACACACTATATATCTGTCCTTATCACAGTGCTTCCCTTTCATCTTGGACTTGAACATCTTGGGTTCCAGGGAGAACCAGGAAGCACAACTGTGAAAGTACTTTGCTTGACTGAAGATATCAGCTGGTTCTGTCCTTACAGTCTGGATGTTTCAGTAGAGCAATTCAGGTGAATCACCCAGCTCAAAGGTAGAACAGGTGTTCCCCTGCTGGGTTTTGACCCAATAAGTCTTTGGATTACCACAACTTGTCCACAAAAACCACAGTACCAGGTTCCTCTGAGATATAAAACCAGAACCTGTATACGTTTCTTCGAAGCAACCGACATGGGATCACATTTGATCCTTTGCGGATGTAAAGTGAAGGGAGGAAGATCGCCAGCTCAGAATTGCGGGGGAGGTCAATACAAGCATGGCAGCTGACCTGGATTTCTTCAGAGAATACTCTGAACAGAACCGCAGGCCGACGGTGGTCGAAAAGACAAGCAGGAGGTTTCGGGTTCCTTCTCGCGGAACGTGGCGGCCCGTCCGCCCACCTGCAGAAGTCAGTCCGACAGATGAAATCTCAGTTTTCCCCAGTGCAGGTGTGATGTGCTCCGCACTTTTTGCCTCAGCACCCGCACTCAGGCGTCTGCTGCCATCCTTAGTATCTTAAATCAGGCCTTTGTGCAGCAAGCAATTGATAACAGAACGGAAGCCTGAACTCGGGGGTCAGCGAGGCAAGGGTGGGGGGATTTAATCTGAAGTCCTTCATCCTCACTAGAAATCTGTGATACCCTATATAACCTTCTGCAGACGAGGCCTCTTTTACAAGGACATGCTGCAGACCAAGGCACTGACTGGTATTCCTAACCGGTACAGATCCACAGCCGGGCCAAATCACTGACCGGTCAAATGAAGTGTTTTTAAGTATTTTATCCAAAAAGGAAAAGGCAGCCAACAATTAACGACCAGGACATGGCTGTGTGGGGTGACTATAGCACAAGTTAGCAGAGACACGCTAACACGGCCAGGGGCCTCTGGGCTATTTGAGTTTTGATCGGGGCCCTCACTATTCCCTCACTATTCTCTTTGATGGTGCAGCAGAGGAGGTAGGAGAAATGATTCTGTCAAATTCGGAATTTTCAGGAGGTGATAAAAGTTGTCAACCAGGGAGGAGGTGTGGGGGTGGCATTCAAGAATCATCAATCTGATCAGTCGACCAATCAGCAGCCAAAAACATTATGACTGAGACATTCACTGGGAAGTAACAAAATAGCAACATTGAAAATGTTATGAAAGCTGTTTAAATGAAGCCCCTTATTACTAGACGTCCCTGGATGTGAGGCCAGGTAAGCCTGTGCATTGAAGTTAAAACAAAAAGTTAAAACCGTTCTTTCTGGCATCTGTGGAAACAGTTCACAGGCATCTGTGGAAATCTAACAAATTTGATTTGTGTGTGGCATTTTTATAGGGAGTGATGCTAGTATGGCGGAAGTTGGGTCACGGTAACCAGTAATCGGTGTCCATAACTAATAATAAAAAGGCACCTAAATTAACTAGCAGCACTAGTCCAGACAACACTACTGAACCTTCTATCAAAGCTTGTGATGATTAAAAATCGCTCATGGGAGTTTTAAAAATGCTCTGAAAGAAGAAATGATTGGTTCAGAGAGATAACCAATCAGATTGTACAGAAGGTGAATCCAAGCAACTACTGTATAGGAGGCATGAACAACCAATCAGATGTCTGACTCCTGCCTGGACTACAGTAGTTGCTTGGACCCACCTCCTATACAATCTGATTGGTTATCTCTCTGAACCAATCATTTTTTCCCTCAGAACATTTTTGTGTAAGTAAAAGATGCCATCCTTAAAATCAGTGAAACGTCTCCAACAATTAACTTGAGCGAACAGAACATGTATACTTTAAGCCTTTTGAAACTGCAGTCATTGGCTAACATGTTTGCCATGTTGCCATGTTGTTGGAGGATTTGACTCCATGTTATCATGATTGCTGTTTCTTCTTCATGAGCTGCTAATACTATACGCCGGGAAGCTGTTTAATGCTTTGCAGCTTTTTAATCCCCACAACATGCTGCTTTGGTTAAGCAACAAAACCTTACCCCGGAAGCCTCAGTAGTGAAGCGCTTCTTCTGTAATGCCAGTACATTTCCCCGCTTCTAAAAAAGCTGATATATGCATTTTTGATGATGATGATGAATGCAATGAAGAGACACGTGCATTTTTTTGCTTTAGAATCTTATTGCAGTATTAAATTTAAGGTGCCAGGGTGTAATGTTTACTCTGATCAACAGGGGGTGACACATCCCAGTGATCCCTGAGGCAAATAGAGCATAAAGAAAACTGCAGATCTCCTCCATCTCTCTCAACTCTGTCAGGCCTCTGGGGGTGGAATCGCACACTATATGCCCCCCCAAAAACAAAAAACCTGGCTCCCGGACTGCTCCCATCCTAGGCAATCTAGAGTTGGCAAGGTCGTTGATGGGGGACAGAGACCCCTGATATGATTAATTGGCCATTTCAGGCTGACATAAGACGTGTTACAAACTAAAAGAATCCATTCAGAATGTTTGAATACGGAATGTTGCATCCATCACTGATATAAACAAATGTAAAAACTCAATCCCAGAGAGTCTCTTTATTACTTACACAATTCTTTGTATAAGGATTTTTTTTCTCCCACTCTGATCTGAAACTGTCTCCATTAGTGGCCCTGTGTTCTTGAATCAGCCCTGTTGGTAAAGTAGCCATCAAGGTTGGCCTTGTTCATTTCCCGGGAAGATTTAATGCACTTGAATCATCCCACCCACAGTAATATTTGCTTCACAAATACAGTGCTTACGTGGCAAGATTAGATTATTATTACTGCATTATATTATTCAAAGCTTTTATACAGATTTACATCTGTTAAATATTTGCTGGAGAAATTCATGCTAAGTACCTGCTTGAGGCATTTTTTTAAGGATTCGAACCCATTACCATCCAGTTGCTTGTCTGGATCCTTTGCTGCATGCTTTTGAAAACTGGGCAATCTCTAGAGGTATGCAGGGAAACGCCAGTAAGCGCATTTTAATGACTCTGGGTGTGCGGAACATGACGAGGGGAGGGGGGGCATCGCTCCCTGTTGGGGGGGAGGGGGGCATCTCTCCCTTGCCTCCATTTGTGCATCAGAGCTGCGGCTCTGGAGCTCCCACACTGAGCCAGCATTCGCTCTCATAATGCCTGGGCTAGCAAGGTGTGTTTCTCAGCAGTTGCGAATCACCTCACCCTCCTCCCTCACACATTTTTAAATATATATGCTGTACTTAGTCATTGAAGGGGTGGGGGCCGCAGTCCAACAGTCTCCCCAGGATGTGTGAGTCAGGTGACCATGAGGGTTTGTCAGCTGCCTCCCACATGCACATCCCCCCACTTCCTCTCCCGGGGCTGTCACTCTCATTTACCGGTACCAAAAGTTGGAAAACGGCAATAAAAGAAATTTAATTTGACACTGACTTCGTGAGGAATCGGGTCCCTATGACACACCACCCCGCGGAAATGGGAGCCTTTTCACGTTGCACGTTTTTCTCCTGCACATGCCGAGCTCGGTCGATGTGCGGCGATGGTCATGAATACACAGTGAGGCGGGAATTAGCAGTATTGATGGGAGCGCCGTATCTTATTATGGCTATCAGGTTATAAATTTAAAGCCGTACCGCCTAATTATATTCACTGATGTAGAAAATCCCCCTGGCGACTCTCTGAATCTCAGCCTCCTTAAATGAAGCTCGCCGGCTTCACCGACCCTACCGCTGTGTAATAAACACCTAAGCGCAAGTCAAGCTGCCGCAAGCTTTTCGTATCGTACTTGTTTGTTTAGGTGTGAGAGAAACCAACGTTTAAAGTGCAGGAAAAAAACAGTGATTAAAAGGGAGGAGGGAGGTACGCAGGGGAGAACGGACCACTAGAAAAACTGGGACTGCTACAAGGCGTACGGCAGTAGCACAGCACACACACACAAGTGCCTCCCTGCCTACTGTGGGGGCTTCTTAGGCCCTGTTGTGCATTTCATTTGCATTTAAGACGGAGGACCACAGCAGGATGGATCGGAGGCAGGTTGGCGGAATTGACCAATGAGGATGGAGGGGCGGGGTCCTGATCGGTGTTAGTTAGTGTCTTCTGTCATGCGCCTTATCTGCCAGGTCAGCACGAGCTGGCCGGAATAGCTAGTTATGGTGGCTGTCTTGTTTCTCGAGTTAAGTACCCGCCCAGCTGGGGTAGTGAATGCATTTCGGTGATTAAATGCCAACACTGCCTGTGGTTTTCGGAGGACTGAGAAAGGAGCAACAGCTATTTTTCCAGAGGGTCTGGTGGTGTGTGATAGAGTGACCCTTTGAGCGGCACGTGCTTCAGCTGAAAATGTCAGGGCTGAGTGCAGAAAATGGAGTCTCCTCCTTACCCTCCTGCTCAGCAAGCTCCCTAACCGGGGGTAAGGAAAACCTCATGCTGGGGGCCGCAGCCTTCACCAGCCTGACGCTGACCCAGAAGTCCAAGCTTTCTTCGAATAGCCGGTGTATAATGGCTTCTTGAAAGGGAGCGACAGACGGGGCCCTGGTTAGTGGCAAGGGCTGGTAACCCGGCTAGTGTCTCTCAGAACCTTCACATCAAAAGGTCCATAGCTTGATTCTGGAGCAAGACCATCCTGCACGTTTCTGTTTTTTTTTTTGGGAAAATAACCGGGTCTCATTTCTTCTGAGAGTGTTCAGATGTATGCCTGAAGGATGGGATACTGCTCGTGTTGTGAATAAAAACATCAAGTGAAAAAAAAGAGCCTCGCAGGCGGATTTGACTTTTGAACTGGCTGGTGATCAATGGGACTCCTAATAAGGTCTGACTAAAAATTGTGTTTCGTCCCACAAATCTCCCAGCTCCGAGCACTGGAGTCTTCTGAGTCACACTAACACCAGCCCACGTACTACAGTAACTGGAGAAGAATGCATATGATCACATAGTGTCTTTTCACAAGTTCACTTTAGCACCATAAACAGAGTTTTCAGGTTTGGGGGAGAGTTCTGTTTGTTTGATTTGGGGTCTGATAAAAGTGACTGGGGGGAAAAAAGGCTTCAAAACTCACAATGGGTTGGTTTACTGGGAATTGACAGCCACAGTCATTAATGGCTCTCACTGGGTGAAGCCTTCTGTAACTTCAATCTCCCCTCTTCCATGACCACTTCGGCATTCCACATTAACGTCATTTTCTCCAGCCCTGTTTTAGTACTCATGGCACAATCTAGTTTGGCGCCAGCCAATCCCAAGCTCAGGCAGCATGCGTTGCTTGCTCGTCGCATCCAATTAAACATACATTTACATTTATTCATTATTCTAACGCTTTTATCCAAAGTGAATTAAAGTAGAGGGTCAGGTTGCAATTTATGTGCTCCCTGGGAGAAAATTGCTCCCTGATGACAGTAGTGAGGATTAAGGGACATTTTTTTATGGTGTAGGTGAGTTAGACAATCAGAATATAAATCCGTAAGAATGAAGGAGAAAATGGCACCTCTAAATATGCAGAAGAAACTGCACCACTATCAACGTTTGTTAGGAAAAGGAATAATGGACAGGTTGCTGAAAGATCGATACGGTGGATCAACAGCACCTTCATAGACAATTAGCACGAATGAATCCGTTCTTATATGTGTCACCATTTGAGAAGTTGATGCTTTGGCCTTTAAGTGGGGTTCAGGGATGAAAGGGCTGTGTTTGATGACAAGAGAACGTCCTTTAGCTCCATGAACCATTACCAATTTATGTTTTAACCCCAAAAGCCACATACAGGGTGCATTTTCGTGGCAAAGCTGAGAGACCCTGGGAAAGACCATCCCGCTGTAGCAGTCAAAGCTGGCCTTTAGGTGTATATTTGTTTAGTCAGTGATCTAAGGGAAACCATAACCCATTACAAATTGGTCTTTTTCTCCAGAGAATTTCCTCAAAAGGTTGCCCTTCATCTTGCAGCCCTGTCCTGTGCCCTGAGCCCCCTGGGTTAGGGTCCAGCTCCCCTGTCACCCTGACACCCTTTACAATATGGGTGGATAGATGAAGAGCAATTGAGCTTCATAAGGAGACTCTGTGCAGAGATAAATAATACAGAAAATTAGTGCTTAGGCAAAGGATGGAACATACCTCAGACCAAAGTAATTTAAGGGTCATAAAAAGGCACAAAGCATGTGGTATTTACATAGAAAGATGGATGATATTGGATGGATTTGTGCCTTCCTTTTTGTTGCTTCTGTCAGTTTCATCTTCCAACCTCTCATCTCTGCCTGGTCCCTCAGTCAGCTTTTACCTGCTGTCTCTTCCTGATCCCGCAGTCACCTTCCCTCCTCTTGTCCTAACCTGGTCTTCCAGTCACCTTCCCTGCTCCCTTCTCTTCCTGGTCCCCCAGTCATCTTCCCTCCCCCTGTCTCTGCTTGGTCCTCCATATACCTTCCACCCTGCTATCTCTGCCTGGTCCTCCAGTCACCTTTCCTGCTCCTCTCCCAACCTGGTCCTTCAGTCACCTTTTCTGCTCCCATCTCTTCCTGGTCCTCCATTCACCTTCCCTCCTCTTGTCTTTTCCTGGTCCTCCAGCCACATTTCCTCCTCCTGTCTCTTCCTGCTCCTCCAGTCACCTTCCCTCCTCCTGTCTCTGCCTGGTCCTCCAGTCACCTTCCCTCCTCCTGTCTCTTCCTGGTCCTCCAGTTCCCTTCCCTCCTCCTGTCTCTGCCTGGTCCTCCAGTCATCATCCAGTCTTCCATTTCAGGCTTGTACTCATTGTCATTCTGGCAGTGTGATTATCAGTCTGACTGCACAAACAGGAGCTGTTCTATATCATATCTGAGATGAGAATTTGACAGAAGTCACGTGTCCCCTTAATTCTCCACTACCGATACTCTGAGCTAATATTGGGCCGCATAAAACAGGCCCCTGGCACAATTTTGCATTTAAATAGACACACATACCGCACTGCGTTTGTCTTGTGACTAGATAAGTGCCTGAGAGAAATATTTAATCGACTTAGCAGTGTGAGAAACAGTAAGCTGAATTTCATGTGGACAGCCAATGTAGTGGCTTTGGGGAGGCGAGAGAGCTGGATTTGTAATATTTAAATGTGGGGTATTTAAACAGAGACGGCAAACAAACTAGATGGGGTGGCTTTCGAAGTGGTGTGTGCCTGGTAAATCCATCCATCCATAAGCTGAACACTACCGCCATACAGCAGCACATCCGGAACATCGCCGGTCCATTCGCAGCGCAGCGTGGAACCGGATGCCACAGATCTCTGATACTCTTGATTTTTTGCAAAGGATTTACTGTGTGATAATACTGCAGATTTGAGCAGTTCTTGTTCTCACTTACGGCGTTCTGTGGTGTGTTTAATGCTGTTGTACTATCAGGACAAGACAGTTACAGGAACATTGTGTTCATTTCATTATCTGGAAGGAAGTCATGAATCCCGATGACACGTCAATAGCCAGACATGCATCTCACCCAAAATGCATTGCTCCGGCCCCAACACTTCACAAACGGCAGGGAGATACAGCGGCATTAATTTCCGAACCTCCCTGGTTCTTTATATGAGAGGAGGGATGGCTTGAATCATAAAAAATGTACTTAGGGGATTTCGGGAGAGGTTGTTATATTCTGTATCCCACCACCTTGTATCTAGTTTTCTCGACCAGGTGATCAGGGGCCTGTATAGAAAAATAACCTTAGGATGTGACCAGAAGCCTAAGTGGACTGCACACTTTGCTTTTCAGGACTGGGGACCGGGGTTGGCCCGTTGTGGACGGGCGGGGAGGACATGCCACTCTCTAAAGGAAGATGGATTACGCCTTCCTTTGGAGCTAATTAGCCGGCGCCTTTCAGGGACCACGTTAGAAACACAAGGTCTGGGCAAACTGTGTTGGGGGGGGGGGAGGCACCCTCACTCAGACAAACAGAAACACACACATACACATACACATATAGGACGGACTCATTAGATAAGCCAGGCAGCACTGGAGTGGGATAATCAATTACACACCCCTTCGAAAACTGGGTGATGAAAACAGCGGCGGGGGGGGAGTCGCCGATAGAGATACATGAACAGTAAACTCTGCATCACCTTTAAAGGCTGTTACCGATAAACTGGCCACTAATCCTGTTAAAATATCACCAAACCTTTCACGTTGCATTGCCTCTGGGTGCTTCCGTTGCCCTCCCTATGACTGGGTGGCAGGCGCGAATGCAGGCCATCCAGAGGAGCCCCCGGAGGAAATTCCCCGAAGCCTATATTGCCATTTTACTTTTATTTTCATTCGTTATTTTCATTCGATCAGTTTCACATAACGCAAACATTGTTAGCGTTTGACAATACGCACCAAATAATTTGCACAAATGTTTACTTATGGAAATACCACTAATGTCATGCACTAATTTTCCGATGGGGTGCGGATAAACTCTATAATCTGATGCGACGACACATTAAGCAACACAACCCTCATGTAATTTAAATAAATCAACAGAAAGTAAAACAGTAACGACGTAGCTATTTATAATTTATTGCACGTGTTGCTGATACTCTTTTTAAAATGTTACCATCAGCATGTAGACAAACCTAATTATGAAGATTTCGTACAAGAAAAGCATTCCCCGGTTTATTCTTCTCAATTATCATGCATGAAGAAAATGAACATCACTCCTTTTGTCTCCCTAGTGCATTATCGCGGTCCTCTCTGATACGTATCATTGTTTTCTCATTTGTCAAGTATATGCACTTTCGATAATAAGGGATTGATATGCAACTGCCAGGACTCTCAGTCGTAAACACTTCACATCATTTTTTTTTTTTTTTTTATCAGGCAAGACATTACTGATTATGATTAAGCGCCAAAGTGCCCCTAAATGTCCATGTATTATAATGTAGGATTTGATTGAATCTGTTCCTTCTTATCTTTCTGTTGTCTGTTACTTTTGACCATTAAAACCATCTATTCATATGAAAATGCCGTTTACCTTTTTGCAGAATTATTGAAATTCAACAGTAGAGAAAAGAGGGTTAAAAGGAGTCTTTATGGTCTCAAAGCTTTAACAATTAGCTTTCAGTCCATTCCTGATCCATTCGGCAGCACCAGAGTGGCACTGAAATTGAATGATTCAGAAAGAGCAGCATTTAATTGACCCCCCCTTCCCCTTTTGCACCAGGGGTGACTGCAGACTGAGATCAGCTGATTGTTTGAGCTACATGCTGCCTCTTGTTACTCATTTCTAAGGGTTCAAGTTGTGATTCCATAGATTTGGTTAGTTCCTTTGTGCATTTTTAAAAACAGGTATTACTTGGGGATTTTAGAATCGAAAAGCAGGTCTCTTGAGTCCATGGCTCATAAACTGCAGGACACGTCCCCCACGGGGATTTGCAAATAATTTGGAAGATTCACGAGATGATTTTTCGGGGGATGCTAGTATTTTTTTATTGTTCTTGTAGCCACGCGCCCCCTCCCCCCGCATCCACTCGGAAAAAGTAGCAATCCATTAGCAAATTTCATCATCCAGTCAGAAAAATTTAGCACACCCAGTAACTTTTACCGTAATAAAAAGGGGTTGTGAGACTTGACCAGAGTTTTCTGGGGGAGTTTGCAGATACAAAGTTTGAAAATAAAACACCCAAGCTTTGCAAATACAGTATGAAGCCAGTCTGACTGAAATTTTGTGAAAAAAGAGATTTGTATTTGTCCTGTCTATGAGACATATTACTGTAATCTGTAAAGATATCACTGAGTATGATGTCATTCTCTGTATAAGCATTTATGGATTTTCCAAGGACATCCCACCTGCACCAAGGCTAATAGCGCAGTCATTGACTCCTGTTTATTCATCATGGACTCCCTGGGCACTCTGGGTCAGTGTCATGCTACTTAACTCTCAGACTTAGCCGTCGGAGTCAGTCTACCAGTTACAGATGGCTCAGCGACCTGATCAGCTGAAGATCAGTTGACAAACAGATCATCAAAAACATTAACAGGACTCAATATATGCAGCAAGGCTACTGGTGTCATGATGATCATTAACGTTTTACCAGTGGGGGGCACTGTGGCTGTGATCAGCAGGTCACTGATTCAAACCACATGGGAGTTTAATGCCCTTAAATCCCGGCTGTGCCAGGGACTGGTTTGCCCAGCTTCCTCAAATGTACGTTGCTTTGGATTAAAGCATTCACTAATTAACTAAAAATGTAAATAGCTGATATTTCCCCAAAGTGACATTTCAATCCCTTATTCAAAGATATGACAAGGAAGCCTTACTGGGATCTATAAAACACACGGGCCCTTGTTGGCAGTCCACACGCTAACACACCCGTCTGAACACTATGACATAGTCTTGGCTTCTTAGAAATCAAAGGGAAGAAATGGAGGGGAAAGAGGACATTTTAACACTGAAAATCTAGTTTCTTCGGAACTGGAATTGATTAACATAAATAAGAATTCACAATGAATGTTTGAGAACCTGGTACTCGTCTGCATGTAAAATGAACCATTTTTTTAAAAGAAGTATTTAACAATAACCGCTATTGCCAATAATTTAAAACAAATGTGAAGTATGCAGTACCTGCAAAGCAAAGAAAAAAAATCCACCAGGGTTTTCCTAAAATGTTTGTTTCTCACACTATTCAGATTGTATTTTTTCTTAGATGAAGCTGATTTACATGGAAAAATTCACATTGCTGACACAAACGGAGGACTGACTTTTACCACCGCAGGTGCAGTGTCATATTATGAGTTGTATAAACTTTCAAAACAATTTTTTTCTGTCATTTGAGCCTTTGCCGAGGTTGTAATTTTCCTCATTGCCAACCAATTCCTCTCACTATTTTCTTTGGAGAAAAAGCAACCAGGATCTCCACAATATGCAAGTGACACCACACGCCTCAGCCACTCAAACTGATCTAAAGATACCCGCCAGTGGTAACAGTGACTTAGTCATCCACCGTGTCCACGAAATAACAAAATCCGCCACACCGTTTATCACCGACCTGTCAAAACATGCATTCTCCCTTCTGATCCGTACAGATTCTCTGAGTCATTTGGACAGGCCAAAAGAGGGACGGTCACTCAGCTCCTCTTCTCCCTCCTGGAGACTCGCTCTCAGTCGTGCCGCCACCGCAAATGTTGTGGTGCCGTGAAAAAGTGTTTGCGGTGAGTCATTTTTGAGTTTGATGGCCTTTTGAACCTTTTCACATGGATAATACGGGGGATGGATAACTGTTTTCCTTAAATAAACAAGGAATGCTAATTAAAAATGTTAATTTAATGTGTTAATTCGGGTTATGTTTGTGTAGCATTATTTTTTTTGTCTAAAGATCTGAAACAATCTATTGCAGCAAATATACAATCATTTAGGAAATTGGTAATGGGACAAATACTTCTTGATGTCAGTGTATTTCACATCCCCTGCGGACCCCTGTCCCGCTCACTAGAAAAGCTTGACGTCCCTCACACTCGGTGCATTGGTGATCTGATGCAGCTCAGTGAACGCTTCTCTTGTGTCTTTCGTCTCTTCCTGTCTAGTTACAGTCCTGTCACGTATCCCTCCCCCTCTGATCCCTGTCTGCTTACCTCCGGTCCCTCGCGTTAGTGGGGGACACTGACTTCTTTGCTTCTATGACCCTGATCAAGACCACCGCGTGTCATCTCCATTTCTCTCTGCCGCCACTCCTGTGTACTGCATTTGGGTCTCTGAGTTTTTACCGTTGGTCTGTATCTGTGACTTTTGGGATATTACTCATGGAAATGCGTCCACCCTCCAGAACCGCAGTCTCTCTATTTACCAGGCACCATTCAGCAGGTATTTGTGCCACGCTGCCGAATTCCCTTGCATGGAAGTGAGGCCACGGCCTCTTTCGGAGGAGCAGAGACAGCTGACGCTGGACTCGTTTCCCAAGCCGTTCTGTTGTGGCCTGAGATCACAGCTGCAAGCAGAAGGTCCAGGCAGTTTAGCAGAGTGCCCCCCCCACAGCGGTTTAGCATTGTAGATGATTCCAAAGCAACACAAACACAGTTGACTTGCCTGCCGTGCCTTTCTGCTCCTAGTTGTACAGTCAATGCAGGAATGTTCACACTGTTAAGCCCCAATTAAGTACCTTATGGGCCAGACATGAGAAAACCTACAGCAGGGTTACACACAGAAAGCAAAATAACTCAGCATTTCACAGCCTGGATCCCCTACTGCGTGCAAAATGAAATCCTGGTTTGTGCTTTAAGCAGACAATCTTAAACATCACAACAACTGCACCCTCCGAAAGGTATGTGCAAACAGCCTTATGAACCTTAATTCATGTTTTAATTCCAGAATATTATTTTTAGATTTTTACTTTTTTTCCATCATCATGGGTGTGTCAAAGCAGTTTAACGTCGCCCCCTCATGCTTCCTTGGCATTTAAATCACCATTCTTTCTCTCCAAATGCTGCCACTCGACAGATGTTTCCCCACTGACACCGTCTGCCCATCAGCGGAGACAGGCAGAGACCCGCCAACTGGCCTGCGATGTTGATGCTTTGCATATTAATCTAGACAGATATGGCCGAGTCAGAGGTCAGGACATCCTGATGTTCATTTAAGGCAGAAACACGAAACTCCTCTGGCAGCCCACATACCTGTTAAAATATAATAAATCTTGAACATTCTGTGTGAACAAGATATGTTATCAATGACAGGGACTCCCGAGTATTAATTGTTATTCATGACAAATCCTTTAATCAATCATGACAGGAGTGACTTGTCAAGTTTTTTACGACGGGTTTTGAGCCGAGCACGTCACATAGAGCTATTTAAGTCTCTCCTGAGTGATTTACTTCCTGTGTTACTGGTGAGCCTGACCTGCAGTAGTTTAATATCAAATGTTTTGTGGAACCACAGAAGCACTTTTCTTTTTGTAACGTACCATTACGGGAATGTCTCCAATTGCAGCTGCGGCCAGATATGTTCTGAAAATGCTCCAGAGAGGAATTGTCAGGTCAGCTAAATGCTGCTAACCCTTATGTCCGCAAGTAGGACAGAGACAAACTCGCAACTTCAAAAGCCACGTCACGTGCTGTGGGCTGAGATCCCGGGGGGCATCAGCTCTGGAGTGCTAAGAAAACCACTTTCATCACCTACCGGACCTGCCCGGTTTTCATTAACAAAAAAAAAGAACAATTTTTATGTTCAGCAAAAACCACATAACCCTTTAGGAAGGGGGAAGTGTCTGGGGTGAACTGCATACTCCAAACGGCTGCGAGTGTCAGGATACACCGCATTCGCCATCGGGGCCGGTGCCAGCCAATGTGGTGCCCCCTTCACCACGGGCACCCCCATGAGGCAAAGTGACATGGGCTGGCAAGCCGGTGCCCTCGCAGAAGGTGGCTCCCTAGGTGGTAATCCATGTCGCTGTCAGATGGAGCGCCTTGACCCACGATGTAGAAAGGACTAAAAGTAAGATCAAAATCAGTGTTTGAATATTTTTTTTACCCAGGAAGAAATTGCTTGTGATTACAGACTGCAGCATACACAACTACAGAAAAGAAAAAATAAATCACATGCAACAATTTCCATCCATATCTTTTCTATTCCATATAGAAATGGTAATAAATTAGTTATGAGTGGGTCATCATAGTAAATATTGTACAAGAAAGAAAAATAAATACAGACGCTCCTCTACATATAAATTTTCAACTTACAAACTTTCAGACATACGAACGAAGTTCCTTGGGCTCCCGTTTCCTGTCCGCAACATCAATTTTTTTTTCTGTACGCCAATTCCGCCTAGTACGACTTCTGGCCGCTACCCCCGCCGCGCAGCAGTGTAGCGCGCGTACTCCCAGCATCCTAGTTCTTTGTACCTGCGTATACCCTTAAAATGAGGTTGAATAATGACTTATGAAGGTTTCGAGTTACGAACGGCCGTTCGGAACGTATCTTGTTCGCAAGTAGAGAGGCATCTGTAGTTAAATAGATGAAAAAGGTCATATTTTACATGTGCCCTGTGTAAATCAGAGGCTGTACAGTCTTATAGCTCTTGTAAGGGATGGTTACCTGAGGCATCCGGTGGAGCGTTTTATGATGACCAGTCTTTAGCTGACTGTGAAGTGGGTGAGCAGCATAATCCATAATCCACTGACGTCTGGACAGCATCCTGCTCTCCAACACAGCATCAATATTGTCCAGTTCCTCCCCAAGAACCAAGAAAGTAAAGGCTAAAGGCTATGCAAAGGCAATGTCATCACTCTTTGTTATGATCTGGGCTATAAAAAGGACAAAAACCATTAAGAGAGTAGGGGAGGATTCACCACATAACAAGGACATAAATTCAAATGGTTAACAATCCACAGAGAGATAGAGATGGGGTAGTTTGTGTCCCAGACCTCTACGCGTAAGACATCTTCATTCTTTTTCTCCTCCATATGCTGGAGTTGAAAGCAGAAAGGTTTTTTTTGAGTCTGTTTGTTTGAACTGATTGGCTGAATCACTTCACAACAGTAAAGTGGACGGCGTAAGTGATCATTTCACGGGCTGTTACATGGGAAGGCAATTTTTGTAAAATGGAGAAAGAAATGGCAGGTTTGTTCTGAAGGTTACATTAGTAGACAGTTTCATTGCATTTTGACACATACGTGTTTCATATAAGAATCATTTGTCTTCCTTTATGGAATAAAAATATCTTAAAATACATAGCACAATCATTTTGTTAAATTCCAATGCACGGCCCCAATAGCCCAATATCCAGCATAGACATGATAACTTGTCACAGTGGGTGACAAAAGAACCTGAATGAGCATCAAATCCAGAGAGCAGAAGTTTATTGCAGCAGGCGATAGTCGTACTCAATCCAGATGAAAACCAGAACAGGGAAAACAATATCCAAGGCGATCCAGGGCTGTGGGCTGCACAGTCTCCCTGAGTGGGCAGGGACGATCGGCGGGGATCCCTTGGGGGGGGTGGTGTTGCCGTGGAGGGAGTGATGCAAGAGGGGAACCCCCGGACAGGTACGTGACACCAACTCACCTCAGTGCATGTCTTTGGTATGCAGGAGAAAAGGCACTCAAATGCAGTGTCAACACGCAAATGCCACACACCACGGATAGGATTCAAACTGTGGGGGTGTGAGGTTGTTGTGTTACACACGGCACCCCGCACCTCGTGACAAGCTCACTCATACCTATATGCATATTTGATGCACCTGCCTCTTTTCAGTGACCTCAGTATCCATTTTTACTGGAAACGCACATCACCGGTTATTTATGCTGCTGTCTGCCGCCATATAAAATGTATGGACTTCAGACATCTCCTCAACTGCAAGACTTTCCCCAACACACTAGCGTGCAGAGTCACACTGCATTTTAAGAAGCATGATTATGTTGACGTTAAAAGCAATAGTGTTTCACCAACTGTGAACCACAATAAAGTCAAGTGCAGGGTCCTTATAAACACAAAAAATAAATTTCTATGGCTGCACCTCATAGCCAGCAGCATCCAGATGGTTCAGGTCAGGTGACCGGTGCTTCCGTCCTATCAGGTCAGGTGACAGGCGCTTTGGACACAACAGGTCAGGTGACCGATGCATCTGTCCTATCACAGCTTCTTCAAATGCCACACCTTTCTGCTCTCCTAGTGTAACGACAACTTTGGCCAATCAAGTTTAAAACTTCACTTTTTTTTCTTCCAGTTATTTCTAGGTATAGTTCATCCTGAATCCTTTACACCAGGGGTGCCCAAACAGTCGATTGTAATCGACCAGTTGATCACAGAGTAATTCTCAATTGATCGCGAAGTGCGTTGTAAGCGTCCGGGCACTTGCATGCGCGCACATTTTTGAGTATGCAACTAATCTTGTACTGTAAACATTTAGCACGTAAACAAAGTCCATATGACTTATATGCAATGTGAGTGTGGCTTTAGTGAAGAAGATCCATCTGGAGCACCTTTTCAAAATGATGCACAGAAGCATCGAGACCGAGGTCCCAGCCAAAACAGCCAAACACAGCCGAAAAGTGCGAGACCTGAAAAGTCAGTTAGCAGCACAGCAGTCAATTTTTACCGAGCCGAACACTAAAAGTAAGGTTGCATCTTCCCAGTGCCAACAGTCCCACTAAGGTAGGGAAATACATTTATTTACACTTTTTCAATTTGGAGAATTACCTGGACTTGTCAGGTTTTGTTGTCTGCATGGTAACTATGCAGAAAGGCAATAGCTAGAGTGATAGAGTAACAGAGTAACAGCTATGGCTCCCTATTTGAACTGGTAGGTCCTGGCACATTGGCTACTTAAAAAGTAGATCTTGGGTTAAAAAAAGTCAAATTTACACGATTCATAGATAAGCTGAAGTAATAACAAATAACGGTATATTTTACCATATGGCTGACAAATAGCATTATATTTTATTATGTACACATATTCTCCTCAATTATATAATTCACCAGGCTGCTAGTTAACTATTTTCCCATATTAAATGTGACTGAACTTGTGTAATATATTGATAATAAATATCATTTATCTGCATTTTTTTCTTAAACCTAGATCTGCATGTTGGAACATATTTCATGCTGGTTACACTCTTTACGGTCCTATTTACCAGTTTACATCTTTCTGATACATTAAGGATATTAGTCCTCCAAGAATGCAAATGAATAAAATGTACGTTTAGGATACATATTTGGGGCATTTACATATACAGCAGTATTACTCGTTATTACGATTATTGTTCATTGTTTTGCAATCAATCAGTGAACATAGATTAATGCAGACTAATGGAATGGAAATTCATCCCTAATAGAGATGTATCATCTGCATGATATTTTATTAGAAAATATGCAGAGCCGCCCTGTGGCTGATGACCCAGGGGGGTCATGTGATTCCATCAGGCCTGAAACCTTTAGTGCCCCCCCCACCTCACATGGACTGAGACTGAATTGCCCCAATAAAACATACAAATATATAAACAGACACAATTTGTTGCGAACATGTCTGGTAAGCAACTCAATAGTGTCACAGCAGCGATAAATAATATGTATATATGAGAATGTGCGGTCAGGCCCGGATGTGCAGCCTCAAACAAAACGGCGTCGCACCCGGATGTCGTGGCTGTACAGACGGACCCTCAGCTCGCGTGACAAAAGGCAGAATGCGGACATTAAGCCTCAGGTAGGACCAGCAAGTCCCCGGTGACCGTCGTCAAGGCGGAATCCTCAGTTCGGGTGGCCCCTTAATCCATGTTGGGGGGAGGGGGGGCTACTTCGATGAGCTACTTCAGGTTTTTTAATCTACTTTAAAACTGAAATTGTCCTGTGCTTGTCTAAACGATTCAGTTCTTGTGCTTGACTGGTTTGTTTCCTTGACCTAAAGACTCATCCAGTTGTTTCACATTAACATTAGTGACACATGCATGGTTACAGGAGACTGACCAATCAGCACACAGCAAGAACTAAGTGAAATCTGGGTCTTTTTAACTGAAATGGTTGAAATGGTACTTCACAAGCCCCGTCATTGCTCAACTCATCTCTATCCTCGGGGAGAGCATGCGCGTTTAGTAAGGCAAGTCCATGGAATACTGGGGCTTTGGGGGAAGGCTGGGTAATATTAGGTATTTATTTAGAAGCCACATCCTTTTTACAACCTCTGACGTTTGAATGTTCTGACTGCAGTTGAAATGACATGGAAACAGGTCAACTTATCAAGCTACTAAC
>JAABNX020000143.1:22003355-22032363 GCA_015163995.2 Mormyrus lacerda
GACACACTCACAGGATCTGATGAGAGACGTGCTCACAGGCTGTAAAGGGAGACACACTCACAGGATCTGATGAGAGACGTGCTCACAGGCTGTAAAGGGAGACACACTCACAGGATCTGATGAGAGACGTGCTCTCAGGGTATAAAGGGGGACACACTCAGGATCTGATGAGAGACGTGCTCTCAGGGTATAAAGGGGGACACACTCTCAGGATCTGATGAGAGACGTGCTCTCAGGGTATAAAGGGGGACACACTCACAGGATCTGATGAGAGACGTGCTCTCAGGGTATAAAGGGGGACACACTCTCAGGATCTGATGAGAGACATGCTCTCAGGGTATAAAGGGGGACGCACTCACAGGATCTGATGAGAGACGTACTCTCAGGGTATAAAGGGGGACGCACTCTCAGGATCTGATGAGAGACGTGCTCTCAGGGTATAAAGGGGGACACACTTTCAGGATCTGATGAGAGACGTGCTCTCAGGGTATAAATGGGGACACACTCTCAGGATCTGATGAGAGACGTGCTCACAGGCTGTAAAGGGAGACACACTCACAGGATCTGATGAGGGACACGCTTGCAGGCTGCATGTGCGGTATACTGGCCGAGATCCCTTTCTGTAATGTTGATTGCTCCGGTGTCCATCGGTCATCGGTTGCCTCTTGGATTGTCGGTTCTTCCCTCTGCTGGAGCCCACTCAGGATTGGGGGGTGGATCCTGCCTCCCCGGCGGTCGCCGCCCACCCACGTTCAGCCGCATGGCTCATTTCTGTGTGCCAGGCCCCCCACCCCCTCCCAGCTCGTTAAGAGAACACTTCCATGTGGCAGCTCACGGGAAAACACGGGTTCCAAGGTTGGGGGCGATCAATCAGCTTTGATCTTTAACAGACGTCCCCACCCACTCGCTCCCCAATTATACCTCCTGCCCAGTTTTTCCAATACAAGTTGCCTGCAGGCATGGGAGACCTTAAGGGGTTCCCCTCGGATGGAGCAGGGAGGAGGGACTCTTCATTGTCAACTTTCCTCCGGCTGGATGCTTTTAGTGAAGCTCGTCAAACCACGCATCCATGTGACATGTGCATGTGCCCTGCACTCGGTTCCTTACACAGGAAGGAATGGTGTGGACTAGGGTATGTGGAAGCTAAACACTGCGTATGTAAACTGCACACAGCTACACATACAGTACACACTCACATACACACACGCAAGTAACTAATCTGACTTTAATTACTCTATTGGGTGCAGTAATTAGTCAGCCCCCGATTCACATCATAATTAGTAATCCTGCTCAGTCAGGGATTGTTCTGCATTCTATTGTCCTGGCATTTTTTCCAGCGTACTCCAACTTTTAATCGTATAACGTTATAAATAAAGCACGCCATGGATAGATGGGAGAGAAGGGTATATTGTGTAACCCTGTTTGCGGCATTAATAAACCCCAGGTCTGTATGATCCCACTGCCGTTCGGCAGTGAATAATTAAATGCTCCAATCGATAAGTCAGAGACGCTTCCTCTCTACGCCATTACACCATTGGTTAGGTAGGCAGGCAGAGTACAGGGATCTGGTTCTCCCCCATCCCCCCCACCACAAGCCAGGAGCGACCGTGGTGCAGAATCTGGCGAAAAGACTGACGGGGTTGAGTGGCCAGAGCACGGAATTGTGGTCATGAGACCTGTGTGGCACATTGCCCTGCTGAATGGAGAGAGCTGTCGCTGCTCCACTGGGCTGGTCCTGAGTGCTGAGATTAATGTAGTGTGTGGGCCTGAGCGCAAGATTAATGTGGGATGGTAGTGAGGAGCTAGTGGAGTCCAGGCCTTGTACCGAGGCACACTAGAGGGAAATCTGGTAGCAAATCCGGCCTTGACACCGATCGCTGTCCGGGTCCTAAATCGCCCCTAGATTGGAGGGGAGGGATGTCCAGCAGCTTCTGTCGTCACACCTGCCAGATGGGGCCCCCGTTTTTTTAGTATTTTTGGTAGAGGCTGGTTCACTGAAATGCCCAGAATGCTAAACTGACAGGGATTTCAGCGAGGGGGGACTAAGCAAAAACCATCCAGCTGTATCTAGTGGGATGAGCCAAAACAAGGCAGTGCTGAGGATTGGTTTATGAAATATGATGCCCCCCTCCAGCATGGCGTCCCCTCCAGGACAGTGCTGTAGACACGTGCCCGTTGGCAGCAGCCAGCCCAGCTGCGGATCTTCCAGCAGGCCCAGGTAACCGCAATAGCTTTTTAATGTGCGCTTCCTGGCCAATGGAAGCACAGCTTTCATCGCGCGCGGCTGCAGAAATATTAAACTAGCCCAGGATTATTTTTCAGTCACAGCCCATTAAGCAGTGGGAAGCAGAGCCAGGGC
Organism: Mormyrus lacerda; assembly: GCA_015163995.2. Lineage (NCBI taxonomy): Eukaryota > Metazoa > Chordata > Actinopteri > Osteoglossiformes > Mormyridae > Mormyrus > Mormyrus lacerda. The sequence goes on from JAABNX020000143.1 coordinate 22,005,715, forward strand.
TGCGTGCACACACTCTGCCTGCACGGGTTTACCCAATTAGGCCTTTAATTTTTTATTAATACAGCACAATGTTAAATAAACATGCAAACAGCTTTCTCGGCGTGTGCCAATTAAAGGCAGTTTTATTTGACTGCTACTTTAATCAGGTTATATTTCCCCACTCGGTGTGCTGGGGAGGATATGGAGTTTAATTAAATTGTATTACTCTGTACTTCCTGTCAGGGCTGTTTATGATTCCGGAGTAATCTATAAGGGCATCAGCCATTGATTTACCCTTGGATTAATAAATTACGGCGCGGACAGTACCATGGCGATAGTCGGCACAGGAGAACCATAAAAACAAATGGGCGGAAACAAAGGAGCCAGTGCCAGGGTGACGTTTATTATCCTCGGGGAAGCACCTGCCAGTGTCGGTCTCTCTTGTGGACATAGGCTCAGCCTGGCCTCTCTGTCGACACTGGCTACTGTTGTCCTTAAAACCCGAGTGCCGGGACACCAGTGTGCCGAGAGCCACTCAAGCCACACTGCCTTTCCCCCGACACATGCGAACCCCACATTGCCGCTGCATTTCCCCTGGCACACGTTTCCCGCCATGTTACCCCCAACACATGCAGACCCCACCTTCCTGCCACATTTACCCTGTCACATGCAGACCCCACCTTCCTGCCACATTTACCCTGTCACATGCAGACCCCACCTTCCTGCCACATTTACCCTGACACCTGCAGACCCCACCTTCCTGCCACATTTTCCCCTGCCACATATGGACCCAGTATTCCCTCTGTGACTCTCCTGGGACATGTGGACCTCGCTTTCCCATTACCTTTCCTCCGGAAAAACCCTGCATTGCCACCACATTTTCCCCTGCACATGAGAACCCCGTGTTCCCACCACGTTTCCCTCAGCACATGTGAATCTCGCGTTCCACCGCGTTTCCGTATTATTCTTCCTCATTGCTTCTGTCTGCTCAGCTTAATGTCTGCCCTCAAAGACATTAACCTTCAGGTGCAGTGCGATATAAATATAATTTTTCACCAAACCTGTTTTTTTTTTTTTTCCTGTGACCATGACAACATTCTATTATTTATTTGTATGTAACACGCTCTTAGTCAGATGTCATAATGGAAGGGGGAGATGGAAGGCGGAGATGAGGAAGACTAACAGACTAACAGCTCTGTGACTCTCCCACACCCATCCCCAGAGAGCTATGAGGCTCAGCACTGTGTTCCTCCAGCTGTTTTTTGGGGGCCGTATTCAGGGTGCAATCTCCGGGCTGGCTTCTTCACTCTTGAGACTCACCAGTGATTCGACGGTCAGGTCAGGTGATGTTTTTCACTCTGCAGCAGAGACTGGGGGACGAGCCTAAAGAAGGTGTGATAGATATGGCGCCGTCGAGTGGTGCCCCCGCCCCACCTCTTCCCATGGTGCAGCCGCCCCGGCCTGATTGATGTCCTGGCACTGGCGAGGGGTGCCGGCCATATGGAGGAGCTGGTAGCACTGCTGTGTTTGGGTTGGAACGAGGTCCCGACATCAGCGACCCGCCGAGCAGGCCTCGGGCCGGGAGTCGGGGCCTTCGTCGGGGCCCTGCCAGAAACAGGCCAAGGAAGTGCTAACAAACAACAGCACCTGGAACAGCAGAAGTGGCCTCAGAGGGCCCCGATCCAAGTGTGGAAACAGTGGCTCAGGACAGACGGTTTAAAAAAAAATATCTGAATCCGTTTCGCCCTCTGGAGTCGGGAACGCAGAAGGGTCCTGTAGCAGGAGCGAGCGTGCGCACACACACAGGCAACAGACTGAGCGGCGTGAAGGGGAAAAGGGGCCTGAAGTGGCAGATAAGAGGTGGAGGGAGAGAAAGAGAGAGAGAGAGGTTAAGAAGTACATTGTTATTTCCTTCCCTTCTGCTGCAGGCACTTGTTTTTAAATTCCTCTATCTATCAGCCTTTGGATAAAAAGGAGTAAATCAAGGGCAATCTGAGCACCTTTAATAACATGTGGCTGGGGGTAACACAGACCCAGACTGTATCTCCCAGCCCCTCCCCCTCGCCCCTGCGGTTGGCCCCACACCTTGGACCCTCCCGACCCCCAAGGCCCCGATGTTGAATTATTAACACCGTTGTTTCTTCTCCTTATTGCAAACTAGAAAATACCAAGCAAGCAGCTAGCCTCTGGGGGCAAATTGGGCGGGGGGGCATATTGGCATAAGTAATTGGGTGGAAGGCATCGGGGCCGGGGTAGATGGGCATGGGGGGCATCGGGGCCAGGGTAGATGGGCATGGGGGGGCACAGGGGCCAGGGGGGCGCATGCAGGCACGGGAGGTATGCTGTCACACACAGAGAGATGCAGGCAGCCTCTGGCTCCCAGGGCGACTGTGAGAGCTTGATGCAGCACCAACTTGGGCTTTGACAAGCTGTTTTTTTCCCACTTGCTGCATTTCTTGCACCATCCAACCAATAAGGTCATGGGACCCATGGCACTTTTACACCCCCCAGGAAGGCAAGTTTTGCAGGTGTCTGCAGTCCTGCGGGTGAGTCCCCAGGCCCACACGTTACTGGCTGCTTTTTATACTATACTCCCCCCCCCATGCTGTACGTACTTCCCACTGCAAACAAGTATTCTGTCCCCCTCTCTCTCTCGCTCCCTCCACCACCCCGTCTTAGCCTGCTTTCTCTGAACGGCATCTCACCACCGCCATCCTGAGCATTGCCACTGACCCCAGCCACATTTATCCTGTCACATGCGGACACGTCTGCGGCCGCCGGTACTGGCCATCCCACCATGGGGTTTGACCCAGTGAAGCCTGGGAGACCGCTGCCTGCAGCTATAAAGAGTGACACCGTAACGTCAAGCCCCCCGACAGCCCCATTAATAACTGTGACACACGCGCCTCCTTACTTTTGTCTTTTGGCTATGAATGTGATGTTTGCTGTTGCTGGCTGCCTGCGAGTTTGTTCTTCTTAAATAGCTGGTGTTTGCTTCACACCCGTCAATCATCAAAGAAGGTAAAATCAGGGCTGTGATGAACCTCCAGGTTGCTGTCAGGGGGTCACAGTGCACCTCTCTCTGTGTGATACTCCTGACGTTTCACTTTTAAAGGTTTTTGTGCGTCTGTGTGTGTTATAGCACAGCCATTTAGACTTTGATGTTACTGTGAGATAAGGGTCTCACTGATCGCTGCCCTCTATTCTTTTGTCTCTCTGTCCATCTCAGAAACCAAACCAGGAAACGGGTTGTGCAAATCAGGAACCATCACCCTCTTCGGAAACGTGGTGTACAGTGGCCTTCTGAACGATCACTTCTGGCATTTCGGGGTGCCCCTCGTCACGAGACTGGTGAGTCACCTGCCCCCCCTACCATTTGTGACTGCTGCCTATCCACGAGGCTGGTGCCTGCTGCTGTATTCTGGGAGGGTGTTGCTGATGGTGCAGCCTTCTAGGACCGCTGAATGGGTTCTGGTTCTGGTTCTGGTTCCGGTTCAGGTTCCGGGTGCTCGTGTGAAATGTGGGGTTTCCCACTTTCCACTTGTTACCAATATCTTTACAAACAAACAAACGTTTGCAGTTTACGGTATTAATAATTCAAACAAAAGTTTTCGCTGAAAATTAAGGCTTGGAATCTGGAGTTTGTTACAAAACACAAAAAATGTAATAGGCACTGGTGTTTGTCTCGTGTGTCTCAGAAGGTAGCAGTATTGCTTAGATCCAGAGGGCCTGTGATTCACACCCTGCCCCCGCTCTCTTTCTGTGGGGTTTACATGCCCCCCCCCCATGTCGTGTGGGATTCCTCTGGCCACTTCAGTTTCCACCAGCAGTTCAAAGTCAGACTAATTGGCATCTCTAAACTGCCCGTTGTGTGTGATGGCATGTCTGCTGTCCAGAGTGTACCTGTGTCACCTGAGATAGGCTCCAGCCTCCCCCCCCCCCCCACCACCCTAAGCCTGACCAGGATACACAAAAGATGGATGATGTCTGTCTGTCCTCGAATGTCTTACATGACGACTGCAGAGCCCAATACAGGATCACTTGGTAAGGCAGGTTTCTGGGTGCTGACAGGATAAAGGATCTTCCATAATTCAGCTGGAAAACAAGTCCTGTGTGTGTGTGTGTGTGTGTGTGTGTGGCGGGGGGGGCAGTTTATGATGGCTACTGCATCAGAGTTAAATGTGTCATCAGGCTTTGTGCTTGTGATTGATTTGTTGCTCTGGTTTCATGCCTGGAGTCTGCCGGCTACCTAATGAGTGATGTCAGCGAGGGCTACTCTCTGCCCCAGCTGCATGTTATCTCAGCCCTGCCAACCATCGGCCTGAGAGGAGACCTCCTCACCTGAGCTGAAACAGTTTGATTTTTTGATAACCACTCATTGTGCCTCGTGGTGGGGGCCGCTCCATGACACAGCAGCCTAATACCCTGTGCATTCTGGGATAGTTCTCGGCGTCGGCAGCCCTGTATCGGGTAAGCGGGGACAAAGAAAGGGGGGACTCATTTTCATTCCGAGATTCCGAGAAGGTATTCCGAGATTCCGAGAAGGTATTCCGAGATTCCGAGAAGGTATGCGTGTGGCATTTAGCATCGTGAGGGGGTCATTCCCACGCAAAACTCAACAAACATTATCTTGCGCACATTGACGACACGCTAAATGATTCAGAACGTGGCACATCTGCTTCGGCAAGGAGGACGTGGGAGCAGGAATCCACGCCGGCCTTGGCAGATGTTCACACCGGCCTCGAATTCCTTAAATATTTTAACAGCTTCTTAAATAATTGAGAAAAACGTGATTGTGACAGTGCTGCGCTCAGTGTCTAAAAGGTTACTGCAATTATAAGACCGTAAAAATGAAGGAGTGTAGAGATGGGAAATGCTAACGGTGAGTGCGTAGCGCAGACGAAGGGTGCGTCTCGCCGGTGCGTTACATTAGCGAAAAAGGATCGCTCTGACTTTAGTGTTACATTTTTTGCTTTTTTGTTCAAATTCCGGGTACTATAGAAACACAAGGAGGACCTTCTTTGCTTATAAAATTCGGGGTCAAGAATAGGAAGCGGCAAAAATGTGCCATGAGACGAACCTTTTGAGTGTGTGTGTGTGTGTGTGTGTCGGCGGGGGGGGGGGGGGTTCCTGGGAAAGTCCTGCCTCTCCATCCCCAGCATTGTGGGAAGCTCCTCCACTGGGACGGCGGATTCATCCCGACAGGCCTTCATCAGCGTTGGACCCCTGGTGTGTGCCATGGTTCCGGGGCTTTACTCTGATGGGGTCTGTCTTTGTGCTCCCCACACTCTGACCCACCCCTCTGTCATTTTCACATACTCTACACTTTGTCACCTCGGGAGCCCAACACACTTAGACATAAACAGGTAACTTTGATTGGGCCGGCTCACGTGTATGTGATTATGCCTCTCAACTCTCCTTAAAATATTGTGTCTTAAAGATAACTGAAAATTTAAATTATATGTAAATAAGCTGTATTTTTTGTAGCCAGCGCACGGACGTCTGCTATGGATGGCTGTGTTACTTAGACGGCATTTCCTTTCACTATAAGGTAGCCCCCCCACCCCCCTAAAAAAAAGCATGTCCATTTCACTCATTTGCTTCTTCAGGTAAAAAAAGAAAACGACAGCGGCGCTTGAATTATTTCCAAGACCCGCTGTGTTTTCAGCCAATATGGCGTCCCAGATGTGTTCACCTGCCGCTTGCCAACAGTACCTCCTAATTAAGACGAGCGGGCAAAGCGGCGGTCGCCGCGTGGTCCTGGAAGGATTCCCTCACCCAGCCGTCATCCAGCTTGGCCCATCTGCCCTTTCGTAATAAGAGAAATAAAAACATTTTGCTGGTCAGAAGAATGCCGGGGAATGAGCAAGTGACGAGCGTGGGGCCAGCCGTGACACGGGCACGAGGCGAGGATGCCGGGCCTGCTCATGGCTTGTCGGTGGTCAGACACTGCAGGAACTTTACTGACCCTCAAAAAAGCCTCCCTCCCGACTTATTGGACATGGGTCTTTAATGCTACGTGGCATCACCAATGTCTGAATGGTGCTGTTTGTTTCCACGTTCTGTGATCCTGTTATCTTTTTGCTCGGCCCCCAATATGCATATTGCATTAGACGCTGCACGTCTTTCGGTTTTTACCTGTTTGTACTTTGTGCTCTTTAGAAGTTTCGCTCGCGTCCTCAGTTTTGGGTCAAGCAGCGCTTGAAGCACAGCCTCTCCTGTCAGCTCCCGCTGTCCCTCTGCAACTACGCGGAAAGATTGGAGATGTCGCAGCCCTGTCCCTCACCCCTATGCTGGCTTAGGGCATGGAAATAGGGTCAGGAAGCAGGGCCCGGCGATATGGCCTTCCTGACGACAGGCGACAGGATAACAGATAAAGGAATGAAAACAAGTCACAGGGCATAAGAAATGTACACCTCTGGCTTCTTATGAGGACAGTCCTGCTCCCTAACGGAGGGGGGGTTATCCTAAACAACCAGCGCCCTGGGCATGGGAGATAAAAGACACATTGCATGATGGGATAGCGAGGGAAGGAGAAGGGAGGAAGGGCAGGGGAAGCCCCACCTTACTCATATTTGGGAACTGGGGTCCCGGAGAGAGGGAGGGCAGGGATTAACAGAAGTTATAACTCCTTCGAATCCTCAGTTTTTTTTAAAAAGCTACTCTTCACTGCTTCTTTTTATCGTTTTACCTTTTTTCTAATCCCCGAAAGCCGCCGTGCATTAGCTGTTGCCGGTGGTGCTCTCTCCTTTAAGTTATTTATGACGGGGACCTGAAATAGACTTCAGGCTTTGATAAAATGTTTGCTTTAATCCAACTTACCAGAGAAGCATATTTCATTTTTATTTCCCATCAGAGATTGATGAGAATGAGGAACTGCATTGCGCTCAAGTGACCGTTAATGCAAATCTACCGCGACTAGTCAATTTTATGCATGTAACATATATATTTATAATATTTGCATATATACATATATTAAATGTTAATGTAAACATGGAGAGCACAAAACCCTATGTAGATAAACAGAAAACGCAGACACTCGCTCACGTGAAGACGTTGATAGTGGATGTGGGGGCTAGACTGTGACCCGTGATTGTGGTAGTAAAGCTGGAGATTGTGCAACCCGGGGGGGGGGGTGGCGTCGTCTCTGCATCGGCCTCCATCATGCCTGCGGGATTTAAGAGGTTAATCGTCCGTGAGCCGGGTATTGACGATGCGGTTGGGAATTTGCTGAGGCAGGCGAGATGCTACAAATACGTCGACATCCCCCCCCCCTCCCAGTCAACACATTTTTGCCTCCAGTCATAACAAAGTTGGGAAGCCCTTTCATTAGGGATACTTGTGTCACCTTGTTATAATTGCGTTGTTGGATAGATGAATCTATTTTTGGTGCCCATATTCTGCAGAATCAAGCTGAAAATTCTGAAGATGAATTTGTTTGTGCGAATTTGTATGAAAATGGAGGAAAACGACTTGGTAACATGGAAAGGGGGGCTTTCGGGATGGGGGCCTTGTGTCAGGCATCACCATGTATGAACCTCTTCCACTCTGTGTACTGAAAAGTACCAAAATATATCTTCCGCTATGACGTTTTTTTCATACTATTAGAAAAAGCCATTTTATCATCACTGGTAATGAATTTGTCATGAAGTATAATTGAACCACCTGAGTCATCAGTTGACTCGGAGTCAGTCTTTTTCCTTTCATTCATTTCTCTGACAAAAACAACACAAATCATTATAGCTATATATTGTGCATATTGTCACATCTCCAATAAAAATCTTGGCAAATACTTGTGACACAAAATCCACGCTTATGCCAATCGGATTCACTATTTAACTATTCCAATATTTCAAAGTCCATTATAATGTACAACTCATTCATTGTTGATGTTGCTTAGGCAACACTTTTTAATCCATTTATGCATATTTCATCGCAACCTGTTTGGGACCAAGGTCCAACAGCAATGCCAAGGTTAAGGCTTGAATGGGCAGTCAGTAAGACTACAGCCAAGGTCGGGTTCTGGTCAGGTAATTATCTGCTTCGCACTCCTGACATGGGCCGGTTTAATCTAACCATGGCTGCCACTAAAATTCTGCCAGCGATTCTGAAGCATGACTGAGGGTTTGTTCCTGCTCCAAAACTGAAGATGGGATCTCAGCATTTTGCCATCCCTGCTGATCTAACAACGGGGGGCTGTCCAGAGCTTTGTAAAGTGCCTTCTCATGTTATACAATTTCTGAATCATTCTGCATGCAGACCATCTATACCGACAGCACTTTGCTTAGGAGTCACATTTTCTTATTCTTACTTTAAATGTACAAATTTAGAATTTGGTGATCAGTGTTGACACACCACAGCACACAGTGCAGAACAACGAAACGTGTCCTCTGCATTTAACCCGTGTGTGACATCATGACATAGCAGAGGGCAGCCAAACCTGTGCTTGGGGGCGGCACCTTGCTCAGGGCACCCCAGTGGTGCCTTGCTGGTCGAGGATTCAAACCAGCAATCTTTCAACTACAAGTGCACTTCCGTAACCATTAAGACACCACTGCCCACAGACACCTCCTGCTCACAATAAAAAAATAAATAAGGGGAGAGTGTAAATACAATCCCCCCACAAGAAATTATGCAGTGGAGATTCCCACATTTCTTGAATTCGCAGGGGTCAGTGCAGCCGCAGTGCATTGGCCTGGGTGAACCACCTGCGTGATCATGGTATATCCCCTGCCAGGTAAGTAAACTCCTGAAGATCTTTTAATTTTCTGAAGATCAGCCTCACATACTGGTAAATGCTTCATTGGAACCCCGATTTCACTCCTTCACCCCGGAAGCCTGCTACCGTGTGGCCCCTCCATAGGGCTCCAGTGAGCATCAAAAGGCTGTCACGTGGGGTCACGAGGTGTAGTGACGCCCATTCCCAAGTCTCTGGGTGCTTTAAAAAATAATACATTGGTTGTCTGTCAAGCAGGGGAAGCCTAGGTCTGACATGGGAAATAACAATTGCGGTGTGTGGTAAATAGCTGAGCTCAGCTGTGTGTGTGTGTGCGTACACGTGTGTGTGTGTTTATTTGGTTGGAACTAGGGTTCTGGGTACGCCAAATTTTCCCTGCACTCAGAGATTAAAATTGCAGCACGTGTCTGTGTTTGCCTGGACCAGAAAACGGCCAGGCTTGCTTTTAAACCCAATGTCCATTTCGCGTCTCGCATTTCCAGCGATGTGCCTCAGTACGCACGCAGCATTATGACGCCTGAACATTTCCATTACAGTTTATTTGGTAATTACACAGTTTGTTTTCTTTCCATAGTTTTAGTGATCAGTTATCTTGGATAATTTCTGCTTCATTATCTCTCTCCTTTCCCCCTCGACCCCGGTACCATTAACCGCTCTTTACGCTCCATATCACTGTCACTCAAATGGTGCCATCATTGAGCACATTTCCCCACTTAAGCTGTAATAAAATAAACATCGATGACGAATCATTAACCGGTACGCCACCTAATCCAGCAATTTTTAAGAGCCGGGGATAGATTCATCACCAGTAATGATCCATAACTGTCAAACCGTTTGCAGTCTGCATTAACGCCTTCAACCTTACGGCTGCACGCCTTCACTAATCGTGGGCAAGGGGCAGGAAAGTCTGATCTGCTTCTGGTGCTGCTGATTACGGGGGGGGGGGTTGTCCTTATTTAGCTGAGGTCTCTGTGACTTCACAGGGTAAACAGACGGTCAAAGGGAAAGTCAAGGCCTTCTCACCCCGACAGGTGAGCTCTGACGAGCCCTTGGAGCTGTCAACCCCTCTCGCTCTCAGCCAGGGACCCTTCAACCTGCCGTTCCGGGGCACTGCCGTCGCCATGGCCACCACATGACCCAGCGTTCACTCAGGCGTTCACTCTTCAGCTTGGAACATTCAGTGGAATGATTTGTATTGTTTGTTGATATGACGTGCATTTGTCATTCGTGTGTAGTTTTCCATCCATGCTGTTTACAAAGTGACATAATCGGTTATTAATGTATATTCCAAACCATTTTTTTGGATTTGTTTTATTAAAAGATCCAGAAAATAGTGAACAACATTCAAGACAACATTAATTTGATTGGCTGATGATTTAATCCAGAGTATCTTTTCTGGGGGGCACTGTGGCAGTCTCAGTAGAGAGTATCAGGTGGGCAGAGTTAGTGCTAATTACTTCCACCTGTTCCCCTTTTCCCTGTGATTTATATAAATTATGTTTTTGGGTCCTAGTGCCCTCTGTATTTTTTCAGTCTCTGTCAATAGGGCAGCACTCTCTCCTTCTTCTCTTTTCTCTTCTTAGTCTGTCTCATTAGTCCCATTCCTACTCAGTCCCCCTCCCCCTGAAAAGGACGCCATAAAGGCCCCCCAACCCCTCCATCCCAGTGTTACATGGTTGTGTTTACAATGCTGACCGGAGACTATTACAGACTAGTTTGTTCAGCGCCATAAATTTACCAGAACAATCCAGGGCATGTCCCCTACTACAATATCCTCGATTAAAGGAACCTCACAAGGTTCGAACCAGCAACAGTCAGGAAACGAGTGTCCTTAATAAAGTGACTTTAAAGCACTTTGTCTGGAATGTCATTATCTGGTCAGGAAGCGGAACATTCATCATCAATGGTCATACCAAGCTAACCTGGACCAAACTGAATATTACCGTGGCATGCTGAAAAACAGCCCCCCCCCCTCACCAGAAAAAAAAAGGCGGACAGCAGGACTGGCAAGATGGCAACCAAACTAACGTGACTTGCTGAAGGTTGGGAGGAACGTGGGACTTCCAGAGGTGACGGGTTTAACAAAACTGGTGAGGAGGAACAGAAAGAGAAGACAAACATTCTTTACGGGCATCCGTCTGCGTGACGGTTTGCATCAGGGAGGACAGGACGCGCCAGCCTCGGTTACATCCGTAACGGCGCCTGACAAACTGTGTCTGACACACAGAGGAAAACAGAGAAGGGACTGAACTCTGCAGTGGAAGAGCAGGACGCAAGTAAGTCTGAGCTAACAAAGGAGCCACTGTTTTCTCCTGCATCACAGAAACAAACTAGTAGGCCTTTGGCTAAGCTAATTTATTTAATAAACATTTTGGTTAAATAGTCCTACACGGCTTTTTTTCCTGCAATCTTGATGTTTTTTTTTTTTTTCTAAAATCTGTGTTGCTGACAAAACTGGTCAGATTCATATTGAGCTGGATGGCCCAGTTAGACTGAGTACCAAGGTAACCAAACAGTTGATTCTAATTATTTCTTTATGTTTTTTTAATGTGAAAAATTCCTGTAGGAACACATCTTACCAATTAATACATACCCTGAACTGAAATCTCATAATAAAACGCACAGACTGTTTAGCAGGTAAAACTGTGCCCTTCCTAACTGGTGCCGTGGATCTCTTTTTCCGTTCACGCCACGCACCGGTGGCTTAGCAATTAAAAAATAAAATCGTTTGAGAATTTTTTTTTTCTTTTGAAAACAGAGGCCTTCCTCGATCATTCTTATTCAGCTCAGACCGTCATGGACGAAAACTGTGATTAAAAAAAGAAATCATTGCACGCAGGAATAGGACGGCTTGTTCATTTAAGGTGTTAACACAAGTCTCTTTGATCTTGCTTTATGTCATAATTTTGTTTCTCTTCCCGTACTGGCAGCTATTGTAAGTTTCATATTAGCAGCTTTTCTACTGGTGTCTATCACTCGTATTATAAGACGAAGAAATTAAGTGACTTTTCTGGCTTTTACTATTTAATCCCATTGTGTTTGGTTCACTTTTTACATCTTTCTTATGCAGCATTCTTATGTAGTTGAACAATCCTCTGGCTCATTCTCTAAAAGAGGCTTTCTCCCCAAACTATGGGTCCTTCTCCGAACTCTCAATCACTCTTTAAATGGATCTTTCTCAAAAGCCTTTAGCCCCGACTGACAGAGTCAGCTGATGATGTACCTGGAGTTCGCCAAGGCGAACAGGCTCCCTGCTGTTTCATTACACTTGATTTTTCCGGTGAAGCTTTTTTATTGGTTTACCACTGGAAACATTTTGCCTGCCGTTTAGGGAACTTAGGAATGAGGGTGAAGTAGGAATGAGTTGTCCAGTATAATGGGCACCCATGAGTTGCGACCCAATTTGGGTTGCGGCAAATTCTGAAAGGGTCAAGAGATCAAGCTGAAAATTTTAAAACCAGCAAGCTTCTATGTACAATCAGTTTTACCAGCCCCAGTCCTCGAATTAACCTATATAAACTGGTCTTGGGTCTCTAAATGCTTAGTGCAGAACTAGTGAACGCTCAACCAATTCAAGAAGCCAAACCACAGATGCTTAATTTAAAATTCACCGGCACATCCAGTTAGATTTGTGCGCTAGGCATTGATTGGCGTTAATTAAATTATGAAGTGAAGAGAATTTAAACCTATACTTGATATAAGTCTACATAGGTGAGCAACAAGGCAGCTTAGATAAAGCAAACCACACCTTGTGACCTTCTGTCCCTGCGATCCAGCAGCATGTTTGAGTTAATTGAAGGTTCAGGTTCAGAAAGAAGAAATCTAAGCCAAGATTTTGTTTCAATGAAGCAGTTGAGTATAAAGAGTCACAGTCAAAGGGTACTCAAGTGGTCAGTTGAAACAAATTCTTGGTCTGGATATCTACTTTCTAAACTGCCCAATTTGTTAATTCAAAGTCCAAAGAGAACAGAGAAGCTTTTGAAAACCCATTAGAATGTAAATGGCAGGTTTTCCCCTCACATTCACATCTGATCATCAATCCACCCTCAACTAGCAAACGAGCGACTGGGGTGTATCGCTGACTGACTGAAGGCCATCTGAAGGTCTGGGTGCAGGGCACCATAAAATAATAATGTGGCACAGAAAGGTCTTGGAATTCAGTATGGCCCCGAATAAGTTACATTCTGAATATGACTTTTGCCCCCCCCCCGTGCAGGAAGTGTAAGGTGCTGAGGGATTTCAGGCCATGTTCGGGGAGAGGGCAAATGTCAGGAATCTGAAAATATGCTTTCGAGTGGTGTCTGCATGCTGGAACCAAGATTAATCCGACGCTAACAAGAACCGTGGGATGTGCTACGGCGCAAGTTCTACATACTTAGAGTATGTACCTCGATAGAGCCAAATTAATTCAACCAGATTGCTGCAATCAGCGTGAAATGGTACTATGACGGTGGTTATCAACTTGAGGTTTGCCTGTATACTGTACATTTACCTAAAAAGGGCGATGTCGGCATTTCAAACTAAGGGATGCCCTTTGACGGGCAACCTCTTTCAGTAAACTATACTTCCCCTCATTTCATTCTAGAATGAAATTATGTATTTTCTGACATTGAATATCCATATAGGGATGCAAACCGAGGTATTATTTGGATTCGGACTGATAAGAAAATCAGTGGTATCGCCCATACGTCTATTCAGTCAAAGGCCAGCTTTCATATAAGCTACATTTTTGGTGAAAGGGCAGTTCACTGATGCCAGTTTTAAACCAACACCCTGCAGAGCAAGTTAGGAATGCAGCATAAACTATCATGTCGATGCACCCCATCTAAAAATGAGGTGTGATTCACTGTACACAAAACCCGGAAGTAAGGCTCAAGAATCCTTGCTAAGCCAGTAAGTGTGTTTCATTGCACACCCCTCTATGACTGAGACTCCAAAAATAGGCCGGAAATTGCTGTGAGTACACATCTGCCAAAGTGCCTGGGGTCAATAACTATGGCTTGATGACCATGGATGGAGGAGGTGCATTCTAGCTGGGGCAAAATATTTGGGCTGTGTCCTGTCAATGCTAATAAATTCACCGTTGCTATCCATCACTTTATCATTTACACAATGCAACTTGAGTAACGTGACTTGAAGAAATCTTGTCTATTCGGCATTTTTGAGAAGAGCCATCACCAAATTAGTAATTCTCTGTGCTAAAATGACCATGTGTTCACTATGCACAGTCTCTCCAAATAGTAAGCAAGACAAATAATATATTTCTAAACTTTCATGTTGTTTGATGTATGACACAAAGGAAAACTCAGAAACAATTATATCAATTAGATTTAGAGGAGAGCCCTTATAATAGCAGCCAGAGGGTTTTTAAGCCTACTGATTCCCCCCAGGGCTATACTGCTGCCACACCCTACCCCAGTGTGGTTTAAATAATAAATAAATAATAAACAAACAAACAAACACAAATAAATAAGTCATATGCATAATATCAAAAGTCATGTTCGTGGCACAATTTTTTCTCTGCAAAACACTAGTTTCAATAACATCTAAATAAAAATAGGTTGAGTATCACAAGGATAACAGCACTTCGTGTATGACATGGTCATAGTAAACTTTCAGAAGGTGTTTGTGCCACTCCCAACATTTTAAGATCTTTTGCGGTCTTAGTTTTGCACGCTCTTCAAATCAGACCACAGGTTTCCAGTCAGATTACAGATGCCATTGCAAAGCCCTTTTTGGTTGTAGGCATGGTGGTGCAGTAATTAGCACTGCTGGCCCATGCATTTGGGACCAGGGTTCATGTCATTGTGGGGTTTTCTCCTTGTTCGTCCCTGCAGCTTGTGGAATAGCCTTGGGACCCCGACCCTGAATGGGATGAGCAGTTACAGTAAATGGATGGGTGGTTTTGTGTTACTGCAACCATTCCTGTGTTGGTTTTTGTGTGTATTTGGCCTTGTTGTTTTATCAAAAGGCTTCTCTACAGGCAACTTATGGGCAGAATCAAATATCTGGGTATAAAAGAAAAACATTAATGATCTGGTATATCTTACTATGCTTTTCCTTGCATGCAGTCACTGGCGGTTAGTTATCGATGACATGGGCAGCTGCCAGGAGCGGCATGCAGGACTGTCACTGGGAGCTGCCGGCATAAAAAAATATGCGATGGTTACATTGTAACCATTTTTTTGTTAGTGGGGGGGAGGAGGTTGCTGAAGGGGGGCAGGTGGGCGCGTTCACCCAGGGTGCCATACAAGCAAGAAGCATCAGTGCGAAGTTCCCTTTAGACCCCAAACAAGTTTAGTTTTGGTCTGACCACAACACACAATTAAAAGTGTATTACCGATGATGATTTCTGCATTCAGGTGCTGCCATTTGAGCTTTTACTGTTCATCTGTTCCAAAGACCTTTTCAATATGGAGTTGGCAATAGCTAATTTTGATGCTTGGAAACCCGCGTTCTGTGCAGCTCTTTGAATTCCTCCCCCACCATCTCCCTTCCTGTGCGTGTAGGCAATATGCACATGTGTTCTCCTAAGTCATAGTAACTGATCTGCTACTATTCTAAAATGAAACTTTATTATTGTTGCCTTGATACTTGGTACTTAGCGGTATTTGCAGCTGTTTATTTATGTGTTGGCATATCTCTGTAGGTTAGCAGTTACCTCATATCTGCTGTGGTGCCTTTAGCTCTTTGGCGTTGGATGACAAAGGGATCTCACATGCTTGCAACCTCACATTCATACTCCAGGGATGCAGGGATGGGTGAAAGGTAGCCATACAATTCTGGGAGATAGAATATCATAAGAGGCCACTGTTTATTTCAGATATTTTTAGAGCTCCCGATAATTTTGAAACTTATGTTCTATATTAAAAATGTACTACTCAAAAAGATGCGTTGTGTTTGAAAAATTATTCAGTAAAAATTTAAGGATGTGATTACCCAAATGCTTGAACAGGACAAATGCATTATGCATACTGTTTGCTTTTTGCAATAATTTTTTCTTATTTTTATGAAAGGTGGCTGTAAATCACCATGTATTTGTGCATGCGGGACTGTCACTGGGAGAGGTGGTTTGAGTAACGGGATATGGGGACCCAGTGGTCAGGGGCAGACCTATTACCCAGCATTTTTCTTCTGATGCAGAGTTGGGGGGGGTGGGGCATTGCACTAATGAGGCACGGGTAGAATTAACGAGCTGGATTCTCTGCGAAGGAAGGGGCTGGGGGAGGGGGGACACTAACAAATGTGGGAGGGGTACATCAGTCATTAACATGGACAGCCAGCTGTGGGGGTGTAGGTCACTGTGAGGACAGAGCATCCATTTACAAGTATGAAAGAGAGTGAGGGGCTAATCAATATGAGAAGCTCTTGTCACTTCCATCTCCTCCTCAGACACACGCGCACACACACAAACACAAAGTCTAACTAGTGGCTGTTTGAATTTTTTTTTTTTTGAACAGATGCAAAGTGTTGCACAGCCACTGCCTCTCCACCGCCACAGAGAAGGCCTCCAAACTCTCAGTCCCTTCTTACTGTGAGTCACTCCCCAGCTGGGCAGTGGCACGGAGGTTGTGCACTGTTCAGTATTCACGCTATGCCCCCCTCCCCCGCCCAACTGAACGACTGTAGGATCAAAGTTCAGCACTGCTCTTGGAGAGTAACAGGCAGAGTCTTATTCAGAGTCCAGCCTTGTCCTCCAGCTGTAAGCCACGGCGGTAACGACCAGGAGATGCGGTTCAGGTTTGTGCCATACTCCGGGGAAAGAAAAAGAATCCTCCTTGCAAAATAAAATCTCCTGCATGGCCTGTTCCGGCCTCAATCCAAGTGACGTATCGCAAGAAATCTCTGTTAACGAAGGCTAAATTGTTAGTGGCCGTCGTTATCACGAACAAGACTTCAGAAACAATGACAGGATCAAGTTAATTGCATCCCACTAAGGTACTGCAATCAAAACTGCTTCCCGCCGTGTGCTAAATAGTTCTTGGCTGCAGAACATGCTTGATAATTGAGTTTTGCTGCACTTTTGTCTCACAATAGTATCGCACATAAATTATAGCTAATTTTTTACAGCAGGAGCGGATATAAACAGACCCAACATTTACATATTCTTACCCCATCCTGGCAAACATATGTGTGATATTCTCATACATTCCATTCATCAGCTGTTCCATAGCTCTTGAACGACGTAGCAACATGGATGATGGAGCAAATGAATTTCAGGGGGAAAACGTTCAAATTCTTCAATTTGGCAGGATAACATTAATGTTTCTCCTCCTCAAAGTTAATGACAGTGAATGAGCAAAACCAGTAACAACAGCATGGTTCCTTGGTACTTTAACCCATTTAATTAAAATCTGATACAATGGATACTTATGCTGTGCTGATAATTATTTCTAATTACATTGGGGTGCACATCAGTAAAGATGCACGACGATGGACATGAACACCAAGCCTTCTTGCATTGTGAAACAGCCATTATCTCTCCAAGCCTAGTGGATACATAATCTAGAATTGAAAGTTTTGGCTCCTAACCACCTTGAATTCACGGTGATAATTCTTTATGTGTTTTCCTCTGAGACAAACAGTCGTGATGCGTGGGAAGACAGAAGAATGGATCCCTGTGACTCAGTCATCCTCTTGTTAAGTCAAAAGTTGCACTTGATTTTAATTGATTTTCTCTCTAACAGATTTACGTATCTGACAAACTGTGTTTGTCTTACATCAGCCGCCTGTGTGTGTGCCTTTGACACCCATAGCTGCTTATGCAATGTAGCTATCTCAAGAAACACAGGCCCAGATGATCTGTGGATCCTAATCCAACACAAATCACACACACAGTTAGAGGAATTCTAAGATTACAATCCACTGCCTGTCTTAGAAACATATGAGTAAACCCAAACAAACACTTAGCCAGGACTGAAATTCAACCCATATCCCTTTACACTGTCACTACAAGGTAGGGTAACATTTTACTTAAAACAGTCATTGTACTGCAATAAACATACCTTCATAATGCATTACAATGCATTCATAAAGTATAACAAACATGGCTATAACAATAATGGCAAGATACCTCAATTCTCAATCCTCAGGACAGATGAGTTAAGACAACACCGTTGGGTTAGACGAGTGATCAGTACAGCTCATCTAGCTACAATACTACACAATGGCTGGTTTGCGGGTACACTTTTTTATAATGCGGAGAGCCGGTATCCTGCTATTGCATACACCTCGTCCCTTCGGGTGGCGTGACTGTATCCCCGGCCCCCTGACCACCCAAAATAGGCATTGGAGTCCAACCCTAGGATGTAACCCAGGCTTCTGCGGATGATCTCTATGACAGGTGCCGACGAGGTCAAAATCCAGGACGTCCTTGGTGGGGACACATGAGCACTCTTCTGGTGCATAGCCCTACCAGTCCACCAGGTACTGGAGCTGACCCTTGCGGCAACTTGAGTACAGGAGGCCATGGACTGTTTACGCCTTATCACCATCTTGCAGAGTCTGAGGGGGCAGGACAACAGCGTCGATGCGGGAAAGTACCGAGCTGTGCCGGACAGGCTTGAGCAGGGAAGCGTGGAACGTTGGAAACAGACGGCACATGCTCGATAATGACAGACAGTAAGGCCAACCTGGTGTATCACCTTAAAGGGGCCGATGAACCGTGGAGCTAATGTCTTGCATATAGGCAGTTTAAGATTATTTTGTAGGTAGCCAGACATGTTGCCCTGGGCAAAAAGCAGGAGCCGGGCACCATCGTCGGTCGACAAAGGTCTTCTGTCTTTGGGCTCGGTGTTCTAAGAGATGTAGGGCTTGGGACCACAGCGCTTGCAACTCCGGTACCACTCCTCGACCAGGGGCATAGTGTAGGGCGGAGCATCCTAGGGAAACAACTGAGGCTGAAACCTAGCACACAATGAAAAGGAGAAAGGCAAGTCACAGGATTTTCCCTAGTGTTAATGACATATTCTGCCCATGGGAGGTGTCAAACACAGACATTCAGGCGATCCTTACACAGGAGCCGCAGGGCCTTGGACATCTCCTGATTGGTCTTTTTGGCTATGCCATATGTTATTAAAGATATCCTGCTAACTTGATAACCACCGGTCAGACTGAGGGTGATGCAACTTAGAACGAAAGGTCCGGAAGACCTGTGAGGTGAACTGGGGGCCGCGATCGGAGACCATGTCATCGGGGATATCGTAATACCTAAACACCCAAGTGACCAGGATCTTTCAGTAAAGGAAGCTTGGGGGGAGGGATGAGGTGACACATTTGTGAGAACTGATCCACAAAAGTCAGAATCACAAGAGATAAGAGAAGGTCGGTCATGAAATTCAGTGCTAAGTGTGACTAGGGCCAAGAAGGAATGGGAAGCTCCTCTAAAAGACCAGCAGGACGCGACATACTCATCTATGTCTTTCCGCCATCCTGACCACCAGTATCTCTGGGAGAGGAGCCTGGCAGTAGCAGCAACTTTGGGGTGACTGGAGCTGGGGGAAGTGTGGACCCACTGGATGACAAAACCGGGAAGGCAGCCTTGGCGGCCTGGATGGACTCATCTAGAGTCCACATCACAGGGCCCATGAAACATGATGGTGAAAGAACTAGGGAGGGTTGCTCATCAGCCTCAGGTGGGTTGTGCCATCAAGAACAGGGCATCTGTTCTCTGATTCTTCGAACCATGAAGGTGAAACACTTTGAAGTTAAAACGAGTTAAAAACAAAGACTATCGTGCCTTTCACACGTTCAACCAATTGGTGTTTTGAAGGTATTCAAGATTGCTGTGATCTGTAAACATGATGAATGGATATTTAGCTAGTGTAACTAGCCTCCAGTTAGTGATGTCAATCTTCGAGTGCTAGTTTTGTGGTCAGAAGTTCATGGTTTCCAACGTCATAGTTGCATTCGGCTGGAGAGAGCTTTCTGATGTAGTAAGCACACAGGTGCCGACATCCGGGAATCTTGTGTCACTGCAATAGAACCGCACCTCCTTCCTCTGAGGCATCGACCTGTAATTCAAAAGGGAGTTTGGGATGAGGCTGATGTAGAGCTGGAGCAGATCAGAATGCATTATAGAGCTTGTGGAACACTGCCGTGGCGTCCTGAGTCTGCTGTAACCTCGTACCTTTCCCTCAAATCACCTGGCTGTAATTCCTTATAAAACAGCGGTAGAAGTTAGCAAACCCTAAAAATCGCTGTAGTTCTTTCACCATATGAGGTAGGGGCCACTCCCTCACATCCTTGACCTTGTCCTCCTCTTTGGCCACAGACGGGCTTGATGACGTAACCCAGGTTCTATCTAGATAAGAGCTTCATAGCATTCACAACACATGAGAAACATGGCTATAGTGTGTTACGCCATTTGATGAATATTTATAGCCATGTTTATAATGACTTATTATTTATAATGCATTATAATGCATTATGAAGGTATGTACAGTGCATTAGAACTGCGGGCTTCATGCAAAGTGATACCCAATTTATCCTCTTTTCATTTAACTATTTACTTGTTTCTTTGGCTTCTGGGCTTTTGTCTTTTAAATGTGATTTGAATGTATTTTATTTAAATGCATCCTTCCGCCTTTCTAAAGCCTAGCATCTGAATTGTTCTATATAAATGTTTTCCATGCCTTGCCTTTAGGTGAGAGGCCATATTACTGCCTACAGGGGCATCCCATGCAGTTTGATTCACATATGAATGCAGCTGGGTTGAAGACTCTTGGGCTACACAGGTTTGGTAGAAGATTCTACAGTAACACTTTACTACAGCTGTCATCTAAAAAGTACTACAGATTCCATTGTAAAACATTATAATGGTAGTTATAAGAAGCAGTAAAGCATCACATCATCTTCTGTTGACAGTCACAAGGCATTATAGTGTTTATCACAATACTTTATAAGCTCCTATGAAGCTCTCATCTATAACACACTATAAATACCTTCATATTATATTATAATGGTCGGTATAAGTGTTAAGGATGCTTTGTACTGCATTATGAAGGTATGTACAGTGTATTCTAGATGGTAGCTTCATAAACTATTCATAATGCATAATAAACATGGCACTAATGTGTTGTGCCTTTTAATAAATATTTATAGGCATACTTATAAGGCTTTATGAATGCATTATAATGTGTTATAAATGTCTTCATAGATTCTTCACAGAGAGTGTTACCCATTTTCAGTGACCATCTCCCATGGTCCAAATTGGCTCTTAGCCCACATGTTAACATCAAACTCATATCTCTGCCTGGAAGTTAACCAGTGACAGTTATATTTCACATATTTCATGCTAAAATACAGGTGGTTTCAGATGCATGATCTCCACAAAAGTGATTAAAGTGAGCCCTGACTGAACTGTACAACAATCCTGTCCTTAGATGAATAATATTGCTGGTCTTGCGTTCTTACATTTCAGTGTCAGGCTTCAGAGTTGATGGTCACCATCTCACAATGCTGATTTCACACAATGCTGATTCCTGGCCTGTATAAAAATTGGTTCTGTACTTTTCCAAGTGCTACAGTTGATTCTGCAGTCCAAAGTCCTGACGATATCATAGCAAGAAAAACTAATTAAAAAAAAGAAGATAATTAACACTAGCTTTTAAAAAGATTTAAACCATTGCGGGCAATAAGTATGAGTAACAGAAGTGCTTTATGTACCTTTAAATTTTTATTTTTAGTGCATAATTATGTTTAAATGTATGTGAAATTAGCTTTTGTTATGATGTTGTCCCCTTTCCTGTTTTCTTTATGTCTATACTAAATTTAATGTTATGATTGCCTGCTAAATAAACAAATGTAAATGCCATTGAAGTAAATCATTCCCCATCAAATCTATTAGAATCAATTAGAGTTGCAGTTCTGGAATATAGTTATTGATAGGCCTATAATATGGTAATTAAACGGTGAACATTAGTGATGTTACAGACCTAAACGCTTCAGTTGTCCTGGTTATGATTACAGCAGCAGGCTCGTTCTCTCGCCTCCAGTGCTAACCCAGCTGCTTTTAGATGTTACTGGTGAGTCGTTTTTCAATGTAACTGGGAATTTACACCATCTGCATTCAGGGAATGTATCCCCCTCATCTCCGCTCCCCTCCCCACCTGCGAGCAGCCGGTGAATAATTTCTTTGGAAACTTCAGACCTTCACCTCTCGGGAGTCTCTGTGTAATCCCCGGCCGTGTTTATTTTAGGACGGGTGGGGAAGCCGGGCCAGCCGTCAAGGCGATCTGATTGCAGGAGCGCGGCTCTCACTCCGCGAGTCGCAGTGTCTGACACGGTCGCAGGGCAGACGCGAGCAGGTTTTAATTGCCGGGTCCTTCGCGAGCTGAGTTCTAATTTTAAAAGTGAGCAACTTCAGACATTAGCATTCACTGGTAGTGACAGCGCGACTAGATTAGCATCTCCGGTGATAATGCGGTCTTCGCGTCGCAACACGATGCGGGACCAGTTCCCCTCCCTGTGTCTCCGAGCCAAGTCAAGGTGCAATTGATTTTCCATTACTGTTCATCCATGACTGGGCTTTAAAATAAACAGGCATATGCTCTTTACCTGACACAGTTATGCACTGCGCAAAGGATAAAAAAACATTTACAGCACAATTTAGAGAAGGGCATGATTTTGCTATGCTTTATGACAAATATCTGAAGAGCCATTCTCTGGCATTGGTTTATATTATGGGGAGCTAGAATTATGATTCTGGTTATGATTAGAGTTAGAAATGTATATGTTAGTGATGTGGAACACTCGTTTGGCTGGAATCCCTGTGGTACTGTATAAACAATGCCTGACGTAGAGGGTCAGGGAAAATGTTCAAGTGCACATAGCCTATCAGCATTTTTTTTAATGTAAGTCCAAATCCTAACAATAGCACAGTTCACAATATGCTCACATTGTCCTTAACCTAACACACACACAGTTTTCTCTGACCATTAAAACACACACACACACACACACACACACACACACACATCCTGGTGACAAGGGAATGGAAGATGAAGGATTTCTCACTTCCTGGGTGTCTCTAGGTATTCTTTGCTTACTGGCTGCCTGTCTACCTTCCCTCTGAACCCCAGGGCCTCGGGGACTCAGAGAATACAATCCCATGTAAACAAAATATTGTGCATTAGCAGCCCCCAGCTGCATACTGGGCTCCCAGCTGATTCGACCTCCATACATTCTGTACATTCTTGGTACCAATAGGAAATGTGGAAACACACAGTTTCTCCTGTGGTCCATGAGGAAAGGGCTCCCATGCATTGCATGCGTTTCGGGTTTTGGGGTTTGTCCTGCACTCATTTGAGCGAGACCGCAGCACACACAGCACCAGCTGGAGCCCAGGTGCAGATGCCATGTCAGAGGTTCAGGTTTTTATGGATCCACTTCTCCGCGCTTGCGACAATAAAGTTTACTGCATGGCGAAAGGTTTAAGCAAACAGGATCTCATCACCACACGAGGTTGGTGATAATCAGGCTGCATGAGACATTTCCACATTTCCACAAAGCTTGTATTTTGGCAGGCTATTTAACTTAATGCACCACGTGTAGCTGGTGTAGGCAAAGCAACTCCACTCCCACCATATACTGGTACAGTACTGTACATAGCCTGTCTAACTTATAATACCCATAATGCACCACGTGTAGCTGGTGTAAGCAAAGCAACTCCGCTCCCACCATATGATGGTACAGTATATAGCTTATTGAGCTTATCGAGCTTATAAACCCAATAATACTTGATTGTGATCATAATCATATAGTTTCCGCATTTATTTTTTATTTTACCATAATTTTTATCATTATTTTAATCTTTATTCTCTTTTATATAACGTATCTTGGCCTTGCATTTTTTACAGTGCATCATATAGGTATGTGTACAGTGCATATACTGCAATGTTTGCATAGCGTCCAACTTGCTTAACGTAACCCGCACCAGAGTTCCACTAGCTCTCTGCCAGCAGTTAATGAAGGTATAATTCTTATTATATGGTACTTGAGAGTTTTTCTGTGTAATGCTTTCTGTTTGCTTACATTTTGTCTGTTCAGCACCCTGCAATTAGGCGGATGGCGGCGGAGATCACAATGTTCACGTAGGCATGTAGAGTTTATAGTTTAGAGTTTAGTTTATTGGTTTGAGTGTATATTAGGAACTGAATGTTATTTTTTTTTTCCTCAATGATGTGTGTGTTTATACATGTTTATTATAATAATTCTGAACAGTTAAAAGTAGTCTTGGTTTGTGGTTTTTATATAAACACTTTAATATCCTAAAATTAGACGTGTGATAAAAACAAAAACTGGACTGTTACACCTATTTCTACTCTTATTTGAATATAAAAACAAATGATTTTGCTGCCTCAACAAATATAGATACAAACTCAAATACTGGGCTCTCTACACATACCTACTTGTTATGTCGAGATCTTGATTGTTCTTGTTAACTCAATGTAGCCAGTTATATTCTTGAGATCACAAAATAACGAAAGTTGTTCTCTTGGGAAAACAAAAGTTGTAATTAAACATGCAAACAGCGTTTGTCAAGAAAAAGTGGATTTCACCAAAAAATGCCATACCCCCCCCCCCCCATGTGCTACACTACACATAATCCCATTTTGAGAAATGAATTTCAAGCTCTGGATGCATGTCCTCCATGGGCTGCCATAGCATCGACATTTAGGGTATTGTTAATTTAAAAAGTAATTGTATTTCACAGTATTAGAGTTAAGCTTTGCAATTAATCCGCAGTTCACATGTGCGCCAGACTGTCAGGGCAAAATCTGTACAGTCACGGATCAATTGCACTCTGTTACAGCACTACTGCCCAACCATAGTCACGCCCCTTGAGTGATGTCATAATCAACTCACCAAATCCAGGCTCCACTGAAAATGAACATCCCCTGTGTGGCACCTAGGAATGGCTTCATAGCTTCATAGAGACCTTTATTAATCAGCCAATCAGCATGAAGCATTTTCTTCATTCTCATTTGTGCTTCTTTGGCAGCCATGGGTATGAGATAGAGGGGGGGGTCATGTTTTGGGGTTGACAGTGGGGGTTTATTAGGACTTTTTTCACTTCAATAAATTTCAGAAGCCCCCCCCCACCCCACCCCCCGCTATTTAGCTTGCCATGTTTATTCTGGAGGGCAGGAACACTGCGATGAGAACACAGGACATTACGCTTTTTCACAAACGCAGCCGCCCTATCCAGTTTGGGTTTTCAGTTCTAAATGGATTGAGCGTTTCCAGAAGTGTAAATCTCTGAACTTCAAACACAAAGATATCACACACCTGCCGAAGGAAAAGATTTGAAAAGAAATAATGAGAAGGGGGAGGGGTGATATAGCCACCACGGTGCTGCAATAATTGTGGATCTGAAAAAAGCCACACACATTCTGGAAGGCCCACTTCAGAGAGCTTTAATCTCACAGTGAAGGGAAAGGTTTGTGAACAATTACAAGCCCGGAGCACGGCGATTAAGACGTACCGAGTGTTTCATTCCGCTGTGCCTGTCTGCCCCACGCTTCATTCATTACCTCAAATATGTGTCGGTAACACCGCATTGACACTATGGTACCAGGGCAAACTCCACAGACAGGAGTTCTAAAGGCGGTTGGGCACACAGTGGGCCCACTGTAGCGTCTGGCTGCCAGAATGTCCATGTTTGCTGAAATGTGCCGACTGGCATTAAAATGGAGCAGAATTTACAGCAAATGCAGACTTTAGATGCCCTGAAGGATCTAATGGGTGTCATTCCTGCTTGTCACCATTCCTCTCAATGTGTGGGATTTGCATGTTCTCCAGATGGCGACTCATGCTTCCTCCCTTAGTCCAAAACCATCCATTCATGGATCCATTTTCTGTACTCAGTATTTAAGATCGCAGGGGTCTACAGCCTATTCCAGAAACCATGGATGCAAGACAGGGAATATCCCAGGATGGGGCACCAACCCACTGCAGGACACACATACTGTACCACTACACATATAGACAATTTGGTAACTCCAATTTACCTTAGCATGTTTTATGGATTATGGGGGTGATTGGTGTACCTGGAGGAAACCCTCTGATGACAGGGGAGAACATGCATGCTCCACACATGGAGCCATGGTGGAGACTTGAGTCCTGGTCCCAGATGTCAAGGTAAGAGTGCTAACCACTGCTCCAGCACGCCACTGCCAGTCCAAAACCGCGTAGCGAAAAGAATTGTCTCTAAAGGTCCAACAGATTCAAGATCCGGTTCTTCATTGTCATTTTGCATGACGAGACGAGGATAGCAAGTCCCTGAGAGGTGAAACCAGAACACAAGACATGTAGCATTAGCGATATGTACACAATACATAATGGTGCAATGTGTGGGGGTCGCAGAGCCTTTGGTGCTTGGTTGTAACCCTTTGGGATAAATGTTTTTTGGGTAGGTGAAATATTTTAAAATGTCAAGGCATGTCAGACTATCCTGAAAGTGGCTGAGAGGCCTCAGACTCCAGATGGTTAATGTTTGAGTGCTTGAGCTTGTGTGTACCTTGTGATGGACTAACATCCCATCTGTGGTGATCCTCTGGGTCTCCCAAGGTTCACTATGAGTCTGCAACTGATAACTGAATGATGGATGCATGGATTGGTGGATATTGACTAAACTACTTGTGTGACCCTAATGAAACATCTTCTGTGTTGATTTATAATGACTAATGTCAAATAACTTGTAACCTTCTGGGCTTAAAGAGTGGTATGGAGAAGAATACTGACTCACAGCTTAGTTGTTTGCAAATCTCAAGAAGACGTAGAAGGCCGAGACACTTAAAGTGAAATGCTTCATTAGGATACAGTCGAGCACAGTTATTACGATTATCGTTTTTATCGTTATATCCATTTTCATGTAAGATTGCTATGTATTATGACTGATCGCTAGGCACATGTATTATGACTGTGTAAAA
>JAABNX020000143.1:22036538-22067188 GCA_015163995.2 Mormyrus lacerda
TATATTACTATTACTACTGTAGGCCTATTACTATTACAAACTGTGGTGTTGACTTCTGCATCTACCTGTGGGAAAAGGTTGAAAGTTCAGATCCAGGAAGTACAAATCTAGACCAAGATTTTGTTTCAACCAAACAGCTGAGTGCTCTGTGACTTTTGTTTGTGTATTTTTTTCCATTTCACTCTGGTCCTGCACTAATGGACACCGACAGCCTGGCATCAGTTTCTAGGATGAAAACATCTCCCTTCATGTCAGATTTAGTGTGCTTCAACCCTACACTGATTCTTTTTTTTTGAGACGCTAGGGCGCTTCTGCTGACATCCAGGTCCAAAGTTCTGCACATATATGAAAGCTGCCAGAGTTCCAGAGACCAGCCTGGCCTAAGTGAGAAAGGAGAACAAGAGACTCGTTATGAATCTCAGGGCACATCAAGTCACAGAGCAGGTTCGGCTCCCAACTTGGTTTTTATCAAATGGTGTCTGATTCAGCAGGGTGTTAAATCAGACAGCATTGCTCATTTTTACGTCTACTTCCGGTAATCCTCCCTGGTCTGTGTGGGCTGCCTTCGAATTGTCTTCTTCCAAGTGAAGCCACTTCTCCTAAGAAGAGCTGTCCATCAAATTTAGTTGATGTCCTTCAATAATATGGAAGTTTATCAGCCAATCTGCCATCATCCTCTCCTCTGGTCCTTCTGTTAGTTATGGAAAGCTTTGGCATAAGGGTTAGAGTTAGGCTATCATTTCAGGTGCTCTTGGGCTAACACTCAGGCTGCCATCAGGGCTGAGGTTAGAGTTTCTCTCAGGGACGGAGCTACGTTTAGGGGTGGTGCTATTATGCAACGCTAAACCGAGCCCCAGAGGTGGAAAGTTCATGTTGCTAACATTTAACTTAAGGCCATGTTTTTTAGTAACTTATAAACACATTCATAACAAATAGTAATACTTTGACAAAGCATTATAAGCATTATAATGATTATCAAAAGGCATAACACATTATTATGAGAGCTTCAGAGCATTTGTAATGCATAATAAACTTATAATGAATCATGCCTTTTATAAATAGGTATAGCCATGTGTATAATGCTTTATGAATGCGTTGTAATGCATTACTAAAAACATGACCTTAAGTAAAGGTCCAGAGGGTATACATCCAGACAAAGGTTTTGTTTCAACTAACCAGGGTACTCTGTGAATGTGACTCTTTATACTGAGCTTGGTTGGTTGAAACAAAATCTTGGTCTGGATTTGTATTTTCTGAACCTGAACGTTCCACCTCTACCTAGCTCTAAGCCTAGTACAGTACCAATCCTAGCCCTAGCTCTAATGCTAATCTCAGCCAATTTATGTTTATACCAAACCTAAACAAATCCTAGCTTTAACCCTAATGGCGACCCTTAACCTCACTGTAACACTTAAAACAATCCTACCTCTAACCCTAAAACTAACCTCAATCTAAACAAAAGAGATGGAAAGTTCAGGTCCAGAAAGTACAAATCCAGACCTAGATTTTGTTTCAACCAACCAGTTCAGTACTCTGTGACTGTGACTCTTTGGCTGTGTCCCAATTCAGGAATTGCATCCTTGGAAGAACATGGTCTACGTAGCCTTGGTAGGCTGTGCCCTTCGAAAAGTCTGTGCAATGAATCTTAGGATATATTGGGTTATGAAGGATCTAACAGGCGGATCATTCACAACTTGGCAAATGAAGGACGCACTCCTAAACTGCATCTGAAGGAGCCTTCAAAACGGGACGGCCTGTTCGTGCCCATGTGACGCGGTCGGCCTTTGAATGCAGCCTTAGAAGGATGCAGCCTTCTAAGCATTTATACTCAACTTGTTAGTTGAAACAAAATCTTAGTCTGCATTTGTACTTTGTGAACCTGAACTTTCTACCACTGCCAAATAGCATCCCTTGCCCAATCCTTAGCTTTAACCATAAAAGCAACCCTAACCCTAGCTATAAAACCAATCATGATAGCAACCCTAATTTTAGCTGTAACACAATCTCAACCCGAACCTTAACCCTATCTTAGATTTGGGGATTTAATTTTATTTCACTGAGCAGGTCCTGAGTTCCCGCACACACAGAAAGACCCCGTCCCGTCCTCACACCCCTCACAAGATCAACTGACACAGTAAAAGCCAAAAAAAAAAACTGCCAAGCTATGTTTATATTTTTGCTTAATTCCTCTGTTCTAATTTCCGTCTTTTATAATACACAATAATTTAATTTTAGAAATCCACTGAGTCCCTGATTTCATTTTTCATTCTGTCATTTTTGGGTACATATTCCCTAAGATTTTCATTCTTTTAATAAGTTATTGAAATGTTTTTGGTTTAAGAACCAAGGTGATCTACAGAAACTTATTTCTGTTGCAGTTTATTGCACATATACAAATATATATTGTTTAAACATGTTCACACACAGGTAAATAAAGGCTACATTTCCAAAAAACAAAGGCAATGAATATTTAACAAAGGGGGGCTTTTTTTAGGACCTTATAAAGACCAGGAGACATTTTAAAGCACAACAAATATAATACAGAAGGAAGCAGTAAGGCAGAGGACAGGAACATGTTTAAATGAGGCCTGATATTTTCATTTTACAAAACTGCTGTGTACATGAACTGTGGACTGTACGACACAAGATGACAGATCTCAGATAATTCCATTTAGGGAACAAAACAGAAAACAAATTCAATTGAGTACAAGCGCCCCTGACAGCTATTTATACCATAATAATTGCCGCGGGAGAGGAAACAGTGTGACTTCTGAAAAAGGCCGTCCAGTGGATTAGTGAAAAGTGGCAAAAGGCGACAAATGAACTAAATATAATACAAATGTCGCATAGCTTTATTTGAACATTGTTTTTTTTTGTGAGAGATTTATCTGAGAAATAGTTATTTTGAAACAGGTGCTAGTTTTCCCCTAATTTTTAGACTATCAATTATATAAATGAATGACAGTATTTATCTGGTATCAGCTATTAGTCTCGTTTGTTGTTTATTGGTTTATTATTGTCATGCGACCAGATTTTAGACATCGGCATTTAGACACAATGTACCAGCAAGAATATCAGCATTGAAAAAATACCCCCCCCCCCCCTGTAATTTATGCAGGTCTCTCAAAAAATCTCTAATTGCTTGTTCTGGGCCGAACTGTCGAATTACGACAGGGACGTAAGAAACTCAGGCGACCAATCAGAACACTGCTGGTGTTAAGCGTAGCATCGTGATTAGCAGGCTGCCTGCACTGACTGCAGGATGCTTCCTGACAATTAGACGTGGCAGAATAAGCGAGGGGGAGTCAGTCATATTCAGTGTCTAGGCTGCCTTATCAGTCAGGTTGTTTATGGGGCAATCCCTTTACCCCACCTGTGTTGTATCATGACTGAAATGTGAGAAACACAGTCAGACTTCAACCCGTTACTGAGAATGGACAGGCAGGAGCCTCAACTCCTGAACAGTGATTTGAGGCTCATTAAAGTTAAGGGCATTTTTTTTCACGCCCTTGTCTTCGCAGGCGATATTGTCACACACAAAACATGCAGAGATTCATTCCACATGCTGCACAGCTGGGCGGTTCGATGCCAGGCACAACCCGAAAGGCTCAACAGGCAATTCCCTTCTGGGAATCCACCGCTGTCTTCCAAAGCCATACCGGCACGGAAGAAGACCTCAGTCGGAAATGTCGGCATCTCTGAGCATCTCCAGCTTTTAATTTTCTGAGGTTAATGTCACTAACTTTACACAGAATTTGACTGCTCTCTCTCCCAGTTGCACTGTAAGGTTGCCACTGCCACTGTGCTTTTTGTTCAGCCTTTGCTCTTTGGATAGGTACCATGTTCTGAGTGAAATAAATTAGTCATTCGGTTTATTTATGAGTTTCTCAAGGCAGCTGAAAAATGACTCTTTTTAGCAGTGCTTAAAAAATAATCGATATAACTGGAGTCAGCTGTGAGAACCTGTCTCCTGGGATTGTGAACTTAAACCTATAAACTTCTATCCAAGCTGCTGCCCGAGTGTCGTGAGAAGCATGTGGAATGGTTAAAACTCTATAATTTCACATTAAAATAATTTAACGTGCTGCATGATGGGGGGGTTGAAGTCAGGTGATTCACATCACCCGTGGCTTAATACCATTCCTATAAGACTGAATGACGAGTTCTCGAGTTCTGATTCGTCTGTTGGACCAGAAACCCCCAGAGCCCAACCCCACACCCCCTGTACCCCCCCTAAAGCAAAGTCCGGGCCTCAGTGCCTGCACTGCTTTCCTGTTTCCCTTCCTTCGTGTTCTCCATATTTATCTTAACATATAGTGGGTGCTGGACCCTGGGTATGGGGGTGGGGGGATATAAGGGAAGTAAATCCTAGGAGGTTGTGACCTGTTTGAAAATTAACGACCCCCCCCCCCCCAGTCAGTCCCACGAGACAGATTTCAAGGGGAAGTAAGTGTCCAGAATGTTCCCACGATGAAGAGAGCTACGCTCCCCTGTACTATCTTCCGGGTGCCCCTGTCACAGGAAATAAGAGGTGGACAGCCCTGAGATTAAGCCATTAAACTGTCACCGCACGGCCTCTAGGAGTGAGGGAGGTGGGGGGGCATGAAGGACTCACTCCAGAGCAGAGTCTCATTATGTGCCAGTGACATCCCCCCCCCTTCCCAGCTTTGGCCTCGGTACTCCCTCGAAGTCTCCGCTGCATGCTTTTCATTTCTAAGCATGCATGCGCTCGCTTTGTTAATATTTAAGATTCGATCATTTACAGCGGTGTTTAAAAAAAAAGAAAGAAAAAAAATCGTCAGTGCGCGAATGAGTGACGCCACCAAATCACAAGCCCATCTGTGCTGCTGGCATTGCTCTGAAGGCAGGGAGGGACAATAAGTCTCTACAAAGAATATTCTTCAGTCCCTTCATTTCTAAAGTGAATTACTTTCGATAAAGGAAGACTTTAAAGTAGGATTTCTGAATTGAAAAAATGTTCATATTTAATATACTGTCAACAGGCAAAAAACAAAGCAACCCATTTCTGCCTCCCGTCCACATAAATAACAAAATCAAATAAAATATATATACAGTTCTTGTGTTTGTACTTAAAAAATCTCCAGTCGTACTGAATATTTAAGCTGTTGTCCAGTTCCGGGCCAAGAAGAGGCCAAGCAAGCCATTATGTAGCAGGTCCGATAATTTAACTACCAGTATCCAACACAGAATTTATATTTTAATTAGTCCCCAGCCTCATGTTATTTCCTGATTTGCATCAGGTTGTCTCAAATGAAGAAAAAAAAAATCTGTTTGACTGTGACAGATGACAGATGGCATGTAAGCATGTGTGTCTGTCTTTGCATTTCAGTCCGCGCCTCGACTACAAACAATATTTGCATGAGCTACACTTTCTTTGACATGAACTGAAATATTCACTCCGCCCAGAGCGGGGTGTTAGGGTTAAGGCCTGAAGATGAATCCAGCTATCGATTCCCTTTATATACTAACAGATTGTCTTTTTAATTTTCCCAGAATAATCCAAACCCATGCCTCCCCCCCCCATTCGGGTCACATGGTGCCAGTAGAGCTTCTGGGGTCTGTGCTGGCCTGCTGTAATTACCACCAGCCGGCCTTCATACGGAGACGGGTTTTCTCTCTTCCTGTGCCCAGCCGTCTCTCACCAGCCGTTCACTCCTTTTATCATGGGTCTGGCTGCTGCCCACTCCAGTTGATTGAGTCCGTCATTTTCCGATGCTTTTTTGGATCCATCGTTTGACCTTCAAGATGAAACGAAGGAACCCCCCCCATCCCTCCCCTGCCAACACAGGTATGCTTTTGCCATGGTAACAATAACCGCCCTGCACCAGCCCCGAATCCTGCACTCGATGCTGCAAAATTCACCTTTCATCTTGATTCTGGATGGAAGGAGAGCTGCATGTCGACACCTTACAGCTTATAGGCCGCTCCTGGACACAGCGGCTCGGCAACAAAATTTCAGAATATTCCAGGATGCAAAGTCATTTTTTTTTTTCCTCACAGCAAATCCTCGTATTTCAGGTGAGCAGATTAACGTCATAACACAAACAACTGGAAATCCAAGGGGAGTAGCAGATGAACTCAATTAAAAAAAAAATTACTGACTCAGGGCCATTTTTAAATTCTATCCAAAAAGTCGACCTTTACAAACTTTACAGGTCAGACAGAGCTCACGGCACAAAGGTTTTAGCGAAGCTTATGTAGGGCTTATTCAAAGGAAATTTTGGAAAATTCCACAAGGAGACTCAAATTAATCATAAGGGGAGAGGGCAGATATAAATATACCACAAACAAGCTGTGATGTGGTAATTGCTTTAATTTTCCGGGCAAGACATTTCATTTGTGTTGGTTGTCGGCAAAGCTATTTATAAAGACTCAAGTTATGTCTTCAAAATTCGTTGGGCAGACACCTAAAGAGTGAAGGCATTCTTGGGATCAGACAGTTGCTATAGAGATAAGAGCCTCTCTCGAAAGCATAGCAGGCTTATAGATATCAATATCCATGCCTCCAATTGCAGATAGCCTCTATTTCCCTCCTTTTGGACTGATCCGTCACACTAAACCAGACCGTATCAATTGCTTAACGGACTCTTGGAGAGCTCTGTCGATGAAGACAACATGCACACATCTTGTTTTTCGACCCTGTTTTTTTTTTTTTACTTTTTATTTTTCAACAAATACCTCCTGTCAAATTCCAGGTGTTTCCTTGATTGTATCGTTAACTCGCAGGTAGCACAAGATGGCTGTGAACAAGTCACCCACTAATGAAATTAGGGACAGGATCCATCTGGCACTAGGTAGATGGATCCTGTCAACGGCAAGAATTTCATTAAGTCCCAGCAGATGCGGCAGATTCTTTGTGTCCCTGCCAATGAGGAGAGATGTGAATGTTGAATTTGTTCACGGCCAAAACACCAAAGAGTGAACTTTCAAGATTAATCAGTGATAGCTGTTGATTCTTCTTGTTACAATAACAAAAAATTGAAATAAAAGCAATATTCAAAAACTACAGAGGACCATATAAATGAGCTGTAGAAGCTACATTGAAAATACACATTAAAAAGCATTAACTGTGACAAGCAATTAATAGCTGAAGTTGCTAGGCTACAATGAAAGCAGGCATGATTCTGGAATAAATCAAGGCTGTAGCAAAGGAATCAAAAATAAATATCTCTGAAAAAGGTTTAACAATAATTCTTAAAATGAAACCTGGCGTTGATGATTTCAGAGCTCTTATACCAGGGTGAGAATTATTATCTGCCTGATACTTAATTTCAGACATCATTTGAGACAGGAATATTACGTACAGTTAAAAAAAACAGTGAAGACCTGATTTTGTGAATTGAGATAGTAAGTCGCATTGCACACAATAGACAATTTGCAGTGTTAAGTACTACCTGTTACCATGGCCGTAAATTACGAGGGGGGGGGGGGGGTTGTAGCCCCCCCAATAAATCAAAACCAACTAATACGACCCCCCTCAATAATCATGTTTCCCCCATAATGGGTGGAGACCTCAACCCCCCCAGTGTTCCAGCCAAAGTTACGCCCATGCCTGTTACGCAATAATATCTTAATGAACTCTCAGAATATACCTGGGGGAGGCACTATCTATGCTGTAGCAGTCTTAATACTTTTTAGAGTTGCAAAATTTGGTGACATTTTATTTAAAGCAGTCATCATAATGCATTATAGATTCCTTCATAATGCAAAATAATGCATTCATAACGTACAGTATTACAAACATGCCTGTAACTATTTATAAAAAGGTTAACACATAGCCATGTGTATTATGCATTATGAATGGTCTAATAATGCACTATACAGTAGATGCCTTCATAATGCATTGCAGTGGTCATGTCATTACAATGCATTACGGGGGTATCTATATAATGCATTATACATGAGTGATTTAAGTGAAGTGCTACGCAAAATTCTTTAATTCAATTAGCTTCCATGCAGAAAGCCGGTAGTAAAATTAGAATGAGCTGGAATCCAAAGTGATCAGACAGGAAGTTGTGTGTCTTTTTCAAAAGGCACTAGTTGCACTTTGCCTGGCATAATCAGTGTTCCACATGGCTCCATGGTGCGGCCAATGCTGTTTGCACTTTATATGATCGCCACTTAGCCTGAGACGCTTAATAAATTGGTTGAGGTTGCAGATGAAGTATTATGCGCCAAAAATAAGAAAAAGACTTAGGCAGACACTTAATATTTGAAATTCACTCAGGGCACAGGGGAAGTAATTTGATTTGCGAAGTAAGAATGCACAGTACAGGAGATATGAAGTATTTTTAGCCCCGCTGTAGTATTAGTAACGATGATTGATGGCTTGGTGGAAATTTGAAATATGAGTTTCTGTGACAGGAGCCGAGGCGGTGTAGGTAAACACGCTAATTCTAATACTAATTAACTTACAAGCATAAAGTTACATTCTGCTGCACTGTGAAAATTAAAGTGAATGTTTGAGAAGTAGAAGGAAACTCTTTTTTTAGATGCTGTGGTGTGATCATTAGGCTTATTTCAAGTAAAATAATAAATTAATATATCATGGAGTGTCTTCTATGTAGGACATGGTAATGCTTCAGTTTATGTTATGATTTAGTTTCCATATTTTTAGTTCCATAATTCATGCAGCAGTTTGCTTCCGATATGTTTAGCGGTCCTTTAGGTCTAACCTGGCACACATGCTTTTTTTTCATGGCAGAGTGTCAAGTCTTCTGACAAACCAAATGGACACGTTTCTTGGCTGCTCTTTTGAGCTTGTAAGACCCTGTTAGAGATGTCTCCATCCCCGTCGAAGGTGATGCCCTTTTCCGGATTTAAAGCTGGGGGCTGCATCCTTCCGTTTTTATTCTCTCTAGTGAGGCTCTGCCATTTCAGCACACCCCATACTGCGATTTCGCACAGTGCAGAGGGCTAGATGACCGATTCCTCGACTAGATTGTAGCAGAGATGTTTATTTTAGTGAATCCTTTTTTACTGCGGCTATGCCAGTCACTTTTATTACGTCGATTTTGAGAACTAAGGTTCCTGTAGAATTGATCTTTTAATTATTTTTAGGTCAAGGGCGTTTGGGACATGTTCTGCACGTGGCTTTGCTGTCAGGCATAAAACATTTCCTGCTTTTCCTGAAAAACTGGCATTTTTTTTGTTTTTGTTTTGGAGAGGTCATTATCGTGTGTTTTTCAGATTTACTACAAGCGCAAAGTTCTGGCAGCATGGCGCTGAGCTCTGCTATAACGTCCCCGCCTAGCAGCTCAGCAGGTGACAGCAAGCCCGGATCCTCTGCGTGAAGTGGGGATGTATCTCCTGCCCTGTCAGAAGTAGGCACACTCCGCATAGATTAGTCTGCTTCTGCGCAAATGAGCAAACGGTACTCCTGGATAAACTCTCCTGCCTCACTCTATTACAACCTTTCTGTCTTGTTTTCATCTTTCACCTGATTTCACACGTGTTTACATTATGTCATAAATCCTGCTCCACATCCTGGAGTAGATCAGATGCCTCACCTTTTATAACTCCGTATAAACACATGTCTACGTGGCACAAGTCATGGGGTTTGCTAATAAATACGTAGACTATTAATGTTTACTTATTTGAAATGAAGGCAGTATGATTCAAGGCATTGCCCTGGATACTTAGTCTATTGTCCGCTTTCTCAAATTCTGTGGCTCTGCGTTTCGTGGTCTTTGGCCTACATATTACACCCTAAACTCTCATTTGGCTGTACACTGGGAGATGTGGTGCAAGTGTATATTGGGAAGTCTTACAGTCACCTATTTAACACTTTATGAGAATAGAGAACCCGATTTCCTGAGTCCTGGTGCTCAGTCCAGCTTTCAGTTCTAAATGTCCTCAATCACACCATATTCACTGCTACAGCAGTAAATCTTTCCGTGCCACCAGAATTTATTGACAGTGAGTGACAGAACGAGACAAATAAAGGCAGGAAGGAAAGGGAGAAGAATAGAAATGAACTGGCATGACCAAGATGACAGAATTATGTTAATAGAAATTCTTTGTCTGAATGCAACAGGAGATATGCATTAGATAGAAGAGATAGATGTAATGAGGTAAAAAGTGACAGAGGTTCAGTTCCAGGAACTAGTAATGTTTCTGCCAAATGAAACAGATGTGAGCAAACAATAAAATGAGATGGATGTTGCACATTATCAGCTTTTATTAATTTTCTCCGTCACACGTTGCAGTTGGGGAACTGTATCCCCTGCTCCTTGTGTCATCCCAGACAATACAAAACCGCAGATGCAGAACCAGATCGATGCGGAGGGAAGCCTTCCGACGCTCTCGGCCAGCAAGCCGGAAGCATCGTTCAGGTGGAGACTTTTTAATCTCTCTGAAAGTCTTCCGAGTCCGAAGCGTGGCTCTTAGGCACAAAAAATGCACCTACAGTCATTTCCATGATGCATGTTCCAGTGAGCAAACCAGCCTAACTCTAACTGGTCGATTTGTAAAAATGCACCTGACCCTGCAGACGAATGGTGGGTCTAGACAGTTCGAGTGAGGTATAAAATTTAAACCAAAATTCAGCATGGCTATTGTAACTATAGGAACCAAGTTCTGCAGGAGATAATTATGCTATAGATGAGAAATGAGCCCCAGGCTGGAGGGAAAAAAAGACCTCCAGTATTGGCTCCTTATATGGTCGAATCACTTTAAAACTCTCTATTTCCAGTGTTTCTTTTCAGTTCGTTTTTTCCCCGCTTAGATGTTCCTGAGGAGGACATCTTCAATAATACTTGTTTCTGACAACTTCTGCATTCAAGTAAACATGTTCTGAGCATCATAAATAATCCCTTTAAGCTGCAGGAGAAGAAATGGTGCTTCTGGTCTTTGACTTTGCTGCAGTCAATCAGTGTTAGAGTTGCACACAAAAAGCGGGGTAGCATAGTGTGTATTGCAGACATTTATTGGACAACACAGTATATCAGCAAATATTAACATCACCTCCTGATTTGACTCCCGTCAAAATGTCCTCAGTGTTGATTAGAAAAGCTTTGTTGTCTGTTTCTCTAATTAGTTTTTTTTCAAAGTGTTTTTGTGGCAAAGGGATATTTCAGCCCTTTAATAAGATCCCTCTGCTCGTGGCAGATAATGTTTAAATCGCAGGAAATCAGCAGTGAATCACAGCAGCCACAACAACAACTACACATCTGTCATGAAATTTTGCTGGGAGTATCCATGATAACACAATCTTTGCGACAGCGATTTCAGAATGAGCCGTACAAGTGGTGGGGGGGGGGGTGGGGGGGCATGGTTCATAATACAGACAGAACTGGATCAATTTCCCAGGTGACCTGGAGTAGATGGTCCCTAGGCAACTAAGCAAAGATCAGCATGGGGAATTTGGGACCGAAGTCTTAGCTATAGGGATAGATCGCACCCCCCGCCCCCATTCCTTGGATTGTATCATCATATTTACGTAATGGACCCCTTTAAGGAAATCAATGCAAAATGCAAAACCACTTGGTCATTGACAGCAGGTGGTGATCTGTGCTGGGACAGACCTCGCACAATCAGACAGGAGAGTTTATCGGTCAGGCTGAGATTTCCGATGGCCCCTAAAAAAGTGTCAGCTGCTTGTCCTGGGGGGGGGGTCTCAGAGACCCCCTCAGCCAGATAGGTGATTTATTTCAGTGAAAAACTGTCAGATTTTTTTCCTGTTACCCGGTTGCTCAATGACTGATGAATACAAAATATAGTCCTCCAAAAGCATGCAGGTTGGGAACTGTCTTGCCAAGTGCCTGATTTCCTCAGAGGCACAAACTCAAAGCCTCAAGTAGCCGGAATATCAGCTGCAAATTAATATTGGTTTCTGGGACTGTAGGTCTGTTTGGGTCCTGCCTCCTCGAGGTTAAGGAAAAACATGAACTGATCCAGAATCAGTCTCTGCGAAGGGTGCATGACTGCGTATTTACAGCATGCTACTTAAGACCGTGTAACCATGGCAACCTGAGCTATGAGTTGGGGGAGCTATGGAAACGCGTTGCCGTACCTGTTGGCTGTCAACAGGTCCAAGGTTCTCCATCTCTGGCTTGACACACGAAACATGACAGAATCCTATTCAGCTGGGAGGCAGAGTAACTCAGGCTTGAGTCAGTCTGCCTTCCCAATGATGGGAAAGGAGAATGCCCAGAGAGTGACAGTGACACTAAAGCAGGGCAACAACGCAAAAAATTGGACATGAGCTTACAACACATTTTCATATAACAACCTGCTCAGGAAGTGTCCACGATTTGTCAAATTGGAATATTATTACTATTCATTAAATACTAAATCTCTGTATACTTCATGACACAGATGGCCTCTAAACAAAGTTTTCCTGATGCTGACTTTTGCTGCTCCACCACTCCAGAACCTTTCAGAACTATTACAGAATTCTGCTGAGCTTACATATTGTGTGTGTGCGTGTGTGTGCGTGTGTGTGGATTTGAACGTGGGTTATATTACTTTGTGGGGACCAAATGTTCCCTAAACTGTAATAAAAAACAGTTTTTCTTCACGTTATGGGGACAATATTTCAGGTCCCCACAAAGATCTGTGAATGCAATTAAAAAAGTAAAAATGCCAAAAGTCTCGTATTTTGTTTGGTTACTTACGGTTAAGGTTAGGGCTGGGAAGGGGATTTTCCCCATAGAAATGAACGGAGAGTTCCCACAAGGATATAATTACAAACTTATGTGTGTGTGTGTGTGTGTGTGTGTGTGTATATGTATGTGCATGTGTTTTTTGAGACAAAAACTGCACATTTCATATTTGAAAGATGACGTGGTATCGGGTGGGACTCAGAAGGCATGATCTTGCAACCTCTGAGGGCTTGTGGGTAATCAGTATTTACAGATGGCTGGTGAGGAGGGCATTGCGGGGGAAGCCAAGGAAGAGAAAAACCTATTTGTTTTTATTCATTAGGCTTCTAGTAAGCCGGTCTTACACACAAGAACCTGACTCTAGAGAGAATATTCAATCTCTTCATGTCAAGCTACCTGCCTTGCATGGGGCATCACCTTCTGGGGTGAGCTTGATGGTGAGGCCCAGTTCTGGTGGTACCGATCAATATAGCAGCTAAGCAGGTACCACTGATGTAGGAGGAAACCATACAGATTTCATAACCCATTAAGTTCCTCTGGCATCAGGTCATAAATCACACAGGGACACGAAAATGTCGATCTGCGCTGCCGCCCCCTCAAACTGCGGCACCTGGGCTGGCTTGGCACAGCGCCCGGGTTATGCTGGGGGTAGATTCCCGTCAAGACTTGTTTTTCTCAAATTTAACGGGAGTCCGCTCCGGTGAGGAGTCATCAGACCCTCAGAGTGCGACTCTCACTCTCCCCTGAGGGTCTTTTTCGCTGACAGTGGAGTCCTTGAATTATCACGGTATTTAAAGTATTCTGATTTTCATTCCCAAAAAATAGACAAAAATAATTAAAAGAAATGACAGAGAGATGTCTTTGAGTTCCTTCAGAGTCCTGGAAGCTCTGCTAAAAAAAAAAAAAAGCAATTTATCAGCAGAGTTGAGTTGAGTCCTCAAGAAAATATTTTCTTCCCTTGTGGAAGGTCACAGTCAAACAGTCATGGACTGTCATGGTGTCATTTCGTGTTAGGCTGCATTGCAGCCCAAGGCGGACACATTTCCCAACTGCGGAATCAAGCAGGTCCCTCCTCTAAACTGACTAACCAGTCATCACCATATGCACCTCTCAGCCCGTCTGATCAGTCACCCGCTTGGGCGAGAGCGTGCAGGTGACGAGATGACTGACTGAACGAGTACGGGGGGGAGACGGAGAATTTAATTAAGCACTTGGATAATCCAGTAACCAACATCATTTTAAACTTAGAAGACAGGACCTCCTTGGCAATTATAAATCATGAAGTGCATAGGAATTCAACAGACTGCAAGGTGAGGCAGCTTTCTTTATTGGAACCAGAACCACGAGAATGTCACCATCAATCATCTCCGTTCTATTCCCCCACTGGAAGCATACTGCTGAATCCGGCCCAGTGCAAGTGACCCACTCCCTCAGCTTCATCTCCATAATATACCACTGTCGTGGTGATAAGTCAGAAAATATCAAAGCGGCTGTGTCCGGGCATACTGAAGACACACTCTACCCCCCCTCTGCTATTAAAAGTGGAAGCCAGAGATGGCTTTCATCAGAGAACCATCCTTTGAAGAAAAGCCATCAAAACGGATGCTGCATATGGGGAGAACGCATGTTAGCGCGAGTCAGCCCTGACGGGAAATAATAACACAATGCAATGACTCTTCTGAATATAGCCTTTCATATTAAACATCCAGTTTTCCAGTCATTTTGTAATTTGTAATTTTCCAGTGCGACCTGCCACTGCCTTTTAAGCTCTCGTCGCTGCTTCCCTCCTGTGAAGTAGTCCAGTAATTAAGTTAATTTGGAGAACATAGAAATAAACAGGAATGCACAGGGATTTCGTAGTGGAGCTGGATCAGAGCTGGGCTCTGCATCGTCCTCCGGAGTACACACCTTCTCCTTTAGCTTTGCTGAGAGCAGATGACGACTATTATTTGTACTTTTTGAGTAGATATTACAGGGGATTGGCAGGTCACCTCAGACCTCGAGTGCTGGGGCTTTGAGCCACTCTCTCTCTGTGAACATGGTGCTTTATGTGGGCTTGCTGTCTGGAGTGAAAGCATTTATGGGGCCCTGCCCATGTGGTTAGTGTGTGTGGGAGCCACCTGACTTAACACTGCAAGAACACTGACTGAACAAGCTCAGAATTAAAGTAAGAAGGAAGGAAGCTGACCAGCTGATATTGAGAGCATCAAGCTCGAAACCATCAAGTGAGAAACATCTATATTCACCCATACACCATCCATCCAGGTAGAAGCGGCCATCCATTCATCCATGTAAAAGTGCCCATCCATCCATCCATCCATCCATCCATCCAACCATAACTATTTATCCAGCA
Source organism: Mormyrus lacerda (assembly GCA_015163995.2). NCBI lineage: Eukaryota > Metazoa > Chordata > Actinopteri > Osteoglossiformes > Mormyridae > Mormyrus > Mormyrus lacerda. Next base: position 22,051,518 of record JAABNX020000143.1, read on the forward strand.
TAGCCTGATTGTAAGGTTTTTCATTAGCCTGTAGGGAGGCAAAAGACAATCCCTGGAATAACTGGACATAAATAGACAACGTGGTTGGTATGCTTGTCTATTGCAGAGCACGCATGTGCGTTCACACACTAAGGGAAATTCGGAGACACCAATTAACAAAACAGTGTGTTGGCTGGAGGACACTCAGGTGCAGAGGGATCAGAGAAGCCCTGACCTTGGAGCTGGGAGGCTGTTCTGCTGCCCACCGGAATTGGGGCAAAAATGGCAGACAAAAAAACAAAGCGAAAATGAGCTTGGCGGTTAAGGCAACTATTAAATACACAGTGTCATTTGCTAACAAATAAATGAACAGTAGGTTCATGATTTGAGTACCATTATTAGCAAGAAAATTTCATATCTTTGATTCATCAAAATATCTTTATAATAACAGAGAAAATTCAAGGCATTCTTTTCTGCAAGGCACATTAAATACTGCTGTTTTATGGGATAAAACAGTTACCTGTTGCATTTAAAGGTAAAGGACACCCAAGAATTTGACTATGCCATCACCACACAGTCAGTTAATGCACCGTTTAAATGTTATAAATTTAAATGTTTAAATGTGCTTAAACATTATAAAGGAAACTTGCTTTAATTGACTTTTAATACTTATTATCTAATTTATTGCTGTTCACTGAACTTTCTCATGCTTAACAATAAAAAATCTGCAGTTTGTGAAATAATAATAAATTTAAAAGTGGCAAAAACTTGTGGTGTACAAATACTTTAAGCATGCAGTTTCTGTGTTTTTTGGGATGCCCTACAATTTCCTGTGTTAAAAAAACACTTGCGATATGAGGCAAAAAAACAGCCAGGAAATTGCACAGTATTATTTAATCTCGTTCTAGCTAATGACAAAGAAGAAAGTTTGGCTGGGAAGTGAAAACTTTGGGAAACACTTTGCACTGTATGATCCTATAGAAAAAATAATTAAGGCTGATTAAGCACCAGGGGAAAAGTAAGTTAAGTTGCAGGGGAAAATGACTGGGGTCACCGTTCTCAGCCAATCACAGGCTGCGCGAAGAAGCCTGGGCGGCTCTTACACGAGAAGCCAAGTATGACCTCTGAGGGCACGTCAGCGTTTGTTTTCTCAGGAAGGCAACAATACGAGGCTTCACTTCGGTCAGCCTGGGAATAAATCGTTGTGACATGAGAATGGAAGTGAAAGGCTGGGAGATTATTTTAGTTTTCAGCAAAGTGTGTGTGTGTGTGTGTGTGTGGGAGGGGGACAAAACAAAAGCTCGCAGTGCGGATTGGAGTGCTACATTTAAGGCAGCAGATACATGCTGACCGCTGACATGCCTGACGTGGCTGATGTGGAAATGAAGTGAGATTTGCAAAAATGCCAACGCAACGCACATGGGTTCTGGGCCGACCCGGTCCATTTACTGTGCTGTTCCGCATTTCAGAAGCTCCTTTCACCGGATCCTCGGGAGGATCGCAACTGACAGGGCTGACAAGCAGGAATCAGCGGCGATTCAGCAGATGAATAGTCTTATGACATTTGGCACAACATCGCCCCATGGACCCCTTTGCCTCCCCGCCCGAGACAGGAGGCCGCTCATCGACTTCAGCACCATGGATAGTGACAGCACCCTGGCAATCGTCAATGGTCAAGCATGCAGCACCAAGCTGCGCCATTAACAGTTCACTTCCTGCAGGCTTCAGGTGACTCCGTTATCCAAAAGGCTTGGCGGAGAAGAAGATGTGGCTTGGCAGAACACAGTAACGACCCCCGCATCTATTTTTGGTATTGTTGTGAGTCCGTTTCTAATAAACCTAACCCCCACAGACACTGATCTCTGTTATCTGCATGAATCTGAGCTGGAGTGACCACCTGATCCATGTCAGGAGGGATACTGTGAGCTACCACAGGGTTTGAAAATTACCATTTCAATTAGAAGGACCCGGATCTCTGTTAAGCACCGAGTTCTTGCTGGGTGCTGATTGGTCTCCTATAATCATGCATGTGTCACTATTGTTAATGTGAAGAAGCTGGATGAGTCCTTCAAGCAAGGGAAAAAAAAAGTAAAAGTACAAGATGAACCAAACAATTCAGCTGAACACAGGAGCCTTTCAGTTTTAAAGTAGTTTATAACATGGAGTAGGTCATAGGGTCCCTCCTGAAATGGATTAGGTGGTCACCCTAGTCTGAGCCAGAACCCCATGACATTTCTAGGAGGAGGCAGATATAGGCAAAAGGTCACGACCTGCCTTGAATATACAGCCCATAGCCCGTGTGTCCCCAGGATATTCAGTATTGAGAAATGAGCCAACTGTCTGTCTGGACAGATGCCCCCTATGGTGCAACACGTGGTCAACCCGATCAAGGTGGTAATGCGCCCACAGCAAGCAGTGGTGGAAGGAAAGGCCTGGAAATATGTTTATCTGATGACCTTAAGGATGGCGTGTGTCAACGATTTTGAAGTTGTGGAGAAGGATGGATCCACGTTTTGGCCGGAGGAGATGGCACAATATCCCCTCCTGAAGCAGGAGATCCAATACCAGATAGATTTATTCCCGGTGTGGGAGATACAGGAACTGCAACAGTAGAAATACTCCCCAACCCTGGTGAACCAGACACAGATGGCACATCTACAGCCTGCGCGGTGCTGCCTGCACCTGGAAGAGCACTTGGCAGCTCAGGTGGTGGAGCAGGTGGCAATGAATTGCTACATACAGGCCTTGCCCTGTATCATTCAAAATAGCCATGGGGCAGATGGCTCCCACCACCCCACAACTAGTGGATGATATCGCCAAGCAAGTAGATGCCATATACTCCGTGTCACAAGGTAACTGGTTGGATAGGGCTGGATGGCCTCAGGGAGAGTTCAGCTCAATGGCAATGGGGTTAGAGCAACACACTGACTTTGGAGCACGGGGGACCTTGGGCACCATGGGAAGACCCAAGATCCATAAAGGTAAGAGCCCAGGGAAGTCCCTCAACAGTTCTTTATAGTCCAATCAGATTATGTGGCCATAAGGAGAAGAGAGGCAACAGTGCAGCTCGTGGCCCTGAGGTCCAAGATTAACACTGTACCTATTTCACATTGTTGGAGTACTTGAGCAAATTGCTTTGCTGTAGCACCAGCCACGGTGAGTCATACACTGACTCAGTGGACTCATACCTACAAGGTTCTGAGTAAGAGTTTGGTCCCTGCTGGGTGTTTGTGGAGTTTCCACCTTCTCCCCGTGTTTGTGTAAGTTTCCTTCACCAATGGCATGCCCTAGGGTAGACTGGCGTCCTGTCCAGGCTGTCCCCTGTCTCATGCCCTGTGATGAAATAGTGTCCTGTCCAGGTTCTCCCCTGTCTTGTACCCTGTAATGGACTGGTATCCTGTCCAGGCTGTACCCAGTATTGTACCCTGTGAAAGACTGGCATCCTGTCCAGGCTGTCCCCTGTCTCATGCTCTGTGATGAAATAGTGTCCTGTCCAGGTTCTCCCCTGTCTTGTACCCTGTGAAAGACTGGCATCCTGTCCAGGCTGTCCCCTGTCTCATAACCTGCACTTCCTGAGACTGGCTTCAGGCACACTGTGATCCTGTGTTGCATATGTTCTTGAGAGAAATGTTACAGGCATACATTTAATTTATTATGGAGTAGTGGAGGGACTATGAACAGTTTTTTTTTTTAAATGATTATTTCAGGCACATGATATACTAAATTGGGTGCACAATTTAGCTTAATGTGCCCATGAAATACTAAATCGAGCTCACAAAATCACTAAAATGTGCGCACAATTTACTTTTTCCAATTTGCTATTAAATTCATTTCCTAGCGCTCACTCTTTGGTTTGTTCTAACCATCTGTACACTGTTGTGAAGGACTCTAATATTAGTTGTAAATAAATTGTTATTGAATTAAAATGAAAAAATACAATAAAATTCATAAAAAAACAACCTGATACTTAAATGTGTAAATGACCACAAAGCAAAGTTTTTGTCCATTAGAAAATACTGGAGAATGAATCTAAAGTGGAAGGCATAATGTGGCATTATAAAGGCTCAGAGATGTGTGCATACTGGGTATTATCATGTGCAGCTTTAACAGTGAGAATAGCCCCTAATTTCCATCATTTTTGTTACCTTGTGTGGATTTATCAAATTGGAATGAACGTGTTCTGATTTACTAACAAGATATAGGCTCAGTGGTGTGTGTGTGTGTCTGTGTGTGTGTCTGTGCATGTGTGAGTTAATACAGTACGTGTTTAATGGCCGTAAGGCCTAATTTCCACCATAAAACTTTGAAACTTTACAGTATGTGGCTTCCATTCTCAAACTGGCATGCCTTATCACAACGATATACGCAAATACATTTGCTACCGTAATACTGTAATGTTCGCGCACCTGCAAGCTATGTGCAGATGGCTTAAATGCAGTGACACGACTCCAGCTCGTGGCTTTATCAGCACTAGTAACAAAATATGAGTGCAAATGAATTCATTCATGAGTTGGAAATAAACTTACAGAAGGTATTTTGTGAGCTTGATTTAGTATTCTGTTGGCATATTAACATAATTGTGCGCACAATAAAGGATATCATACGCACAAATTTTTTAAGAAATTAAAAATTTGTGCTGCACCATAAGAGATAGATGACTCATTGATTTATATACATTCTTGCTATATGCTTACTGAATAACCATAAAATAAATAAACAGTACATTTATCTTGTACATCTGTTTTCTTGACCGAAGACTGGAACTATCATGCATTTTATCAGATAATTCAACTTTGCAACTTGGCTGTCTAATTACGTACTTTCTCAACCTTCAACTGGATCTGCAAATTGTACATCAAATCGAAATTTAGGACATGACTCAATATTTATGAAAGCCACGAATAAATGTGAATTAAATATGGAAATAGAACAATTGCCTATTTTCCCAAGAAAGCTTTTAAATGAAGCCCTAACGCTGACCATAATTTTTTTGGAAAAAAAAAAAAAGGTACTTATTCACCACAATTTAATTGCTCTTTTTCGCATATGAATCGCTTGGGAATTGTTGCATAATTTAGATACAATTCTGTCAGTACTAACGGGCACAGGAAACGGAAAGCTGAAGTCCGTACTTCACATTTAATGTTCCAGATGACAATGGGCAAAGTAATGGAACACATTGGGTCTGTTCTTAAGGGTATCAAAAATAAAGATTATTGTAAGGCTATAATCAGAAGGAGATTGGACATTTGTCACATAGGTGGGAAGACATCCTTATATGCTAAGATAAGTATGGATCGATGAAGCAGCTTTCCCAAGTAATTATATGAATGTTACTCTAAACTCTTACCATCTAAGATTCCTGCATTACTACACTAAAGATATTTCAAGATGTACACATGAAAGACACTCGAGTCTTACCTTGCATACAGTAGCTCCAGCATTACATGCTCAAGACATGCGAAAAACCGACATTTATTTAATTTTGGTAATAACATCTCTTTCCGTCTTATTTCTGTGTAGAAATATAACAATTAGACTCTCGTTAGGCTAAAACGTGAATTAAAAGTTTCAGTACAAAATGTTAAATCAAACATGAAAAACAACACATTTTTATTTCACAATCGCCTGTGCTTTTGTGAAGGATCAGTTTCATGCACTTATAAACATACTTTTCTCTCTCATCAAATATCCTGGCTTATGGCCTTGATGCCAAAGTGAATGTAAACACCAGTCACCTTTTCAAATTTCCAGGCATCCAGGGGTGTGCACGATGACTAAAAGCACACTTATCCTCCATCAGGAGATCAGATGGAGGTGAGTTCTGAGGAGGGACCAAAAATTGAGGTTCTTTTAAGGTCCTAAATAACCCCAAGTGAAGTTGTATTGGTTGGTGGCTGCCAGTGTCACCCAAGGGTCGTCGCTCTGAGTCTTCATTTTTCAAAGGCTTTGACCCGAAGACCCATGTACGCCTTTCTTTTCTAGGTTTTATATTATTAGTGAAATTAATGGCAAAATACTTGCTTCACCATGACATTTATTGTGATACACACAGCTCCTGGGAGACTGAAAACAGGCCACATCTTCAATGCGATGTAATGAAACCCTTTAACATAAATAGCTTCTTTCTCTTTCAAGGTGATAATTCTTTCTTTTTTCTTTTTTAAAAAAAAACGAGCTGACCTTAAACAAACCCTAAACTGAATATTCATTGAAAGATACTACAGGGACTCAGCTTGTTCCTGCAAGTCCAAAGAGAGAAAGGTATGTAAAACAATAATGTGGTACATAGTTATTAAGCTCAAGTGAAGGTCTATCAAATATTCTGATGGTGACATCAGTATCATGTCCCACTAAACTCTCCTCCAGTCTGATAGCTCGTCAGGCTTGGACACATAACAAAAATTTTATTTCACCCAAAGCTGAACTGAAAGTTTAGCTGAAGCTTTCAGGTCAGTGCAGGGGGGACCCAAAACATTAGCTGACCAGGTGTAGCCGGAGCGGGTCCGCCTTCCATAACTGGCCATCCGGCACAAGGTCATGGTGAACCCTCGAGCCAGAACACACAACACATGGGGCAGGGGGGGGTCCAAGGTAGGGCACACTCTCACTAACAACACGCTAGGGGCAATTTAGAGACACAGAGTCATGTGATTTTTCATAATGCAAAAACCCATATAGACACCAGAGGGACATCTGCATCATTTACACAACGCCAGCGTGGGAATGAAACCCCCATCCTGTATATCATCGCTGCCCGATGAAAAACACGTACCTCCAAAAATCCATTATATTAGGAGCCCGAAAAAAGGCATTTTCTCTGAAACTACTTTACAAAATAAAGCACCATCTTTACACAGCCATCAGTGACCATTTATTGGAATTTACATTTAATGGACTTAGATGGATTGTTGTCAGAGTGGCACATATGGGACTGACAAGAAGATAAAAAAATCTCAATCTTAGTTGGATATTCACGGTTAACAATGATGTACATCACTAAAGCTTGCACACAAGGTATCTTCTAATCCTCTACTTCCCTGTGACTTTCGGATTCTTCTTCATGAAGAAGGACACTGGGCTTCAGCCATGCATAGACTACCATGTCCCAAATGCTAGCATGGTGAAGAGGAGGGAACCCTTACAGTGCGTCCCGTTGGTGTTGCATCTTTATGAAGCTTGACCCCTGAAGTGTGTGCAATCTTGTTCACATCAAGGATAGTGATGAGGGGAAGACCTCATTTATCACCAGCACAGGCCCATTTGAATAACTCGTTATGCCGTACGGTTTAGCTAATAGTCCGGCTCTTTCAGTCTTTTATGGATCAGGTCTTTGCAGGCTTAACCAGTTTGAGATTTACATTGATGATATCCTGCTGTACTCTTCTTCTCCAAAGCAGCATGTTCACCATGAATTACAGGTGCTGCAAAGGCTCCATGAATACCACCTGTTTGTAAAAGGGGAGAAATGTGAGTTCCACTAGACCATCTTCAAGTTCTTGAGTTATGTGCTTCGTCCCAGAAGCATGGCACTGGCTGAGGGAATGGTCTGGACCATGCAAGACTGGGCCCATCCTCGAACTGTCAATGAGCTCTTGGGCTTCACTAACTTCTACCATCACTTCTTCCGGGTCTTCATGTTGGTGGCTGCTGGTAGTCCAGGAGACTGAGGTAGCTTTTCACTGTCTACAGGAACTATTTTGTTCTGCAGCCATTCTCCAACAGCCAGACCCAGATCTCCCCTTTGTGGTCAAGGTGGACACTTCAGAAGTGGCCGTGTGACGTTGCCTCAAAGTGCTTTATATTATTACTGCCCAAAGCCCCCAGTGAGCAAGCCAGAGGCGACAATGGCAAGGAAAAACTCCCTAGAAGGAAAAAACCTTGGGAGGAACCAGACTGAAAGGGGGAGCCCAGCAGAGGAATTCAAACGAGCAAGATAGCAAAATTATAATTTACACAGTTCAAATGTTAAGACTCAAGTCTATGTCGTGGCAGGCAGGGGCTGGTGCTAATTCTGATGGCAGGATGAACAATGGTACAGCAGCAGGGCAGGCAGGAGAGACGTCACAGGGACAAAGGCGAGGGGGCTGGAAAGACCCCACAGGTAGTAGAGATGTCACAGGCAGCAGGGCAGGCAGAATATCTTAAGTCTCCAGGCAGCACATACCAGAAGTGGGGGGAATAAAAAGTCCATTACCCAAAGTAGGGGAATATCTGAGGCGACAGTGTTACCCACAAATCCCCCGTGGTTCCCATTTAGAGATGAAATCAGCTTATGGCTGACTTGGGGGAGACACACCTTTTTGTTCTCTGTCGTATATTAGGTGTTAGCATAAAATATTCGTACTGTACTATATCTGAAATTGTTACTAACAAATTATTAAACGGATGGAAACACGCATAAATATTTGCATAAATGCTGCATAAACACTGAAACCAAAATATCAATATTTGATAAATGTATGACTGTCTGTCTCTATGACTTACAGCGACACTTTTGTGAGGTGGGTCTATACGAGACTGGCAGGCTGCCCATTTGGTAAGACCCCTTGACAAATATTTACTTAGAAATAAACATATTTTACAAATGGCAGTTTTTGTGCCCTAATACAGAATCCCAGCAGGTTCTCTCGGACTCCTAGAGAGGTGTCCTTGGTCCTATAAATATTCATGTCTGTTAGCATCAAATTCATTAGTGACATTAAACTTAGCCTATGTGCACTGAAACAAATGCCACGGTCCTCGGAGACTCTCCATCAACGGAATGTCGTTCTCAAATGTTTATGAAATGTTTTGATCCATTAGATTTTGTTGCTTTAACATTCCAATGCTGTGGTTTATGTAGGTGAATGAGTTAGTCCATTTCTGAGAGAGTGGACTCTGGAGATGTAACATGTTACTGCTGGAATGCATTACGTCTCAGGAGTGACCGACGATGCAGTTTGTAGCCGTGAATTATTTACTAGTTAGGCCGTGTTCCTATCAACAGCACATTTTTATCAGCAGAAATAGGATGATATTTTCTACACAAACTATGCCTTTTATGAATCAATTACCTCAATGATTAAAAATTAGTTTATTATTATTATTTTATTGAAGTTCAAGCATCAAGTTAAAATAGGTACACATAGGTACATGGGAGGATATGTGACTGTTACATGATTACTAATCAATAAATAAAAGCATAAGCATAAGTGCATATAAAACAAACTGTTTCATCACTATTATGGGCAGACACATTGTCAAATCAACTAATACTCATTATGTATCTACAACAAGAGAGACGCTGAAATTACACAACTATAAGTGTCACAGGACAATTACCTCTTAAAATTATAAAACACCTGAACTTGTGTAAAAGAAGTAGGAAACTGTAATTATTTCGTAGGAAACTGATTTTTTTAAATCACTTTAAATGATAAATAAACTTAGGCGTTAAATTAAATTCACCTCATCTTAGATAGGATCTCAAGCTGTTCTGGGTGCTGTAGGCATCATGCAGCGCTAATTATGAATGATGAATTGCAAATCAAAAAAAAAATTAAAATTATCAGACAAATGCAAAAGTCTGTCTCCAACTCAATACATGTCACTACAGTATGTCCATCGGCGAATAATGGTTCTTGAATATGGTTTCCTTGTTACAAAGCACACACATCAATGAAAAGTAAATGAATGAAAAGTATAGTTAATGAGATGTGTTGCATATTATGAAATAAATTCACCCGATAATTATAGTTAATCAAAGCTGAGTAATGATTGCCCAGTGACTAAACAATGACGTTTGTTTTGTAAAGTAATTTCCGTCGAGTCAGCATTCATACTGACATCCCTGTCAGGACAATTGTACCTTTTGCTATTATGTTGACTGTTGTGCAGAAGTGAAGATTAATGTTTCTGCAGCAACGGTTTAGGCTGACAACCAGTGCAGGTCATTATTGGTTAATAAATTCAACCTTGTTTTTTCCCGAAGTGTGCAACAATAAGAGGGGGAACTATTTCAAAGACAAATAGTGCTGTGTGTATCCTATGTTTAGATAAAAAAAAAAACTAAATCCCACCCTTAAAAAACTTAAGTGTAAAAAAAATGCATTAAACATTGTTCCAGAATAAGCAAAGCGAAATGGAAATGGATACTGAGCCATTAGCATCTATACATAAAAGCTGTACAGTTAGAAGGGCTTTTCTTAGATTAGACCTTTGATTTATGGTGATGTTTCATTTAACTCTGAGGAAATATGGACATCTTGTAAGTGGTCCTCCATCGCATGGTAAATTTGACATTATCGTCAATTATATGCTAATCCCAAATGGGATGCATCATCTCTGGATGATTTGTGTCGATAATTACATGCCTGGAGGAGAGACGACTCCCTGTGTCTCTGTCTCCCCCGTGGAATGGGTCATTATCAGATTTTCTGTTTGTCTCAGAGAATCAGACATTACCCCTTTGTTCAGGTCCAGTCCATTAGAGCTGAATAGATGCTTTTTATTTTTGTCTGGGTAGGTTTGGACAGCAGTGCCACACTGAGGGTTAGCTGGCCTGGACTGCTCTGCGTTGCAAGTCTGGAACCAGATTTGGCTTTAGGACTGAAATCTCATGATGTTAGCACTAAACACAAAACTACCCAGTCAAGATAGGATACATCAGAACAATGTTATTTCACCCAGAGCTGTCGTACTAGTTAGCTGAAATTTTTAGCCCAATATAGCACAGAACTGAAGTAATCAACTCAGGGTAGTCAAGTCTGTGTAAGTGCTTGTAATCACTTTAAAGCTGATAGTTCAGAGTGAAGTTTACAGTTTGAGGCAGACTGGGGGTCTCTAGTGTCCATACATTCATCCAACTTCCATAACTACACCAGAGTCTTGATGAACCTGGCACCAGGAAGCAGAGACCCCCAATCAGGGGGTGACAGAAAACGGGGCTCTGATGCATCGAAAGCCACACTCTCAAACACGAGCACATGCTGTCAGATTAAAGGGTACAACCATGGCATAGTTATATTCCTCAAGGTACAACATTAGCGTACTCCCAATAGTACAAAGAAAAGTTCCTTGGGGCAGTGGTGGCCTAATGGTTAGCGAAAGGATTGAAAGGTTGCTGGTTTGAATCCCTGACCAGTAAGGTACTACTGAGGTACGCTGAGCAAGGTACCAGCCTCACACACTGCTCCCTGGGTGTTAAATAATGGCTGCCCACTGCTATGTCATATATGGGTTAAATGTGAAAAATACATTTCATAGTTGTGTGCTGTGGTGTGTCAATAAATACAATTAATCAACCTTCAGAGTCTATTTCTGTATCTTAAATTAGACTAAAAGGTACACTTGCCTACAGCTAGGGTATAGTTGGCAGAATCTTGAAGGTTCAGGCCAAGTGATGAGTAATTGTACCCTCAAAGATACAAATTGGTACTTTTTTGTGACTGTGCATGCTAAGGGCAATTTAGAAACACAGAGTAACACACATAGCAAAAAGTCAAGGGAGCCATAGCCAAAGTCAGGTGGGAAGAGAACCTCGATCCAGGATAGTTATAGTGTTGCCCACTGAGCTTCTGTGGTTCCCGTTTATAGACAGAACAGCCTTGGGCCTCACTTGGCGAACACACGAGTTTTTTGGCGTTTTTCTCCTGAAAGTCATTGTCTGAGTGTCTCTTGCAGAAAGTCGGCAGACACTGGAAACACGTGGGTAGGTGTGCGAGCTGAAGCGTGGCGACTTCTCACTCCTTGAAAGTGGAGAAGGAAAAAAACAAAAAACACATGAAATACTTCACCTTGATTACTTCAGCAGAAAAAAAATAAATAAAATAATAATAATAAAAAAAACACGTTAATGGTCCCTGGCATCTTTAAATCACTCCTGATGAAAGCGTCAGCCAAATGAATGAATCAATAAAAAAACGAACACAGCCAATTTAAATTCCCTAACGCTTAATGATCCATAGAAAGTAATAGACTTAGGGAAGTAAACATCAGGCTTTGGGTGTAATAGCCTGCATATTTTTCAGGTTCCGTGTGCAAAGTATTCTGATACTTTCAAGCAGAAGGGGTCCCTGGTGGGTCGTTTGTAAAATATTCATCTGGAAACCACACAAAATGCCCTTTCGTCAATGCTGTATGTCACTTTATATACAGACCGCATAAATTTACGTTGCATGTTAACGGCGCCAACTTTAATTACAAAGTTAGTCACTGATATGTTTTTCTTTTTAATTACAAGCACACCTGTTTAAGGTGTCATCTGGCCTGCAAATTACAATATCCCTGAAACAAAAATTATCAGTTGAATCAATGCTATGACTAACTGGTGTCATGTCTTGCGAGACCAAGGCCTCGAAGGCAGATGTTTGGTTAATGTAGGGGATTTTATTTACCAGAATAAGAGCAGGGAAGGAAATAAGAGCATAAGGGGTCAAAACAAGAAGGCCAGTATGGAGAAGGATATGGGCAGACAGGAGGCGCGACGTCAGTGACCAGACTGGGGCTGACGAGACAAACGGGTACTTAAATACAAAGACTAATGAGGGGCAACAAGGAACAGGCGTGTCTCATCAGTGCCACGTTAGGGAGGAGACAAGTGGACATCACGAGCAGGACGTTACAGCCGGGAAATACGTTCAATCTGTGACAATCATTGCCGGAAGCCAAACTTCCTATAGTTCAGACTAGTTAATCCACCTGAAGCTAAACAGGTTTGACCTGCCCAGTACTTGCCATATATCTGCAATACGTCCATATGAATTTTAGCCAGGCTTCTTCTTTGCAAGTATTTTTCTAATTCTTTTTCTTATACAAGCCTTTACTCTTATGAATTCCCATTTCTCATCAAGATACATTCATAAATACTTTTTTTAACTCTACTCTGTCTGTAAAAACTATTTTTGTCAGCATAAAACCTGAAATAAAGAGTTTTTGGTAGCCTGTCCAAAAGATCTCCTCTGAGATACTTCACCTTTGTTTTCTCCATTTCCGTAGTATCCAGGATGTTGCCGTGGGCACCCCCCGCCCTACCCACCCCCTCACCCATACTCCCAGGGCCCTCTGGAATGAGGAAGATAAGATAGCAGGCTTACTATTGTGAAATCTTCATAATGTCAGACGAACTGCATATTACATACATTATTCACCCAAAAGAAAGCAAAAGAAAATTTCATAAACTATAAATAGCTAATGTACATGGATTGTTTGAAAGACGACATGGATTAAATATGTATGATATTCCTGAATGTAGAAATTCATTTAATTGAAATAAAATTTCACAAAAATACTACCTTTTTTAAATCCATCATTCATAACCACTTAACCAGTACAGGGCTGAAGTGAGCTTGGATATGTGTGCCAGAGAACAGGGAGCATAAGGCAGGGGGACACCATAGGCAATTTAGAGATGCGAATTCTGTATTTTTGGATCGTAGGAGGGAGCTGGAGTACCTGGGAACAAAACACATAGAGCTAGGGAGGATACTTCAACCTGGAGGCTTGAATGGTTTTTCATTCTAGGAGTAATCAAAGTGTCATTTATTAAATAATGTTGATATAGTCGGATTTCAAATGAAACTTTGCATAGCAGGGTTGCCAACTTTGGTCACCTGGCTGGAGTGAGATTTTCGATCCGCACACGCATTTACATGTATGTAACAGTTTTATTAACTTGTAAATAGTCTGTAGGGTTTGCAAACTGCCCCGAGACTTTTGATGCAGCTAATTTTAGGTCTACAATGGAATAATATAGATTTGCCGTAAGATTTCCTGTGTATGAGAGAGAGTCTGAAAGCGTGAGTGTCATGCCAGATGCATGAGAGTAAGCAACCCTGATACGGGTGAAACTGAGCGTGCAAATTCTGGTGTGAGAATGCCTGTTCGATGCTTGGGTGACATATTTAAACATACCTTTTGTCTACCACTGCAGCAAATATCAGCCAGGGTTTAACTGACCAGCTGAGAAGTCGTCATGGGCAACGGTATCCTCTGAGCACATAGCGGTCATAAAAACTGTGGCGTAACCTCATTACCTACACAGGATTTATCTGCGTCTGCTTGTCAAGAGCGAGCCATTTCCATTAGGACCCATTAGCTATTGCGTGAGATTATTAGCGAGCCAGGCCAAGGGAGGTAAAGAATACAGCTGGTCCAGATGAAATACTTTAAGCTGTTAGGTAGAGAGGTAAAAATGCGTGGCTTCTCACGGTCCTCCATTTTTCTCCGCCACTGACATGGCCCACGCTTGGAAGCAGTTCAGGTCACTGTTTATGTCTCAGCGTGCTCAAGATTTAATAATCCGCTCTGGCTTTAACGCACGGAGCGTCGGTGGCAGGCAGACTTATCTGCTCAGTCATAATCACCAGCTAGACCCAGAAAGTGCTGTGCCAATTCACAAACCAGTATGTGGCGGGAAGCCTTGTTGGAACACATGTCATGTAAGCTTTGCCCTGGCGTCTTTCCTTATTAGCATTATGTGCTAATAAGGCTCAGGTTTTCGGTGTTTGATTTCCACTCCACTTGCCGCTAAAGTGCCGCAGCAAAGGCTGAGGTTGCCGTACCCAGGAACTCATGGGATCATGCTGGGTTGCATTCCGGTCCCTGTTCCTAACAAATTGCCTTTCAGATCTGTCCAGATGATCCACACAACTTAAATTATGCTACAAAGCTACTGTATGTGAGGCTTGCTGTGCCACATAGACTGAATTTACTGAGATATGCACATAATTGGCAAAAAAAAAAGGTAACCGTTAAAAAGATTTTTTACATTTATAATGAAGATCCCAGTGAATATTTGCGATTTCAAGCAAATATTTTGATTATTAATCCTTCTTGGGTCCTAATCTATCAATAGACTACAAACTAAATGTGACTGGCTGGGTCTCAGTCCATATCTGTTTACAGGGCCACAAAACACAATCTAAATATCAGAACTGGGAAGTCAGGCAGGGGTCGTAATGCGATCAGAGGAGATCACCCAAACCAAAACATTAGATGTACCTGAAGTCGGTAAACCAAGGGAAGAAATCAGGACCACAGAGGAAGTAAAGATCACACTAGGAAGTAAAGATCACACTGCGTAGCTGGTTATTTGGCAACCGTGGGCTGGAATATGGATCAGGAGGTTGGTAGGTTATCGCATGTGACACTAAGGTATTAATAACTTTGTTTGAAATTTGTTTATTATTAAGGTTCTAAAATGATCAATTAAAGGGGAATTTCAGAGATTTGTAGATGTAATGAGCTGCTCCTTGGTTTCTGATACTAATTAACAATATCAATTTAACAGAAATTAACACAAATTAGACCCAGGTTAAAAATGCTGGATTGCGACATGATTTGAATCTTGTGTTTCGTTCATTCAGGCCCAATTAAAGCACAAACTGAATTGCTTGAACAGCTGGAAACTTCCTGGAGTCCAAAATCCTGTTTAAGGTGATTAAGGGGAGGGCTGGGTATCACTTTTCCATGCCCGTAATTAGAGATTTCTTCCATTTAGGTGCAACTTGTCCATCTTCTTAATGCAATGTTAATAGCTATATAAGAGCAGGTTTAGGGAATGTTGATGTTGGGTGTGCAGTGTATATGGGGCTTTTAATGAAGGACTTAGACTCAAACTCTATGACCTGACCTCTACTATCCTTCCTGCTTTGATTTCAGGAGTGTTACCTTAGCACAACACCCCCCCCCCCCCATAATTCACAGCCGTA
>JAABNX020000143.1:22074624-22117074 GCA_015163995.2 Mormyrus lacerda
TAACACTTCAAATTCAGGGTGATCATGGAACCAATTCTGGACCAGAGCAGCCCGATGGAATGAGACATTGTCCCAAACGACAATATGCCGCATCTGGTCCACTTGGTTTAATGCTGTGACAATCTCGTGCAATCTGTCAAGAAATGCAAGTATTAGATTTGCGTTATAGGGTCCCAGATATTCATGGTGGTGGAGGACCCCATTTTGTGTGATAGCAGCGCAGAGGGTGATGTTACCCCCTCGCTGCCCTGGCACATTGGTGATTGCCCTGTGTCCAATTACATTTCTCCCTCGTCTTCGTGTTTTTGCAAGGTTAAATCCAGCCTCATCCACATATATAAATTCATGCTGAATTTGTTCTGCAGCCATCTCTGAAACACAGCAAAAGACAATAGGATGCTATTCAATATCTATTGCACATTTCTTTTGTGCCAGAACATTATGAGCAGTGCACAATACCACACCATAGCAGTAAAATGAACAATACATACCTCCACATACTCAGTGCGCAGATGTTTCCCTCTCTCTGAATTTCTGTCAAACGGTACCCGATACAGTTGCTTCATGTGTACTTGATTTTTCTTGGGGATTCCTGCTAGTTGACAGAGAGACTCGTTGGACGTTATTGAAAATACGGTCATCGTTGATGATATTGGCTTGGATTTCTCGCAGCCTGATACAATTATTGGCCATAACCATGTTCACAATGGCGGCCTCTTGTGCACGGGTGAACATAGGGCCCCTTCCACCTTGGTGTCCTCGACCCTCAATCCTATGTGAAAAATATACTGTATATATAAAAAAATACACATGCAGCATCAAAAGTCACAGTAAACAATATTGATGATAAGTACAGCAAGCTTAAGTTTCAATGTACTGTGTGGTTAGCTTACCTGTTTTCTCGATGAAATGTCCGAATTACTGACGCAACAGTATTTCTGCTTAGATTTGGTTGAACTCTTTGTCCAGCTTCCATCAGTGTCAGTCCATGGTTGATAACATTGTCAATAAATGTTGCACGGATTTCTTGAGTCAAATTTAGTCCTTGTCTTCTTCAGGTTCTATCAACTCTTCAAGTCCTTCTCAACCTCTTCCTCTACCTAGGCCTCTTCCTCTATCTCCTTCTTCTCCTCTTCCTCTACCTCCTTCTTCTTCTCCTCCTCCTCTTTAAGCTCCCCCTCTCATTCTCACTCTTCTTCTAGCTCCTTCCATTTTTGATGAATACAGGTGACCTCACCTGCTGCATTTTATAGCACACCTGAGTGCTGCGTTTTTAAATTAGCACATGTGTGCTTCCACACCTTGTGGATGTGATTATCCAATTTGTTCATTAGTGTGGTCATTGGCAATCCGGGGCTTTGTAATGACAAGGAAGTAACCTCACAATCCTTATCCGTGTCTAAGGGGTTGAAATATGTGTAGAGTTCTACAAATCACTTTGTGTAATGTTTTGCAAAAAGGGTGAAGCAGACATTGTGTGTGGCGGTGTTTTGCTCCTTGGAGTAGAATTTTACAAATTGTGTGGAAATTTTTATTTTAGAGTGTAAACAATCGTAAAAAACTGTAACAAAGGCCATTAACTCCGTGATGTAGCACAGAGCACGCTTTAACCCAAATAAGAGATACCTACGGATACAATGTGACAACAGTTTGATCTCAGTTCAGGGACTATAGGGCAGCTACAAAGTGCCACAATGCCTGTTTGTTTGGTCAATTGAGTTCAGGGACTTCAGGTTATCTGATTGGTGCAGCTCAGAGGCTGCAAAGGCACACTGTCAGCTTATTTGATCAGGTCAGCTCAGGGACTGCCACGGCTTCAGTATATCAGTGATTCAGCCCAGACGCTGCATGCTACATTTGTCAGCTTGTTTGATCAATTCAGCTCAGGGACTGTTTTTCTGATTGACTCAGCTCAGAGGCTGCACAGCAGTTTATTCACTGTACGAAGTTCTGTAGCCATTCACCTCCGGGTTAACTGACGAATGATATTAGTCCGAAATCTGGAATCATTAGCTTGAAATGTACAATGCTCTTAAACTATCACGCCATTACTAGTTTTCCATCCTTCCTTTACCCATCTGCCAGGTGTGAAGCCTCCAGCCAATCAGAATCAGTAATTATTAAACTAACTACCTGAGAGAACTGAAAACAAGGCCTTGATTTGGAATCGAGGTCCAGATTCGAATAGCCCGGCTCTAGTGTGCACTCTTCTTGACCAGAAATTGCAGTAACCCTAGGAGTCCATTAATGTTCTTGGAATATGGTGCGTATCCTGCCAATGCCCAAAAACATTCTGTGTGCCATGTTAAGATTCGGTATGAGGGAAAGGTGGAGTCTGCCTTTCAGAATTCAAATTTAATTCTTTGGTTTGATTGCTGCTGCCTCAAAGTAACCATTGCATTGAGTACTTTCAGACAGGCTTGCAGTTGAATCAACATCTAGACAAGTGGGTAGCTTCATAATACCTCTGGTCTTGAGCCCATATGGGATGATACCAATAGCTTTTAAAGGGTTTCTTAGCAGTACAGTCAAGACAGCAAGAAGAGCAGAAGTCTACTGATTTGTTTGCCATGGTAGCTGCTATACAATGTTCTCTCTGAAGGGTCAGTTCACATGCAGAACCATATCCAACCTTTGCAGCCTGCAGGGAAACTAAAATTTGTGCTGGATGTCGAGCATATTGCATATGTCTCTCATTATCTATCCAGTAAAATGAGTACCCTAATGAGATTCAATTTGAATTGGCGATCCCCCATCCAGGGATGATTTGGGGTACTAGCAGTCATGCCACAACATCCGCGGTGATGTTGCAAGTGGGAATTGCTTTAATCTATTTGGTGCGACAGGGTTTGCATCGGTTGGTGGCTATACAAATGAGCAACATCACACATCTGTGTCTGAGGCTATTGTCAGCCACTAAAAGATTCCAGAATCATCTTCTGCAGAACTTCTGGAACAACATTTTTGCCACCTCATCATTTCTATCTTGTACCTCCTCTCTGTTCTTTCCATCAGCTACTCAGCTATCTTCCCTTCTCAGCCCCCCCCGTATATCCTCCTCATTGTTTACGCTGTATCCCCTCAGTTCCCATTTTCTTCACCTCCGTCTTCCTGCTCCATCCCTTCCTCTTTCCTTGCAGTGAGGGTTGTGAGGTCAAGGCCGCAAGTAAACAATGGCTGAGGGGGAATTGGGGAGTTTGAGTTTTGATTCTAACATACAGTCCTCTGTAGAGCACCAGTGCAGAATTTGGCTTTTATCCCAGTCCAAGCAGGCAGATCAACATACCCTTTAAGGCATATGGCATGCGATTCCATTATTTCCTATCTACACTTTCACTGACAATTCCCTGGTTAGCCCTGCTTATTCCACATATTCTCACCCCACGGGATTTCCTCCATTTCTGGTCTAACGTTAGGCCCATTTTACACAATGTGTCTATAAGAGACCCCGAGTTTCCATTCACACCATACTTTTAAAATAAAGAAATTACTGAAAATACAATGCTTCACCAAACTTCATGCTCTGAATGCTGTTTTAGTTGCTAGATCACAGCATCACTTGACCCAAGAACGGAATCCAATTAGGCAGCCTGAAGGCATGGTATATCTCTAGATCCTTCCATGCCTTTCTGAAAAAGTTACTTAAAGAGATTAAGGTGAATTAAGTTTGACTCCAATACTAGGCCAGTGGGTGATTCTCTCCCAGTGCCTTTTCATACACCCAGTGAGCTTTTTCCCCTTACGCTAGAATTAACGCCCGGCCTGTTTTTCAGACACCGTGATGCACAAATAAGCACATGAGGGTATTGTGGGCCGAACAGCTTTTAAAAAGACCACCCTGGCTTGTACAGTAACAACAACGAGGTCTTGACCGGCCCTTATTTCTGGGCCTTCCCTGTATGCATCTCTCATGGCCGCTTCTGCAGCTATGGCAACTGTTATGTGACACGAGTCTCATCAAGGCGGGAAAAAACAGTGCATGATTCCACACGACTAAAAAATCCCTGTCAGCCGTGGCAGCTGGTAGCCTATTTGAATTGCGGCTTTGTAGATAACATTATGTCGGTGCGTGTAAGAATCCTTACAAATATTCCTGTCTGCGCGGGAGGAAATGATCTTTTGAAAGTTTAATGTGGAGAGTTCAAAGTGAGAATGAATATTTATAGCGAAGCCCTGGAGATTGCTTTCATTTCCAAAAGCTCTGAGTGCGTTGCACAGTCTTCAAAAATCTTTAACAGTTAAGAACCGATTGTAAGCGTGATATTGGATGGTTACCTACTGTGTAATGGCCTGGGGAGTAACGGCAATACTGTGAGAAACAAGTTGTGTTTCGGGGTTATTCACGCCACAGGAACCAAGAGCCAGCAGACGTAACCTTCAGCTGCTCCCACCTCTTCGTCATTGCTCCGCTGCCGTCTGCCCAGCTGGCTCCTGTTCAGCCAAAATGTGTCAAACTGGGCCAGCTGGGTGTCATGGGCTGCCACACTAGGTTTAAATGGGCTGCAAATTCCCTTTCTTGAAGAATAGAGAAAGGGATAATCGTAGCCTGTGGCAACAGCGCACCTGTCAACAGTTCACATTATTAGACTGAATTTACTTATTCATATGTATTATTTATACTCACCCTTAGGGCCACAAAGAGTTACTCAAGAAGTATTTAATCGTCTGGGGGAGGGGGGGGGATGGAATCAAATTCATGGTGTCACATGAATAATTAAGAGTAGCAACTGTTGCCAGAATGTGCTGAGACACGGACCCCTGTGAAAGTGCCTCCATAAACTGGATGGTGCCAGGAACAGTAATCTGTCCCGAATGGCAAACACTGTGATGTATACACTAAAGCATGGTGCCATTTAAAGACTGAATAAGAAATTGCCCTGCATCATATACATCGTTAATCTTATATATTGGCCGTGGAGGTTCTCACTTTTGATCTGTTAAACGTAATGACTTCAGACCTACTGAGCGCATTTGAGCGCCACGACATTCAGATGTATGATCAACTTTGTATTTACCTATGAAAAATATAAGTGAGCCAAGCTTTGATGAGGAACCCCTATGCTGTTATTTCTTTGCCGGCAAAGCAGCTTTGACCTGAGGTGCAAATGCCGTTCTCCCTAACCTTTGCTCTGGACCTCACTGCTGTCCTTGATCTAATTCGGCTGCCCCTCCCCTGCCAGTGATTACCCTGAATGAACGATAAGGCTTGTCACCTCGAAAAATCCCATGGCTTGAAATGCACTGGGAATGGGACACTGACAGCAAGTAATTAGGCTGTCTGTGGAAGAACAGGTAATAAAAAATGGTGTGGAGTTAGTCCACCTTTCCTCAGATGGGCCAACAGGCCTCTAATTGTGACCTAGTGCACTGGTGAAAGGCCCAGAACTGAAATAGATAGATAATGTTACATTATCACCACCACTAGAAAGTCGGTGACTGGATCCCCAGTCACAGCCTGTGAGGATGATCCTCATTTTACAGGACCGAATTTCACAATTACTGGGTATCTATAGCTTTGAATAATTCCTTTGGAATATACTGTGAAAGATCTACACGTTGCAAATGACACATATGAGACTGGCTGTTCCGCCCTCTGGGTCCTGACCAGAAAAGGTTTGGTTTACTCTAATAGAATGAAAATAATCCATCACAAACCGCAACACCATGTCTTTTAAACAACTGCTCGAACAGTGGCTTTCACACCAGGAAAACAAAAAATAAGCAGGGCTTATCCCAGTTTGTTTCAACAAATATACCCCTGCATAATTTGTTAAACGTGAAATAGTAAATTCAAGGATCATGCTGGGTAAGTAATATATGTTATTATAGTATTTGTGACTGAAAACTATAGTAAAATAAATAGCCTTAACCTCAGCTAATGGTTAAACCTTACATTAACTTTTTTTCCATCATGGAGGGAGACGTGGAGCGGTGTCATGCTAATGTTTATGCGATTTGAGGACCTGGCTGCTCACATCAGTACATCTTACCTGCTCATGTTACTGACTCAGGGGCTGAATGAACAGCATCAAGCCTCAGTCTCCCGGGGGAGCCAATGGCAGCTGGCATAGTGCTAAATCCCTTAGGCTGGACACGCCCACATGCTAATGCTCCACCATAAGGTCACAACTCTACTGTTGCTGATGCATACAGCATTAAAATTCGATTAATATAAATGCAATTTGATGTGCTCCTGGAGAGCCACTCGACCCCTCTGCTTTCAGTCAGTTTCACATAAATTGAGCATTAGTCTTTTAAAACAATGAAGTTCATCCAATGTTGAAAAAATTATCGACGCCCCCACCGAACGCGAAAAGCTTTCCGTTCCTGCTTTTTCTGTCATGAACTTGGTTGAATTTGATTAAATAAATTTAATTACTTACTTGATGCTTTTAACTAAAGGGTCTTATATGGTTTACAAATGTACACGGTGTATGTTTTACACAAAATGAAATTTTACTTGAGCAATTAGTCGTGAAAATAAGGCCCCCCCTTTTAACATTCATTGAATAGTGGCAGTTTGCTTTTCACCACTTTCATTATTTTTGCAATGGTTGTGAAATCTTGGCACGGCAGGTTGGGGGAAAGTGGCCCTCAACAGCTCAGTGCGCTCAAAAACTCTTAAGAAAATGTAAGTGTTTGTAGTGGATGGGTGTATTGTTTTTGTATTTGGCATTCTGGGGGGGGGGCGGGGGGGCTCACCCTCAGCTCCCACTGAAGTTGCACGGTGACTCTTCATGCATAAATAAGAGGAAGTTCCAGTGCCGCCGTCAAAATAGTGAAATGGATATGGACACGCCCATAACTGTTAGTCCTGCTTAGCGGTTTACACATTGCATTAGATCGTCGAAATAGAGCCCTTGATCTTGGTTTTTAAGAATGTTAACTTTGTATGAAATGCATTAGTTCGTTATGAGTGCAAAGGCTCATGGTTGTTAAACAGAATCGTGTGGTATCGCCACTAACGTTAATTAAGTGTGTGTGTGTGGTTTCACAACTAATAGAGTCATGAAAGCCAAAATAATCGCCACCCCTGGAAAAACAGAGAAAAAAGCCAAATTTGACATCATTTCACACAAAACTCAAAACCTGGGCTAGACAAATTATTGGCACCCTCAAGTTAATATTTGGTTGCACGCCCTTTGGAAAAAATAACTGTAATCATTCGCTTCCTATAACCATGAACAAGCTTTTTACACCTCTCAACTGGAATTTTCAACCACGAATCTCGAGCGTTTTGTCTTCAACCATTTCTGGGTGCTTTTAGAGGTATGTTTGGGGTTATTGTCCTTCTGGAAAACCCATGACCTCTGACACAGACCCACTGGGCTCTACATTGTGCCCCAAAATATTTTGGTAGTCTTCATGATGCCTGGCACACAGTTAAGGCATCAAAACATCCCCAAAACATTTTAGAACCTCAACCATGTTTGACTGTAGGTACTGTGTTCTTTTCTTCATAGGCCTTATTCAGTTTTCTGTAAACAGTAGAATAATGAGCTTTACCAAAAAGTTCTACCTTGCTCTCATCTGTACACAAGACGTTCTCCCAGAAGGATTTTGGCTTCTTCAAGTACATTTTGACAAACTCCAGTCTGTTTTTTTTATGTTTTTGTGTCAGCAGTGGGGTCCTCCTGGGTCTCCTGCCATTGCGTTTCATTTCATTCAGATGTCGTCGGATGGTTCGAGCTGACACTGTTGCACCCTGAGTCTGCAATACAGCTTGAATTTATTTAGAAGTTGATTGGGGCTGTTTATCCACCATTCGGACTATCCATCGTTGCAGTCTTTTATCAATTTTTCTCTTCCGTCCACATCCAGGGAGATTAGCTACAGTGCCATGTATTGTGAACTTCTTGATTATGTTGCACACAGTGGACAAAGGAACATGAAGATCTCTGGAGAGGGACTTGTAGCCTTGAGATTGTTGATATTTTTCCACAATTTTTGTCCTCAAGTCCTCAGACAATTCTCTACTCCTCTTTCTGTTCTCCATGCTTAGTGTGGCACACACAGACATACAACAGAAAGGTTGAGTCAACTTTTCTCCATTTTACCTGGCTTCAGGTCTGATTGTTATATTGTCAGCACCTGTTTCTTGCCACAGGTGAGTTAAAAAGAGCATCATATATTTGAAATAAAACAATTTACCCACAATTTTGAAAAGCTACCAATTATTTTGTCTGGCCCATTTTTAAAGTTCTGTGTGAAATTGTGCCAAATTTGTCTTTTTTCTGTTTTTTTGTGTTGATCCAATGCACATAAAGGAAACGAACATGCATATACCAAAGCATTTCTAATTGAAACAATCTTCTGGGAGAAATTTAGCATTTTCTGGAAAAATTCCTGGGATGCTGATAATTTCGGCCATGACCGTATGTCTGTTAGCCCTGTTACGCTTTTCTTATTTAATAGAATTGTGTATTTTCTTATGTTGATTTTTATTAATTAGTAAATTGTAAAAGAGTGTTGTAAAGGCCAGACAAATTGTTTTTAGTAAACAAAATCATTTTACCTTCACTTTTGTGTGTTACCTCACCATTGGCAAGTCTTTCCCAAGCAATTAAAGCTTTTCTTGCAGGGAGATCCATTATCTCCCGCTTGATCCGAGGTCGGGTTGCGGGGGCAATAGTCTTAGTAGGGAAACCTAGACTTTCCTCTCCCCGGCCACTTCATCCAGCTTCTCTGGGGGAATCCCGAGGCGTTCCCAGGCCAGCCGAGAGATATAGTCCCTCCAACGTGTCCTGGGTCTCCCTGGGGCCTCCTCTCTATAGTTAGTTTCTGCAGCCGAGGATCAGACCACCAAGATCCCCGCCTTTGGCCATTGCCTAACTCACATGGCACCCGACCCCTATGGCCCCTCCTACAGGTGGTGAACCCATTGGAGGGGGGACCCACATGCCTTGTTCGGGCTGGGCCCGACCAGGCCCCATGAGTACGGGCCTGGCCACCAGGCGCTTGCCATCGAGCCCCACCCCCAGGCCTGGCTCCGGTGGGCGGGCCCGGTTACCAGCGTCCGTCACCATGTTCTTAATGCTCCAAAATTCACCCATATGACCTTGTTTACATCTTAACCAAGCAATCACGCTAGTCAGGCTCGGCTGGCTGTCAAGACCAACCAAACCCAGCTCTAGGCCATTATACTGCCCCCTGCTGACTTGCATTACACATTTTCTAATCATGCACAATGGTTTTGGGCATAATAAATGTTAGCTGCCTGGGGATGTGTTTTTTCTTTAATACTGTCTTGGCGTCATCTCCTTCATGCATATGCAGAGATACTTAATCAAACATATGGTCAGGGGTTATGCAAACTGATAAGTAATGAAATATGTACATTTAGTACCATGGAAGGCCACACCCTTTGAGTAGGGTAAACAGACACTGGCTAGACTGAGATTCAGCCTGGAAGGGAAACTAATTCATCTACAAAATGCTCCTGTTTCCTGTCAAACATAAAAAAAAAACTGCGGTGAAAGTTAGAAACCCGCAAATCATATGTGTATACGCAAGAAACACTGAAAAGCTGTTCTCGTGACCAGTGTGTATACACCTTTAGTTTATTAAACTAGATAGACAAAAACTCTTTAGTGAAAGCCATAAGTTAACTATTAAAGTCTTATTGATCTCTTTTAGTGAAACTCACTTTCTAGCGAAATTCGGTTTTTGATCATATTCGACAATGAGCAGCAGTGTGCTGCAGTAAAATAGAATCCAGATAAACAAGAGCAGGATTAGAAGCATGTCGGTCTGCTTTTTGGGGGCCTTACTCCTAGTAGAGCGCCCGCGTGCCCAACGTGATACAACCTCTGTGAGAACAAATTGAAAAAACCTCCGAAGCAAACAGTGCCAAGAAATAGCCGTCTGGAATGCTACTCCCCTTTAAGTATAGTTCTTAAGGTCCTGTTGCTGTTATTGTTTTCACTGGGAAGACATTGCCGTCTGAGGGTGGGCAGTTCAATAACAGAGACCAAGGCTTGCTTTCCCCGAGTGGTGGGTGGGATTGTGATGCTTTACTGAAGCATCACTTTGTGTTGCCTGTAAACACAATCCAGGCATTTGACATCAATCGGCACTTTCATTAAAAGTAATGCAGACTCGGTTAATCACGTCACATTCGAAGAATTCAGTGCGAGTTGGCTTTGTCTATCTTTTGAGGACTTTATTTGTATATTAGTAAACAGGGTCCTTGAACAGGGTTCTTTTCCTCATTGATCATTTACTTCTCGGACTGAATCTAGTACAGGCTAACCAGTGGCCAATCAGAAAGCTAGCAACACCAGGTGAAGGACTATTCATATTTCTGTTTGAGATTTAACTCTTTATTCTTTTGAGAGAATTCAGGCAGCCCTTTCTAAGACTGTGATCCTTCCAGGCAGTAGAGAATGATAGATGTTATTTTGTAATATGATAATCAACGTGTAATACTGTGATGCTCTGGCAACTCATCCAAGGTCTCCTTCACCTCATGTGTTCCGCTTCCTAGGACAGGTTTAAGCCAGTGTTTCCCAATCCAGTCCTCAGGGACCCTCAGATAGATTTTGCTCCGAATTGGGAAACGCTGGCTTAAGGTTGTACTTCAAGCTTTTGTAGATAAGCAGTTAGGGATGGATGGACGTATGGATGGATCACATGACCATATACTGTATGCATAATCATCTGGACCACGCTCACATCTTTTTAGATCCCAGAATCCAACTGTCACCTTCGTTAATTTGTTCCATTGTCCTGACAGAGACTCCTTAATGATTTCCTTTAGGAATTATGAGCTCTGGATTTTGAAGCAGAGTTCAAGAGGCAAGGAAAAAATGCATAATTCATCAAATGAAAGCAAGAGAATGGACAGTCCTCCATTCCTTAGAATCATTCAGTAACACAAGTACACTGACTTATTTGGATTGGTACTATAACTAATAATTAACATACTCATTCCTCGTTCAGCGATGGAAGAGCGGGTTGGGCAACAAGTGCAGTGGAGAGTGTGGTTAATTCTCATTATCGTACTGTAATAGCAATGGCAGTAAAAATCAAACACATCATCGCAGTGGAAATCACTATGATATCTTCTAGTCTATATCTTATGTTCGGCAGCTGCGTCTTTCATAACTGGTGGTCTTTCTATACATGACGACTTCTGGCTCATGATTGGGAAGACATTACCACTGTCGCGCAAAAAGCCTGCTATCCCTCGTGGATTGGGTTTATCTTGTGTATCTTGTATTTTGTTTTGTGACAACATCTACAGGAGAGAAGAACAATGTTGTGTCAAGCTGGAGATAAGATGTTCTATATTTCATTATTTAAAGCATCTGGAAGTCATCGCAAGGGGCAGCATGATTTTAGCTGCCACAGAGGGCATATAATCAGAAGGTCAAGAATGAGTGTTATATTAAGAAGATCTAATGTGCAGAACTTCTCTGATTTCAGAACTACTTCCCTTCCTGCCCCCTTCTGCATGTCAGTTCTCCATTTAGCCAGCTGGCATCACTGGCCTTCCCATTCGGTCTTAGCTCCTAGTGTGTTCTCCTGTTCTCCGGGCCTCCAGGTGGCTTAATGGGTTAAGCGGACAGATGAGTCATCAAGATTCCCTTTTTGTTATAGATTAATTGTTTACATTAATGGTTCTTGGTTTATTCCAGTGTTGGTGTATTTCTATATGGTTCCTTGTTTTGTTCCCTGTTGTCATATCAGTTTGTAGTAACGTTTAGTTACTCTTGTTGTTTCAGTCTATCCTGGTGTTTGATCCATTGCTCTCTTATTGCCCACACTTTCTCAGTGTTCTGAGGGATTGTTAACTTTTGTTGCATCTAGTCTTCTGTGTATATAATTGCCTGTCCAAGCTTCTGTCTTCAGTTGGTCATTGAGTGTGTTTTTGTTCACATTAGATGCTGTTCTGCTGTAATATGTTGTCTTTGTTTCCTGCTTGTTCCCCTAAATAGTCAGAGTGTGTTTGCCTCATGTTACCCTATGCTCCCGCATGGAAACACCTTTAGTGTTTCCCTGCTTGTATTGACCTCCTGCGGGTCCCTTTATTTTCCAGATTTTTCTGGATTGTTTTTGGTTTGTTAAAATAATACCCCGTCATCCCTACAACTACATTGTGTATTGTCTTTTCACCATGCCACGCTGTAACACTCTGGTAACTGAAATATAATGGTGGTCTTACCCTGGGACAGAAACCACAATATCAATGTTCATTTTTCCCTAATTTGAATTCATCATTACAGGGAAAGCTTCTGGGTCCCAACTGTCAGGTGACATTAATGTGCACCAACATTAGTCAGCGCTCAAGACCGTGTGCAAACTCTGGCTTAACTGCTTGCATTAGTTTATTTCATATCAGACAACAACATGGAACATGTCCCCATCAAAAATCACACAAAACAAAAAAAAGTAAAAAGAAAAAAAAAAACTTTTTTATTCAAAGTCACACTTTTGACATGATAAGTGTCACGCCCAGCTCCGTCTGATCCTCATGTGTGCCACGCCCACCTTGTTACCTCGTGTGATCCCCGATTGTAATCACCTGTTTCTTGTTACTGCTGCTTGTCTCGTGTATTTAGTCCGCGTCTCGGTCAGTCTGCCCCAGATCTGTCATTGTCGTCAATCCCTGTTTGTTCATCCTACCTATGCCTTCCAGTTTTCTATTAAACCCCTGTTTTCTCCGTTAAACTGGCTGCTCTCTCCTCCATTACCTGCTCACCGCACGCGAGACGTGACAATAAGTTCATGATAAGTTAAGGTTATTTATTTTTGATGTAAACCCAGTGCTCAAACTATGTAATTGAAAACACGATACAATTTCACTACGGTAGAAATCCAAAGTTCGCCAGTCCACTTACTTGTTGTTGAAAATTTAGAATTATTTTCTCCACTAAATGTGTGCAGATATAACAAATTCAAAACCAGGAGCATTGATTAAGGTAGTGAACCAAAGAGAAATGGACTACGTGTGTTAAAAAGCCTCTGCCTTTCTTGCTACATCTATTTGTCTAAAAAAACCCCAACTGATTCATGAGTCTTTCCACCATTTGAATTACAGAGTAAAAACTTCTCCATTCAATATATGTTCTGACTCTTTGTCAATTCCAAAAAGCCATAGAATACTACTGTGTTTAAATTAAATATAGATCGAGGATATGCGGTTTGCTAATTTCAATTTTAATTTATTCTTTTTTGCAGTGTTTCAAACAGCACTTTCTTCGGACCAGCGTCTTTTTCTCAGACAAAGTGTTCTTTCACCGAAGAACAAATCGATAAAATTCATTACCACGCAGTCGACATTAGGCACACATGGCCCTGGAGAAACTGATAAAATAACGTGAGAACATGAGACAGAGCGGTAACAAGATGCTGAAATTGATAACATAAAAACGTAAGAGCTCAACGACTATCACGAGGTGCGGCACTAAGAAGACAGTGCTTTTGTGGTGCTTTATAAGCTCAATCCAAATTTTCTATTTTATCACTGCATCTCTAACAAGGGGAACTACATGAATAAGAATGTCCATTAAAACCATACAATATGAATCTCAATCCTGATTATGGGTTTATTTATCAACTGCACTGGTTCTTCTATTTATATAAATACATATATAACATTAGCCTACAAACTACATATATTTAAAATATATTATCCTCTTTACATTCTACGTGGCTATCTGGTATGGAGATTTTATTTTCCCAGAAATAATTAGCCAGAAATGTATCATACAAGTAATTATCAAGCGGGTACCCAGCGGGGGCTATTTTCACATTGCATAGAAGCTGTCACTATTATTTGCCCTGAATTAATTACATCCTTGGTGCAAACATAGTGCAGTCCATGGCTTAGGGCACAGGTGTGAAAAATGGGCCATGTAATGGATGCCCAGTATGCACCTTGCTCATGGTTCATGTCAACAACGTTTTTGTAATTCCCTTTATAAACCAAAGTCTATGTCCTGTGCTGTCCAAAACAGTGCTAGCAAATGCATGCTTTGGCAATGCCTTGCATGAGTAGCTACACCACTGATTGATAACGAGCTTTGGCTAAAGATGCTAGTCAATCGACATTGCTCAAAACATGCATTAGCGCCAGTGCAAGAACTGAATGGCAACATTTTCATTGCAGGCACAGGTGAGCTTCCAAATGGCAATTCAGCAATGAAATGTGCAAATTGCAAAGGTGCCAAACAAAAGGAGCACAGTGTACTTCCTGCAAAGGATTCCAGCCAATCATAGACACACTCTCACATGCACACCACAGGTAATTTAGAGTGACAGGGGTAAGAAAGCCAACTGTCTTTGGACTGTGGGAGGAAACGAGAGCAAACTGATACAGGTACTGTGTATAAACCCCACACATACCAATAGGGGATTGGTGTGAAAACACAGTTCTACCTGCTAAAGCGGCCATAAATGTACAAATATTTAAAATATTTAAACAGTGTCAGGACATGTACAAATCCATCCATCCATCTTCCAATCTGCTTAATCCTAATGGGTCGCAGGGGGTCTGTAGCCTATCCCGGAAGCAACGGGCACGAGGCAGGGAACAACCCTGGACAGGGGGCCAGTCCATCACAGGGCACACTCACACACCATTCACACACACACGGGCAATTTTACCAACTCCAATTAGCCTCAGCATGTCTTTGGATTGTGGGGGGAAACCGGAGTACCCGGAGGAAACCCCACGATGACACAGGGAGAACATGCAAACTCCACACACATGCGACCCAGGCGGAGACTCGAACCCGGGCCCCAGAGGTGTGAGGCAACAGTGCTAGCCACTGCACCACCATGCCACCCCACATGTACAAATCACATACTGTAATACATATTTACTTCTGCTATAGGGTGTCACGAAAGCTGAGCTTCAATGTTGAAGAGCAGAAATGTTCATCAACGTCTTGTTTCAGTACCGTCGAATGAAGGGTACTGTACTTCAAGGCAGCCATGGTCAAATCCCACTCCCAGTCCTTGGATATTGGCTTGCTGTGAGTCAGTTTTGCAGCATAACATGATAGAAGCTTTGCAAGTGTTTAAGTCAGGGAAAGAACATTAATCCATTTTCTGTTACATTTTAACTAGATGGGGATGCAGTGATTCCCAGCTCATCCTGAGTACACCCTGGAGATGGAAAACAGAATTACAGACACACACATACTTTCGCTGACACAGTTACACCCTAAGGGTGTTGTCATGGATTTGTTAGAGGTTCAACAGATTGATCAAAGCATCGCATTACATATATATATACACACTCACACACACAGACACGCACACACGCACACAAGCATGGAAGAATTAAGAGACCACTCTGTCTTTTTAAAGAAATCTGCACATTTTAAATCCTGTTTGAATCCTGGTTCTGCTGGCAGAAGGCAACACTGCGAGACAGGCTGGTTAAAGGTTCAAAATGTCTAAGACAGCAGTACACAAGAACAAGGTGAAGCAGGAGACACTGGGAACGACCAGAAACAGCCAGGTAAAGGGCGGAAGTGACTTTCTAATGCCAGAATTTTTCCTGCAGCTGTGTGTGTCTGTGTATTATATATAATGTGTCAATTAATTAGGATTTGTGTCATGTGGGCCAAACCACATGGTGTGCCATGCTTTATGGGGGCGGAGTGACACACCCCTGTGTTTGTCATCTTTTTTCAGACAGAAGTGGCAATTTACCAGGCCGGGTGGAGCCAGGATGGAGGCTTTGATTGGCAGTTTGTTTTTTCCATCTGACAGCCACCTAAACATTGTCGGGGAACCAAGAGAATTTGCATTAATGTTTCACAAAGTGACT
Source organism: Mormyrus lacerda (assembly GCA_015163995.2). Taxonomy (NCBI): domain Eukaryota; kingdom Metazoa; phylum Chordata; class Actinopteri; order Osteoglossiformes; family Mormyridae; genus Mormyrus; species Mormyrus lacerda. The sequence goes on from JAABNX020000143.1 coordinate 22,090,409, forward strand.
TACGAATATAAACAAACTGGAACCCCAAACGACGCATCTCGCCTGTAACTTGGCTCTTTTCTGTTTCCTGTTTACAGAACTCCCGTTGTGCATTAAAGGACACAGTGTGTGCCTGCGTGACAGAGAGTAAGTTTATCATGCTTAAATCATGGCTGAATGGAAAATGTAATTCAAATTTCGAAGCCGCTCTTTGCTGTTAGAATGCCCTTGGATCTCGGAAATCCTGATACATCTTGGTAAATACTGTTCAGATGTTTTTTTTGGCAAATTCAACCAGTTCCTCCGGCTCAGCTTCACCCTCTCTGACTCCCTCGTGCTTCTAAAGGATTTTGCTCTGTCCTACAGGATGTTGACAGGAGAAAGGTAACGTGAGGATCTGCTCTCACCAGAGAGGCTTGCCTGAGAGAACAGAGATAAGCCATGGAATATTATTACCTAACAATTCCTAGCAGATTTTTTTGTTTTACTTATAGCAGTATATCATATTTTTTACATATTCTTCCATTTATACTCTCCAATATCCTTAATATTGCTCCTCCCCCGGAAATGAAAATGTCTGCATTTTGGAACAAATGCAGATTCTTAACCACTGCTGGTCATGACAGTTTTTTTGTTATGTGGTTTAAAATTTATATTTTGATAAGCGTCTTGTAAGATGCTCAAGCTGATTATACTTGGGATTGGATCATCCTACAGTACAAGTGCCTTAATGCATGATAACAATCCCCTCCTACCACTACAACAATTTTACATTTGTTGGCTTCTATCATGGATTTGCCTTTTTCCAGAACTCTCCAAATGGAAAGCGTGTGACTAGTGCTGGGAGGCAAAAGGCTTTTGAAGCCCGCTGGTGGGCGGGTTTATCCTACACTGTCAATCTCCGCCTGAGAGAACACAGTCGGCAACCAATGGCAAGTGGGCTGAAGATTGACAGTACCAGATGATCCCGCCTACCCTCAATTCCCCCATGTAGGGAAGATAGTAACAAGTCGAAAACTTTGCAGAGGCAAATGCCCACCATTGAGACGTATGGAACAGATTTAACAAGGAAATCTCTGTTGTTCTATACTGCACCTCCCACTCCTATGATTTCCTATTCCCACCTAAAGTGCTCCTCATTTTGTGTTTATCTTTGTATGTGTCCTGAAGTTTGGTCACCGGTGCTTTAAATGTCCCTTACGATGCTGGACTGAGCCCCCATGCGAGTTCCTAACACCGTCAAGAGGTGTCCTCCCACACTCCAGCTAATGGGGAGATGTTCCTGTGAGCTGTAATGAGCGCTGCTTCTTCAGGACTGGGAAAACCCTGTATAGAAACAATGTCATTAAAATATTCATTGTACTTGTTTGCTAACCAGTGGGCTTTCAGGAGGATTCTGTGCTAGATCTTATGTCGTGTGATCGATGTCATGCCTTCAAACATACCTTCTAATGTACAGAGTCAGGCAAGCCATCCCTGTGATCCTTTCTGGGGACATTCTGGTGGGTCTCTCTGCTTTTGACCCTAGATACTACATACTAGACAACAGCACCTCCCAATTTTAGCTCGCCTGTTAAGCATTTACCTCTTAAACAGCTCAAAAAGCATAAAGGATAATAACTGTTACATCAGTCGGTGACCTCATCATTAAACTTAGCGTGCTGCCAATCTGCTTTTCATCAAACCCACATTGCTTCAGCTCCTGGGAAGATAAGCTGTTTCAGGAAGGGTGCCATGATGAAATGAATGGGATCGAACTCAAAAACTGCTCAACTTGCAGGGGACTTCAAAGCAAATAAGTAAACTGTTGGTGTTTCAGTCACATCTTCACGGCCCCCACCAGGAGCAGTTATCAGAGTATTTGGCATACAGCCTCAATTCGGCACTCCACCCCCAACCAGGTAACAAATACTACATATAAAAATCGTCAGATTCTTCCTTTGACTATTAACTTGGGTGTACCCCGTCAAATATTACTTGGTTATGCATTTTTTGATCCGGGGGGAGGGGTGGGGAAAACAAATATCTGTAATTCAGTGGACATTTATATATGAAAAACATAGCCCCTACCTGTGGCCTTTGAAATCCTGTAAGGGTTAAATTATTTCACATAAAGCAAATTTGACAAGTCTTTTCCACTCATTAAAGTAAATACCTGCCTTCGCCTAAGATCCTTCTTAGTATTCAGACTCTGCAATATAATTTTTCTCAGCACAACGGTTGACTTGTTGGTTCAGCCTCTTTACGGAGGGGGGGGGGGGGGGGATCGTTTGTTCCTCGCATAGCATTTTCCAAATGATTGGCCTGCTCTCCGTTTAGTAAACAATAGTGTGAAATAGGATTTGTCTGACAGCGAGAAAAGCTTTTGGCCGGATATCAATTATTACTCACAATGCACATCTTGCTCCATTAACTGCAAACCTTCTCAGTCTGCTCTTGCTGTGCTGTCAGCTTACATCTGCCAGAATTATTCCCAGTGTTCACTTACCCTGATACCAGACCAAGAAAGGATCTCCCTGGAGGAGACATTTACACATACAAGACGGGAGGTCAGATCACATGTTAACATAGGGCATGACCTTTAAGACCCAAACTGCTTTACGCTAAACTGCATTTTGCCAAACTAATTACTTATTTTGATTCTTTGCTAAGTAACGTGAAATCCCATTTCTCATCACTGATATATTTAATGTAAATACATTTTAATAATTTGTTTGTATTGGGTTAAGGAGCTCAATCAAATCACATCCACATCTACTGTATTTAGATGATTCCGCTTTCAAGATTTATTAGGTGGTCAAATTTATTGATATTCAACAAACAATATAAATGACACCTCCTCATTGCAAAAATGGTATTTAATTCAGTTTATTTTTATATAGCGCCCTTCACAAAAGTCACCCCAAAGCGCTTTGCGTGGGTGTGCTGTGATGCATTACAGCATCATTAGAAGAGAATAATACAAAAACAGGGAAAAGGAAGGGCCTATTTAACAAACATCATGTGCTGACTGAAAATGGTTCCAGAAAAGAAAGAATGTCTTTTTTTAAATCAAAAAACAGCGAAAATATGTCCAGAAACATGTCCACACACAAAAAAAAATCAAAATGTCAGCATGAGATGAATAATTTGAGAGATGAAAGCAACATTTCTCCAGGTGAAGCATCAGACCGGATAAAATATAAATCAAGGCTCCATAAAGCTCAATCCTGACCTCCCTTTTGTCTTATTGACTCATTGCGATAGATGAATTAAAAATAAAGTTTCAAAACTTTTTTCCCGATAATAAAACTGATTATTCATAGACTTTATAGTTGGTTGTTACTGCAGTATTTTGTAAAAGCAGAAGTGACGCGCTCTAACAACTTTACGAGGATCTCATCGGCTTTAACGACTTTACCCGTGCCATGCAAATGCTGCCACAAATTATGGCGATAATTTAATTTGGTGAAGCATGCCAGTTGCAGCTGAGTCAGCTGCTGTGATGGAGCCTGCAGGGCCGGACCGGGATTGCCCATTTACCCAGCCGGGACTGAGAGCTACTTAAAGCTAGCTTCACAAGCTCAGTCAGAAATATGACTGCAGACACATTGTTGTAGTGGTGATTTGCGCTTGTGTATGATGGGACAAGCTGCACCTTCCCGCATTTCAGGCCTGTCTTGTCAGGATGAAGCATGCCACGCAAGCACACACTAATTGCAACGTTAATCATCTGGGCTGCCTCCCACTGAATCACATTGCGCACCCCTAGCCTGAACAAATGCTAATAAATCTGACTTTTTTGGTAATGCTTTCCACAAATGCCATGTCTATTAGGATCTATTAGCACACTCAAAACATGTTATAATGTATTCATAAAGCATTATAAACATAGCTATAAATATTTATAAAAAGGCATAACACATTATGGCCATGTTTATTATGCATTATGAATGCTCCATAAAGCTCTCATTTATATAAATACCTTCCTAATGTAGTACCAAGCATCCTTAATTCTCATACAGACCATTAAAATGTATTATGAGGGTATCTATAGTGCATTATAGATGAGAGCTTCATTAGAGCTTATGAAGTATTATAATCAACACTATAATGCCTTATGACTGTCCATAGAAGATGGTATCATGCTTTATTAATTCTTATTATTACATCACAGAACACAACTACAAGGTGTTACCAACTTTTTTATTCGAACTATTGTAAGTAGACACTCTTCTCGTGTCCCCCCCCCCCCCCAGCCATTCCAGAGAATCACATGACCACTCCAACATCATAAAGCAGGAGCTCTTGCAATCAGCACTTCACATGGAGTGTATAAGCAAACTAGGATTGCTGGAACATTCCCACATAAATCCGAGGAGCTCCTTTGAAATCTGCACACGGAGCTGCGAACAGGAATCAAATCCGCGGCCTTGGATATCTAAAGCAAAAGCGCTGACCAGTGAGCCATCGTTAAACTGAAGAGTCAGATGTTATTAATTTAGAATACATGCAGGTTCACCTTCACGCTGAACCCCCCCGGGGGTCTATTCTCTTATGAAAATGTAGATATGGGGCAGAGGAGCACACAGCATGGGTAAGCGTGACGTTACCAAGCAGGCCCCAGCCCTCACGCCTCCATTTGTTCCAGTAACCCAAAACCTCACAGTCAGCTACATGGATGGGTCATTTTCTATGGTATTGGCCCATAACCTGCAGTAGTAGCTTGTGCCAAAACGACCCGCCAAGCAGCAACTAGGAAAAACGTCACTTTACTACAGTATTAGTGCCTTTATTACACTGGTATTACACTGCAAGCACATCAGATATGAACTCCCCAATGTCCAGACTGCACTATGCGTTACTATCTATTTTCACTTGCATCTATTTTATTTAATGATCTTTAAAAATATATTTGAGCCCAAACATCTGGGAGCTGCTTTTAACTCTCTCTTTAGTGCTTGTAGGACTGTGGGGAAGAATGAGGTCTAAGTAAAATGGGAAGGTACCCAGCCAAAGGACACCCGAGACTCATTCTCCCCAGACCCAGTTAATTAGACCAGATAAGGTCAGATAACTGGGCCAGATTCCTTGCACATTTATTTTCATCATTTTCTTTTTTTTCCCCCAAACTGAATCTTTAACTGGATAACAGAACATAGTGAGGAACTTTCCCAAAACAAGCACACAAATCACAAAACCTTTCCCAGTTCATACGATATCTACCCAAATTATTGGCACATGACCTACTCCACACAAGAGATAATTTATGATTATGAGTTTTTGATGAAACAATATTTTCCACCCCCACAACTGCCGCCAGTATCGATATCCACAGAGCAATTTTCAGGATGTTTAAAAACCTTTGCGAGATTTTTATCATCGTTAGCTCAGTGTGCTGTGATCAGATGATGGTTGATCATCTGATTTTCTCGAGATGGAGATCTCAATCTACATCGAGCTGCTGTAGATACACAAGCACTGGAATCCTCCACAGGTTATGATTTTTAAAACCATGATCCAGTTTATTGTGACAGGGTAAATGCAGAATGACCATTACTGGATTTATTTTCCAATGGTGAATGTTCATTCTCCAAAGCAACATGCACGTATTGGTCAGATAGTAGGATCAGTCCCTGGGGCATTGGGGTTAATGCCATGCAATATACATCCTTAAACACAAAAAAACAAACCTGATGCACACTGAATGTTTGATCATGAAATGCACGGCTTTGAGTGCATTAAACCACATTACCACACATTTGTTTTACATTTCTACTTTTATACAGTTGCACGTTCATGAACCAAAAATGCATTTATTAGTAGAACCACTATTTTGCCTAGATTTGACCCAAGAGACCGTTGTTAACTGGAAAATTATCCAGCGCTAAGATCAAAAGTCAGCCCTTAGTTTGGATTTCCTGACTGAGGAATCCAAATGCCACTGGGTACAAATATGTTAGCCAAATATGTTAGCCAAAGGTGCAGTAACCGCAGGAAAATGAGGTTCGGTATAAGTAGTAAGTAGGCTGTGTGCTATACGTATTTAAATGCACTGTGAGGAGGCAAAGAGATGTGTGTGTATGATATATATATATATATATACACACACACACTTTACATAAATACTTTTATTTATGTACCTCTAGTATTCAGTTATGTTATAAGTTATTTACTGTTTACTGATTATTCAAACTGGACTTCTATACCATGTCGTTTAGGGAGGTTACAAAGGGCTACAAGTGCACTACATCAGTAAATGGTTTTAGTGTTAAATAACTGACTACAGGTCTTAATCATAAGCACGTTGTACTATTGTCTCAGTGATTAATAGCAATTTCCCTATTTTTATTGTTTTCATTATTTTGTGTTCTATATCTGAAATTTTAAGTAATGTTTGTTAGAATTAAAAATTGTAACTGAACATTGATTTACTTTGAACTACTGTGATTCACCTGACTTGTATTAATAGTGCGGTTTCAGAAGATTAACACTCTTTTGACCAATCAAATTCAAGAATTCAACAGTGCGGTGGTATAATTGGGATTAAGGGCCTTGCTTCAAGGCGCAATGGTGACGTCACGTTGCCAGTCATGGGATTTGAACCAGCACCTTGGGCATGGAGCCCTAACATGCCGAGCTTCCCACTATTCACTTATAACCACAACTTTATAAAGTCATCACTTGCAGTAAATCCTTCCTTCTCTAACAGGTGAATAGAACCTTTTGGAACTTCACTAAACACTCAGCCACCTCTCTTTGCTGGTCAATGAAGATGCTGTATTTTTGTTCTGGGCACACTGGGCGCCTTGCAGCTCTTTGGTCAGCTTCTGCGTGCACTTTTAAATAACTATGGCTGAGCAAAGTTCTGTACAGGGTCACATCATTAAAATAATAAAAAACAACAAATGAGAAACATAAAATGAAGAACAACAGACTCAGAGTATTTGTATGCCAACTCACCCTATATCAAATGCCATCAAGGAAAGATGTGTCTTAAGCAGATCTAACATGCCAAGTAGGCTATTCTAAAGTCTAGAGGCAGCCACCCCAAAGGCTCAGTCGCCTCTGGTCTTCAGCCTGGTCTTAGGAAGTTTTAGCAGCAGCTGTCAAGGCGACCTAAGTGCTTCGGCAGGAATATAAAAGTGTAGCAGTTCAGTGAGATATTCGGGTGCCAGCCCGTTCAGTGCTTTAAAAACAATCAAACTCAATTCTAAACCTCACAGGTAGCCAGTGAAGAGAGGCCAATATAGGGGAAATATGGTCATGCTTACGCTTATTTGTGCGTTTTGCACTAATTGCAGACGATGAATTTCTGACTGACCAATTACAAAATAAAGTGAATTGCAAGAATCCAGCTGGGAGGTTATGAAAGCATGGATAAGCTTCTCAAAATCTTTAAGGGGAGGTAACCTTTAACCTTAGCCAAGAGTCAGAGCTCACCTGATTATCAATTATAAAAGTGCAGTCAAAAGTTACACCGAAGTTCTTGACAGATGAACGAAGATAAAGGGAAAGAGGGCCCAAAAGACCAGAGAAGCAAAAGTACGCTTATGGCCAAATAAAATAATGTTAGGTTTGAAAAAGTACTGTTCATCCGAGATTTCACCTCATTCAAACAATTGAACAATGGCTGAATACAATCATTCCTGCTTAGACTTAGAGGCAGATAAATTTGTGCATCATCTGCAAAACAGTGGAAGGAAATATTATATTTTCTGCATATGGACCGCAGTGGCAATAAATACAGTGAAAAGAGTATAGGGCCCAGGACAGAGCCTTGGGGGACTCCACAAGTAAGTGGAGATTAATATGTTGTGTATGGTGTGCAAGTAAAAGTGATACGCGTGGCATTTGATTGCTGTGACAGTGCAAATGGGTGCATATTTGAAGTGCAGTTGTGCTATGACAAGAAATTATCCTGCATTTTTACCTGTATATGCTAATTTGTACTTAATTTGCGATATAGAGGTTAAAATGCATGATCATTTCTTGTCATATCAGTGCAAATGCTCATAAAATACATACGCATTTGCATTGTCACAGCAATCAATTGCCGCATGTAACGCTTTTAAAGGTGAATGCGTACTTGCGCACCAGTTATGTGCAGCCCTGTCTATATGTGCTTAAGTACACAGTGCATTAATCTGTCTTTGCTATTCTTAGTGCCATACAGAGACATGGCAACAGGAGAGGCTGCTGTAGTGATTTTTGCTTCAGATCCATGAAGAAGCACGACATAGTGTCATAGTGCTAAAGTTGGGCAGCACTGGTAATTTGTTACAGCTGAAGTTAAAGCTGTTCAATGTTCAGATTTGTGTTGTATGTCCTAAATATTGCCATGTTCCATTTGGACTCTGTGTTATTACTTTTATTGTTGTTGTGTGTGTTTTATGGTGCGCTCAAATGAGGTCGTGTTTACTGTGCTCGCGAAATGAGCCCATATGTATGGAGGGATTATTCAGACTTTATTAAATAAGGAAATGTGTGCATAAATAAATGTATTGTGAAATGTGGCTATAAAAAATGATAATACTGTATGAAATGTGTGCATTAATAAATATATTGTAAAATGTTTCAATAAATTATATGATGTGAGCATAAACATGGTGGGAAAAATTTCTTCCTGCTTATTTTTTGCTGGTTTTATTTATGTATATGTGTGTGCCCCTATGATCCTAGAAGCTATGTTGTCAGGGGTAATTGCCCCAGGTAGGGTCTCCCAAGGCAAATTGGTCCTAGGTGAGCGGCCAGATGAAGTGCGGTTCATGGTGACCCCTATGATGATTGACAATAAGGACCATGTTACCCTGCCTGGATTAGGGAGACCGGGGCCTCCAGTTCTTGGGCAGGAGCTCGTATGCGAGCACCTGATGGCTGGGTCTCCTGATCACCACCTGGTGGTGAGTTGGATCCTTGAGATCTTGGCTCTCGGCGGAGGCAGCCGCACTTCTCTCCCTCCCCATATCTTCCCTGCTTTGCTACTCCTGTCTTGTCTAGTCTACTGTCTTACTGTCTATACTTGAGAGACTCTCTCAGCCCTGCTCTTCAAAAACGGAGGAAATTATGGATCTGATCAACTGGTCTCTCTACGCAATTGACACCATCTTCTCGATGAGAAGCCCAGGTTCGGGGGAACCTGACTGTCCTGCAGGAACGTACGCGGCTGGATACATGATGAACGGATGGGAGAAGTGGAGGGTCGTATGTCTGGCAGCTCTTTCCGTGGAGGACATCGAAGACATTTACCTATTCGGAACCATAATTACAGGTCTGATGCTGATTGGTTTAGGAAGAAAACGGTGACAGCCGTTCAAAGCCCCACTAGGCTGGCCGGGATGATTGACGGACTTGGCAGAGCTGTTGCCGCTCAGACTATGGCTATAGATTGCAAACTGGATAACATCACTGTGTCTAACGACTGCAGATTTGATAACATCACGGAGAAGCTCACGTCTGTAAAGGATTTTGGATGGCGGAGACCAGCGTGGACATTAGAGGAGCTGCGAAATTACAGCTTTTCGCCCAAAAACCCAAACAACCCAATTCTATCTGCTTTTGGCTCCCCCTAATCAGCGCAGGCCTTGGCCAAGGCCACTGCTGAATTCAACACTCCCCCCAGAAGAACAAGGCAGTGAGACTCTCTTGCATTCCTCTCCTCCAACCCCAAGGACACCCTCCCCCCCATCCCACGCTTTCACAGCTTCATACGCCAGCATGAACAGGTGGGTCTGTTGACCAGCACCGTTTGGCTGCAGGACCGGACTGATGTTTGTCTATGCCGGCTACCTCCACCTCCCCATTCCCCTCCACTATTGCAAGTCTCAACTATAATGTTGTAAGATGTGGTGACTATGTGTTTATGTCGCTGAGGTGTTCTTTTTTTCTGTTCCTACATTGTACTCCCGATTGGAGTATAGTCTGGGGGCTGTTTTTTTATACACCTCCCCTCTCCTCCTGTAACCTTGTTTCTCTGATTTTTCATATAGTCCCCTGTCTTCCTGACCTGTCTACCCCCTATAATGTGATGTGTGTTTATGTATGGTCGGGTTGATGGCCTGTTTTCTCGCTGGTACTTGTGACTAGTGACATGGTGAATTGCAACAGCAATAAAGGGAATTAATCATCATCATCATCTTCATCATGGCAGGGGAAGATGCAGGATAGATCTAGTAGACCCAAACATATAGAGCAGGTATGCTGGGAGCATCTGGCGGAGGCCCCTGTCCAGGAGATCATCAACTCACACCTCTGGCAGAACTTCTTTTTGCTCTTTTTGAGGGAGTCAGGGGGCATGAAGCCTGAATAGGCTGTAAGGTTGTTGGTGCCTGTCATGGCGACAAACCCCAAACCCGGTGGTGGACACCAGCAATAAAGGGAGCTGCCAGGCTGAAGAAGGAGGGCTTCTGAGCCTGGTTAGCTTGTGGGACACCTGAAGCAGCTGGCTGGCCAAGTGGAAAGTGGCTTTGGAGGTTGCTGAGGCAAAAACCTGGATGTGGGAGGAATTTGGTGAGGCTATGGAGAAGGACTTTTCTGGACGGCCTTGAAAAGGTTCCGGCAAATTGTCAGGTTACTCGGGGGGGTGGGCGGGGCGAATCAGGGCTTCACCCACACAGTGAGGATGGAGAACTGCTGACCTCAACTGGAGATATAGTCAGGTGGTAGAAGGAGTATTTTGTGGACCTCCTGAATCCCATTGATGGTCCTTCCTTGGAGGAAGTAGAGCTGGAAGGGAGTTGTCCATCTCTAGGGCTGAGGTCACTGAAGCAGTCAAAAAAGTCTTTGGTGGAAAAGCTCCGGTGGTGGATGAAATTCGCCCTGAGTTCTTGACAGCTCTCGATGTTGTTGGGCTGTCTGACTGACACGCCTCCTGAACATTGTGTTGATATTGGAGGTAGTGCCTTTGGATTGGCAGACCGGGCATGAAAATGGCACGAGAGAATGTGTCCCTGCTAATTTTGGGGTGTGTCATCTTTTATGCAATGAAACAACATCTGATGATGAAGAAGCCCTCTATTGGAGGGTTGCTTTGTCTGGTGGCGTGAAAGGGGAGGAGCCTGTGGGGTCAAGGGGGTGGATGGTGGCTGTGGATGACATGATAGCATGCAGTTACCGAGACGCTTGTCTTGTATTATTTTCTGTAGTGATGTTATTCTGAATCATGTTTATAATGCTTGTCAGGTTAAGAACTTTTTGTCACCTGTGCCACTTAACAATCCATGGAAATGCACCCCCCCAACCCATCCCATCCCCCAGCACTTACAACCACCACCACCTAATGAGGTGTTTGCCCCCCACTCCCCAAAAAAATAAAAATAAAACAAAAACAAAAAACTCATGTCAGACCCAAACACCACGTATACTGGCATACTAAAGGAGTTTCTGGTAAAATTGATTACGTACCTCTTGCATGCCAGATCACAGAGGAACAAGTAGCAAATTGTTGTAAAACATTTTTGGATTTGTGTCCCACTGTTTGCCAAAAACTGTTTAGGGTCTGCGAGCACAGGCCCAGTCATCATTTACAACTGAGACGGTGCAAAGTTTCTCAAGTCCTCAGACCTGCATTATATGCTTATATGCCTAGCAAGTGTATATATGCTGGAAAAATACATGATTTAACAATAGAAATTGCAAATTATCAGACACACAATGAATATATGAATATGAAATTCTTATGTTTTCCAAAACATCACTGACATCTAAGCTAGATGAACACCACTTTGGTTCCCAAATCTCCCCTCGGCGGCTCACCAATCATTACATGTTTATGTTAAATCTCAATTAAAATCAGTTAGTCAGATATGTACTGATTAGGCAGACAAATTGGGGTAGTGCTCCAGTCAAAAAAATGATGCATGGATGTTTTGGATAGTTTCTGTAAATACTGGGGTAGGTTTAGGAGAGGTCTGGAGATGTCTAAGTTCACACACTTTGACAGTTTTATACCAATATGAAGTGAAACGTCATTGTCTTTGACTACCTCATGCTTTTTTCACAGTGCTGTGCCCTGAATACACAGAGAACCATCATTCTCGTTCACTTGATTTCCCAGGAGGAGCTGATGAACATACAATAACCGTCAGCAGACCGAGCCTCATCTCTTCTGATAAGGAGGTCGGAAAATTGCTAATCGTTAAGGCGAAAAGGAACGGAGACCTGAAGGCCAAACACCAGGTGTCTGCCATGTCTGTGGATTGTGAACTGATTTGCCAGGTCTTTCATCTTAATTACCTTGAGATTGAAAATCTGCATAAAGTTCCCAGGAAATTGTTCTGGCCATGATGGAGACATGTGGTGGATTAAAGGACAGTAAGTAAACACTTGACAAAGAGTACTTTTTTTTTCCCCAGTGAAAGAAAAGTCTGACTAATGAGCCAAAAAAACTATGTCAAGAAATGAATAAAGGGATCCCATTTAGTTCTTAAAGAAAGCACAGCAAGAATTAAAGGCACTAGTCACAAGACGCATGATAAAGGCGATGGGAGCAAGATGAACCAATTAGAAATCCCAATGGATTTTGAGATGGGGGGGAGGTTATAAGACAAAACAAGTCATTTAGTAAAAGAAATATTGCTGATTGCTTTTCAAGTAAAGTGAGATAATTACAATGAGTTACTTTAAAAAAAAAAAAAAAAAAAAAAAAAAAAAAAAGATGGACAGATGGTCTTTGTCGGTGCAACTTTTTAATTTTCACTCCAGATGAAAAATAGATGTGAAAATGGAAATTTCCACGTGGGTTGATAAAGCTTTCTTCTCTTTATTCATATTCAATTTCCTCTGTCTGTTTTTCTTTTGACAGGTGCAATTTTTTGAAAAGAAAATCGGCAATACAGCTGTTAAACCTAACATTGGGTTCACTCTTGCAATGCACAATTTACAGAACAATCACTGAAGGGCGTTCAAACATGTCACCGCCATGACTCTTTTCACAGGAACACATGTATATGATGTGGTAAGATAATCTCAGTTGTTGCATGTTTAGTCAGTCCATCCATCTTCCATAGCTGCATATCCAATCCAGGTTCAGGGGAAACCTGAAACCTTCCCCAGGAGGTACAAGGTACAGAGTCACTCTGCCATCCTAAAATGTTTCTAAATGTGCATTTACCCTACTGCACTGTATCTTGTGATGGATCACAGCAACACTGGTGAAAGCTCCACCACTTTTACCCTTCATACCTGTCTGCTGTCAGTCTGATGCAACTGTAGTGCTGTCAAGCATTTTTCGAGAAACAGTCCAAACTCTTCCAGTCAACCACGCACCAACATCCCCCCCCCACACACACACACACACACTCTAAAACCACTACTAAGCAGCTCAGACAAGCCAGGTATCTCCCATTTTTTCATCTCAACATCTTCAGTAGAGATGCACTGAACTGAGTGCTGAAGATAAGATAAGAAAGCGATAACTGATCCTTCGAGTCTCCCTGGTCTTGAACAATATTTATACCCTCACAAAAGTAAATTGCCTGAAGACGAGAAGGATTGTCCAGCTTTTTTGTTTCATGGGGTTGTGGCATGTCATAGTACTACAGGTCACTTGACATTCCTCTACAAAAGGTCCACTTACCCTTGGGTCCATCTTTTTCTGCTAGTTCCCAACATTTATTGCATGACACTATGTCTCCTTTCCATCAACATTTTCCTACAGTTTACTCTTCTCTGTGGGAAGCCCTGAATATACAGCCGTCTGTGTGACTGACTCCCTGTAAATGATCATTTTACAGCTGCGTGTTAGTTTATGCTCATTTTCAACCAGGTACTGTAGAGGAGAATCCTGAACATATCTAGAAGGGCAGAACTAAGAGCTGGAGACCATTATGCTGCCACTTGACATTTATTGCCAAAATGTATCACCTATGCTTTTGCATATTCCCCTATTGTAACATTTACATAACACATCATACATACATAGTCACTAAATGGACATTTTAATGTAGGTCATAGTTTATATTTTATAGCAATTCTGATGACATTTGTGAATTCAGTATCTATTTCAAAGTATTATAGAAGTGAAACCTTCAAGAAGACTGAAAGTCCCATAACAGCCTCCTTAAATTTTGTTCAGAGCAGAGTCCTAGATTATATGTTGTCTGGATAAGGGTATGATGAGACAGGAAGATGTACACGGGTCTTCTGGGTAAAGAAACAGTACACCCAGACTTTTGATGCAGGTCATCTGGGTAAGGAGTAGAAGATGGGACTGGAAGATGACTGCAGATCTTCTGGGTGAGGAGATGCCAGACCCAGACAGCACACACTGGCATTTTAACTGGCACATTACGTCAGAAATAAAAGACACCCGATTACTCTAAAGTGTAATTACTGGGTTTAGAGGAGAGGCAGTGTTCTGAAAGGAACTGCAGCTTTACTCATCAAGTTTGCTGCTTAATACAAATGTGTGTAATACAGCTCATCTATTTCCTCTGGTCTTGAATGAGGAAATAAACCAGTCATTCAGTCAATCAATGCTCCATAACAGTGATTTAAAACACTGAAAATATAGCATTAAGTAACGACTAGTTTATCATTGATGGTTTGATAGTTTTTAATTGCCTCGACATTAAATGCAAGGCCCCCTTCGCATTTCGATTATCATACGCCAGTCAGATCCTCTGGTTTATCTGCCAATTTGCATCTTTCCCATCATGCACTCAGGGCAGAATAGGGGTAGGTGTTTAGTAGAAAAATTCAGAAACTGTGGGTATTTATCAATATGTGCATTTGATCATTCTTGTGTTCTCACATAGGATGATGTCATTTTCCATTACTAAAGTACAGTTCCAATACTCAAGAGCAGAAATACAGAGGACGGTAAAAATCCCCAAATGTCATTCTTTCTAAGCCCCAAATACCAGGATCCATCAGTTGCATCCTCATCAGTGAGAACAATCCAATGATTCATTGCATCCCAGGTTTGTTCTTGGGAGACATGATAGCAAGAATGTTCTTACCAAGAGCACAAGTATGTTTTTTCAGTTCTTGGCATTGATAAACACCCTTATATCTAACGTTCGATTTTTGTGTGGTGAGGTGTCCCAGTAGGTAGGACTGAAACCTCCCACCATTTGGGGTTGCTGGTGCAAATGCATCCACATCTTCATTTCTGGGGTGTTTGCATGATCTTTTCCATAGTGTGTGGGCTTCATTCCATTGTCCAAAAAGTATGAAGTTAAGTAAATTGGTGTCTCTTAATTGCCCAAATTGTGATAACTGCCTAAGTGCTGTGATGAATTTACCTCCCTAGGCAGTCCAGGGTTCAAGACCCTGCTTCAAATAAGCAGTGGTGCAATAAGAATGAATCTAAGTAGCTTTTTTATAGCCTAAACATGGCGGATGGTCAGCTAGAAGAGAACATATATTTGTGTGATCCACTGTGTTTTGCCCCCAGTAACCCAGACTGCGCTCTTTTTGGATTACGTGCACTTTGTTTTATTTTTGTCTTTGTTGTCATCTAGATTCTGGTGGGCTGCTGTCCTCGCTCTTTTCCCATCTGTCCCTGAAAAAAGCATTTGCACAATTAAAACTCATCTGCCGTTAAATCCCTCCGCTCTTAGGTTCTGTTCATCGAGACTTCTGGGCATTGTCACACAATTTTAATACTATTCTGGCATCCTGATAAGTTTTCCGATATTTTCAGATAAATGCATATACAACGTGACAACAGTGCCAAAACGTACAGTGTAAAATATCTATATAAATATTGTTTTAATCCATACAGATTGTTTTTTATCGTTTCGAATCGTTTGTAATCAAGGGACATAAAATGGATGAAAATAAATTTTTCCCACTAAATTGTAGAATTTAGACTCCTCTTTCTATTTTACTAAAAATGTGTCAACATTTGGAATCCAAAGGCCTCCATCTATATTTCAGTGCTCTTCAGATACACCTGTCAAATAAACTGCACATGTTATGATTTTTGTTTTTTATTCCCAGAAATGCAGTCAAACAAAACATGAGTTATGGCTGTACCCAGATAATTAATGTTATCTGCAGCGATGTCAAAGGTTCCTCTAGGTTTCAGCTTGTTATCATCACTAGGTGTGGGTCATCATTCATAGTATTGTATCTGGTTTGCTATAAATCATTCCTGCCAGCCATCAAAATCATGCACGTCACATCATAGTAAATTATACATCTAAAGCCAGGCTGTTGATGCCCTCACTCATAATGAAGTTGCAGTAGTTGAGACCCAACAGGATGAGTCGACAAGCTGAATTGCTTTTTCACAGGATTTGTTTCGGTTTTTGAGCTTATTTTGTGCCTGGCGATGAGATCCTGGCTTCTGCTGGGCTATACTCAAAGGAGAGGAAAAATGAAATGAAGTTCATTTTGTTTGTGGCTACATGGTTTGCAGCACCCAGTTGTATTTCTTGTACCACAAACATGGTTTTCATAAACAATCACAATGCCGATAATTATTCTGCTACATAAGACCCCAAACTCCTCACACCTCACTTTTCACATAACTCGGAAAAGGCATATTGGTCTAAGCAGGGATTCTGATTCTCTCCCCAGGGGAAGCTCAACCATGTGATATGTTTACTTTGTTCCATCACCAGAGCATCTGATTCAGCTAATTAACCACTCATTAAAGCCCCGATTAGCTGAATCAGGTGTGCTGGTGGGAATGGCCAGAGGTCTGTGTGGGGATGTTCACAACAAGGGCGAGATGTTCACTATGTATAATACGCTACTTTCTGTTGTGAACAGAGATCTACATACCAGGCAAAGTTTATCACCTTCAAAAGGACTGGAAGTAAAAAAAAGCACATTTCTGAGACACAGATATAAATTTGGTTACTCTCTCTTTTTTTACACTAACACTTTACCTTTAATGTTCTGGGGAGAGACTCTCCCTGATGGCATTTATTCCTGTTTCTACTCTTTCTTTGTTCAAGTCTTTGCTTTTCCGCTGCTGCTCAATGTCCCTCAAAAGTTTCCATGGTCCTTCACACAGGATTACTCCAATACTTATCGCACCCTTGATTATTAATGCAGCCGACAGAGTGCTTCTCTTCACAAACGTTTCTTCTCTTTCTCTCGCTCTCTCTCTCTCATTGTGTACCCTACGTATGTTTTAAGCATTCCTCAACAGCCAATTTACTGCTTAAACCCCCCTAAACAAAAAAAAAGGGCAGAAGAGCATTACTGAAAATAACTTTCTTAAGGTACCCATTAAACATTTGTCACAATGTGAAAAATGGCTATTATTCAGGATATGTTTCAGTCCATTAAAAATGCTGGATATTGAGTACCAGATTGTCGTGCTCTTCTTCGCTTTTTTGTTTCTTTTTAAATATTCGATTTCATGTGTCTTTTTTTCCTCCAAGGTCTTACCTGAAGTACTTAATAATGGGCACATGTGCTCTGTTTTTATTTAAGATTTTTCAAGATGGCCGTTGCAGTTATTCAAGTGGTTAGTTTACACAGGTTTGGTTTATGTTTGTTTTTGTTCAATGCCCTTCCACAATGTGCTTAACATAATAAAGGGACAGGGGACAGAAAACTATGACAGACAAAAAGGCAATTAACCTTCGGCAGTTTTAAATGTCGGCACAGAGCAGGCTTCCGGATGATGGAGGAGAGGGAAGAGCACCTCCCAGGGCTGGTTTGAAAATAAACACACTGGGGTCCCAAGACCAGCTGACTGTTCACTTCCTAGAAGCTGCGAGAGCAGAATTAACAAAATGCCTCCATTTTCAGAAACCTTGTTTTTAAAAAGTGTATCAAAATAGTGCACAATGGTAGTACAGAATAGTATACAAAATAGCATACGATGGTAGTACACAATAGCACACGAAATATTACACAATAGTAGTCAACAAAATAGTACACAAAAGTAAATCACAATTGTACACAAAATAGTACACAATACTCAGGTGACTAGTGATATCACTATTTTGTGCTTTCTGTTATTCTTCCTCCTCAGTGATGGCTGGTCCTATCGTGTCACAGGGATGGTGAGCTCGTGCACAATCTGTTGATGTAAACATTTACTGCATCCATCCCTTCCGTGAAATCTCTGCAGAGAAGCAGTACTCTGACCCAGTCTGACTAATTGGACCACTTATACTGCGGAATGGGATAAAGAAAATGTTATATTGTCATAGGACTGATAACAGAGTGCTAACTGAAGTCTTTGTTAGCTCTCTTCAACATAGGCCTCGTTAAAGGGTACATTGGGGAAACAGATGGCATATCCCAAACTTCTGTTTCAACCAGGGGTTCCAAGCCTCAGCCCTCAAGCCACAGATACCTGTATGTGTGTGTACATCTATATTTTTTGGAAACTCATTGGAATTCATATGGAGTGGTGGCTTTGAGACTAGAGAGCTGCGCCTCACTAATTGGAAGGTTGCTGGTTTAAATCCTGTGAATGCCTGTAGTGATTCTATTCTGTTGGACCATGGGGTAAAGGCCCTTAACCTGCAATTGCTTCATCTTAGGTATTACCTTAATCTACAGCCAGGCCTATAAGAAAGTTATCCAACTTACAGGGAAAAACTTTGGGGTTAGTGGCAGGATTGGCACTCCAACCACCAGAAAAAAAAAAACTCACACTGGTCCATTTGGACTAGTGTGGTGCTGAAGTATCGCCTGGCGCATGGCTGCACTCAGTTTCTCATCCGTGAGGTGGTTTGTCATGTGGTGGGTTATCAGTGCAAGATCCTTACCGCTCCTCTCTTTCAATGAAATTACTTGATTGACTGAAACCTGAGGCCAGGAAACTTGATATAATAGATTTGATGATACAATCATCACTTGGGAACAGCCGGGCATCCTTTCAAATTTGATCACAATAATGTGATTTGTAAAATGTACAACTTTGTGAATGTTATAAAGTGTAAATGAGTATCCAGAGTAGTTTCAAATGGATGAAAGAACAATGCATATTGTAAATAAAGGCTGGTAACTATTCAATATTTGTGGTCCATCAATGAACCAAATCCAGGTGACCAGTGATGCTACTATTTTGTGCTGTCGCTCCTTCTTCCTCAGCGATGGCTGGTCCTACCCTGGGAGGGTGAGCTCATGTACAATGTGTTAATATAAACATTTAGTGAGAATTCTCCCAGGGAAGCAGTACTCTAACACAGTCTGGCTCCTCGTTAAGCTGTTGCTGGCTCTTCCCCTGTGGCCTGAACCTGCATAAATTCAGCACCCTGTTTTCCGCGCATCTTCTGCCCACACCCGCTCTTTGCTGCGCCGCCATGCCGCTCATCCCACTGAGAGGCCTGCCCCGACGTTCCAAGCCCCCGCTCATGTTCGGCTCAGCAGGGAAGAGTGGATTCCACCACCACCACCACCCCGTACCCCACCCCAGGAAAGTGTCTCAGGCTCTGCTACTGTCAGCAGCTTTCCTGGATTTTGGTCTGTCTAAACTGTTTGTTTTAATAATTCATTACTACATCCGTTCCTGGAAGTGTGAAGAGTAAGACAGGTAGGTCCTGGATGGGCCCTCCCGTGCATGCATACAGTGACTTACACTGTCCCATACTCAAGTGTTAAGTGTCTTAACGGCGCATCATTAGGAAAAGTTCACACTACAGTTCAAACCTGTAACCCTGACACTGTAAGGTAATGGTATACATCAAAAATATCCCGTATATTCCTAGCTATATCCGCATCTGGGTCTATATCTATATAATATCTATGTCATCATCCTTATCAATCTATACTATCTATACAATATAATGCAGTGTTCCATAACCTAGTCCTCTGGGGCCTCCAGAAGATTCACATTTTTTTCTCTTTCATCTCCCTGCCAGACAGTCCACATTTTTGGCACATGGGAGTTTACTTATAGAAAAATGTCTGAAGGTCTGAAGGAAAAATGATTGATTCAGAGAGATAACCAATCAGGCTGTAGAGGAGGTTGGTCCTGCCTCCTCTAATTGCTTGGACTCACCTCCTCTACAAACTGAATGATTATCTCTCCGAACCAATCATTTTCCTTCTGCCCTCAGAACATTCTTGTGTAAACTCTCATGAGGGCATTTTTGCTCTGTCCCAGATATATAGCATTTATATATCCGCATGTATAGCTGAATCTGTCAGCATCAGATTCACGTGTGACATACTTTTAAATGTGCAACCGCCGTGTTTTTTTTTTTCTCTCAACCAGACCTGAAACGAGAAAGTTAAGGTAGCTCATTACTCTCAAAGATGAGAGTAAGGATTGTGTGCCCCCTCTAGATCAGACGGCCTCGTTATCTTACTCTGGGCTTGCCCTACTTCCCCTGTTTCTCTATATTGTGGCGACAGATCCTGACCTGTGAAACCTGGACAGATTCATCCTGTTCCACTTTTGCTTTGCGTGGCTTTCAAGAAAATAATTTGTGTATCCGTGTGGTTCTCACCTTTGGAATCACAGCACTGCCTCACCGGAGACCACTTTCAAAAGCTCTAATGACTCCTCTGAGGGTAGTTACTCTCTGAAAACAGTTATTTTATTCCCCTGAAGCTGGCTAATGTTCCAAGAATAACCATATTCAAAGCTAAATAACACAAACTATTTGGAAGGATGTACCACAGCCAGCCAGTTGAGCACTGTGATAATTTTCAAGTGTGTTCTGGGAAAATCTCTTCACCCCTGTACGTGTTTCCAGAAGGTAGTTGTGTCCTAGTCATCAGTGTTGTGAAAATTCTGCTGCTAGCAACTGGAATCTACTTGGGTCAACGCCTGATTTTTGTATTTCTGACTCCTGTGCTGATCTAATTGTCAGAGTATGTTCCAGAGCAGGTATTCTCGTGTTTAATTGTGCTTCTTTACCATCCAAGAATCTGGGGGTTTATGAAGATTTCTCCCATACCTCAGGCTTCACCTCACCAGTGGCCCCCCACTCCCTGGCCCCCCACGTTTGTGTCAGCAGCAGACTCTCCACTCTGCCCAGTCCACAGACCTTGAAGATATATTTTTTATAGTATTTCTGACACATTTTAGTGTCTACATTTTATTCTTTTTTTCCCAGCATCTTAACAGTAGCAAAGGTATACAGTAAATATTAATATTTATCACTAGATTAAAATATTAATCTAGTGATATATTTCCACAAAGACTTACCTAAAAACAGCAATGGCATTTGACTGTAATATACAGTCTCACAGCCCAGACTGAGGTTCAAATTTGGTTGGATTGCTTCTGGGTGAATTAATTGCCTGTGTTCTGCTAAGCGAGAGAAGGGCATTCTCCTGCATGATTTCCTCCTGCTGTATCTTATCAGTGCTGAGCCCTCATGCAGGGCGACAGGTGATTTTCTGCTTGGAAAAAGAGAGAGAGATATGAATGGGCGGAGCCTGTGCTTCTTTCCTATTGTATGTTGTTTGTTTTCCTTTTTCTCACCCATATCCAGGCCCTTCATAACTTGACCAAGCTGAAGATGGTCCTTTTCTCTTTGCCCTAGCAGAAGGAAACTCGTTGCAAGTTCTAGCAACACATACAGACATCTATGTGTACTTTCACATGTGTACCTACTGTACTTTCAAAACAGAAGCAGGCTAAAGGAAAAGCTAGATTTTAAAAGTTTATATAATATTTTAGTTTACTCGCTTTTTTCTATGTATTTTGTTGTCTCTTTCCACCGCAATAACACAATTTTCAGTTTTCTTGAAATATATATCATGACTTAATAACCATAAGGAGAAATTTACATTTATATTTAAGTACACTTGAGTGGGAAATGTAAAGTGTTTAGAAGGAGCAACAGATGGAAAATCGATAGCATTTTTTTTTTTTTTTGCTTTGGGAACAAATTAATATCCTGTGGCAGATAATCCTCTGTGCTGCTACTTCACATGCCTTCTGGTGGAGCCTCGTTTATTGCTGTAGCAGAAACCGCACATGACATGTCAGGCAGGCTGACAAAACACTGCAAACCTTCAAGTATACATACAGGCTGAAACGCCAACCCAATGCATTTTTTCCCTGAAAATGACATTTCCTTTTTATCACTATACTGGTGACCTACAGCAGTGTTTCCCAATCCAGTCCTTTGGGATCCCTGTAGGTCCATATTTTTGCTCCGTCCCAGCTCTCTGCAAGACAGTCCATATTTGTGTTGAGAGCTGGGAGGGAGCAAAAATGTGGACTCTCTGTGGGTCCCTGAGGACCAGATTGTGAAACACTGACCTACGGCAATGTACAGGCAATATAGATAAGGTCAGTCTTAAGTATAATCATTACTTAAATGTGCTAGATTTTAGGTTTTTTTTTATTTAGGTTGAATTATTGGCATTCTGTGGACAACTGTGAGTAAATTACCTACAGTTGCAATATGTACAAGTCATTTCTCCCCTTGATCCTAAATGGCATTTTAACGTAGCCCCAGTTTGCCACATTCTATATAAATATAAGAAAGAGAAAAGGCATGTAGGAAGACATGAGAAACGCTGTTTAGAGTGACAGTGGTTTGAAATGTGGCCGTCACGTCTACATGGGTGAAATTCATTCAGCTTCATTAACAGTATTCCACTCCCAGGGGCCATAACAACTGTCCTGCTCTTTAACTAACATATTCTGCGTTCTTTATCAAATTCATTAAAATTTACATGCCTGACATGTCAATTTGATGGTTACATTACTGAATAACCTAAAAAACCATAACGTTATGCTTGTAAATGGGAAATTTTCTGAATGCATTAAAAAAAATAATTTATTATTTAGGAGCATTAGACAGACAGGTGAGCAGAAGGGTCAATGGCACTCTCAGATGCTGTGTTCCATCTCTGATGTTCTGCAGGATAATATGATGAGTAATCTGTGAAGTGCTGCGGTTTATGACACAGTCCGGGCAGGTGCAAGCCCAACGACCTGAAGGGTCAGCATCATTTTAAAAAAAGCAGCTGAAAGTGGATCAAGGGTAAGGTAACGATGCCAAGAGCAGCAGGAATGTGCTTTTTTTCATAATGGGATATTTTAATACTGGCATCTCATTAGAGGTCTTCCCCTGACTTGTGTTCTGTGCTGCCTGGGACAAAGACACCCCCTCGTGCAGCCCTGAATGAACAGGTGGAAGACTGGTATTTCAGTTATGAATTCTGTCTCCCCAAAAACATAGGAAAAGACCACAGCACAACAATGGAGGAAGCTTGTATATAATCTAATTACAGCAAATAGCATGCTGTTGTTTGAAATTGTGCTATTGTTTGTCTCATGAGCTATGGTGAACAACGTCTTGTTTTAAGATTATTACTGAAAAACTGCTACTCATTTTGCATTGCCATACCCATGTGACTCTCGCACGCTGACATTCAATGCTGATTTTGAACACATTTTGAATGGTCTCTGAATTCTGAATATGGCATGGAAATTAATATTGATTAGCACAATGACATCATACACAGAAACCAATAAGCCACTGCAGGATGCAAACAAATACAATACCATCCCCAACTGGCGTCACTGTGTCAAATCTAATTTTTCATTGGCAGAGAATCCCTTTTCTTTGTCGTCAACTGGAGGATTATGGCTTGAATGTAGAACTATGCCTTGGTTTTGTATATTTAAACATGGCTAAAGCCATTCAAAGATTTTGATTAGTCCCAATTCTTTTATCTAAATGAATATGCTGCACTTAACAACCATAAAACCAATTTGCTTAATTACAGCTTCTGATCTCCCAATATGAGTTTTATGGGTTTATAATTTTGAGGTAATTTTTGAAGCTGTAGGTACTGCGAGAAGCGGCACAAAAACATCATCGTTTATGCAGTTGAACCATGGGTTGCCACAAGGGTGCCCAGCTGACAGTGTTTGACCCCCCCAGGGTACAGGTGAAGCACCGTGAGCATCTGACACAAGACTGTAAAGCTATAAAGACTGATCCAAGGATAGAAGTTCTTGAATTTATGTTAGAAGCTTGAGAAGGGATTTCAAAGTTTTATTATGCATAAAATGTTCGGCCTGCCTCCTATGCCTCTCAGTTCACACACTTGCAGGTTTCTTCTGGAAAAGTTTTCTTTTTTCTGTCTGTCTTAGTGTAGAGCTGATCCAAATTATTTGGTGGCAGGCAACAGTTAGATCTGTACATCTGTGCTGAGGGAGAGTGACGTCGGTTTTGATGTGTGAGGTGGGACCAAGTCTTTGCGATCTGTTCCGATATGGCAGCCAGCTCTCTTACAGTAATATTAAGGACACCAGGATTATTTCATCGTTGTGTCATTCTGTAACCCCATGCTAAAGAGACCTGCTTCTTTTCCTCCCATTTTATTACAGCAGTTGTCATTTGTGTCCTCACTTTCAATTACGTTGCATGCTTTACCTCCTATGCCACTTTGAAAGACCTCATATCATGGCACCAGACTGGATCATATGCTTTTTGCAAAAGCAATGTTTATAACCAAATAATTACAGGCTGAATACTAAATAAGCCTCTTCTAAGCTCCATCCACACTAACTTAAAACTGAGATGTCACTGCCCTTGGCGAGAACTGAACCACAACTGGAATATAGGAGTTCAGTGAGCATATTTTAGTCGTCCTGGATCAAACACAAGACAGAAACGCAAAGCACTGCGAACCATATCGTCCCACCCAGGTTTCTGCCTGGTGGTCCCTGAGTCCATCAGAAGGGACACTGCAGGAGACAGACAATTGCCAGGAATTTTGACTGGACAATTGTTCCAGAACATGGTGCTCAAAAAGAAAACATTGATTGGTGGAGCTGGAGGATGGGAAGCAGGACATCGACAGTAAAAGCTAAGCTAAAATAGAAAACTAAACTAATGAATCACAGTATAGAATTAATCAAACACCACCAACATGGAATACAAACAGATTATAGGAGAATGTAAAGTCCTGTGAGAGAAAGAGAAAGGTGACAAGACTAAGTCCTGTGCAAAGCTTACTGCTCAGCCTACAACATGCCTTCAACTTTGGTTTTAAAGATCTAAGGATGACCCCCATTGTCAACCGGAGACGATGGGCTGTGATGAGTTTTGTTGTCTCACTCTGACGTCAAAGCCAACGTGAGTTGAGACTTGCAGGCGACAGCCTGTCCTTCTCCCTCAAATGACTGACAGCTCAGAGGTGGTCTCTGCTAACGCAGGGAAAGTAATCAGAGTGAAGCACCTTCAAGCAGAGGAACAAATAAGTCAGGCGAGCCGGAGTGTGTGATAATGAGATACACCACCCGTTAAGATCCTTACAGATGCTTGTCTAACTCTTGATCACCATGCAGCATTCAAGTCAGCCAAGAAGTAATAATGGGATCATCTAGAAAATACTAAAGATACTAGAATATAACAGCAGGTGGAATGAAAACACATAAACGAGAAAATGTTCAAAAGTATGCTCTTTGAGATTGTTTTGAGTGTTTATTCTTGATTGAAAAAAGGTAGAAATTTGAAGCAGTTCACAATGTAATCTAATAATCATTCTGAAATTCAAAAGTTCACTCTCAAAACCCTTGTGAATCATTTTCCCGAGCTGAAATAAGAAATAGATCGTGACCCTATTCAAGGATTGTCTCAAGATGGCAAAATGCAGAGATATAAAAAAACAATTATGTTCAGTTCAGCGAGGTCTTCTTCCTTCTTCTGTCTTAGAGAAAATCAAGAATCAGGATTTCATCACAGAGTGGATTAACAGCATTGCCCTTTAGTAACATTGGTCTTTTCATCTACCCTATTGCTGAACTCACATAATGAGTTTTCAGATTCATTTTGAAAGCATTTAATCAACCACAAAGTAACCAAAGACGAAAGGACACCCATGAAGACTTGTATAGAAAATATAATCAAACCATTTTTCCAAGGTTTTAATGGGTGTCTCAGGTAAACAATATTTTACAGTTACAAAGGTCTTCAGTCATGGAGGGGTGATCCTCTTTGGGGCTAATCTGAGGCCTTTTGGTCTGTATTTTTCAGTAATGCAACAAATTATTGTCACACCCTGCCTACTTGAACCTCTTGTCATCTCACTGGCATGACCCAAAAAGCCACACCAGCACTCTCATTCCTGCCCATGTGTTAATCACTCCAGCTGCCTCTCATTAGCTCCCTCATCAGCCTTGTATAAAAATGCTTCCCAGTCTATTGTTCCCCAGTCCTGTCATTGACATTGTTCCCTCATGTTGCTAGTGCCTTCCCTTGTTCCCATCCTGTTCAGCTAAATAAAACCCCTGTTAGTTTTGCCATGCCACCTGCTCCTGCTTCACAGACAATAATGATTTTTTTCTGTAACTATTAGTTAATGAGTCATTGGTATGCCTTCATTCCTTTAGAATATACCTTTTTTGTTTTTTTTTGTAATACTTTTTCTGTCTCAAAATGCTCTGAAGTTGATTTATCTTTCTCTACATTTTCTGGGCATTTCAGCCCTAGCATACCTGCCACTATGGCTAATTTGATAGATGTTGCCGCTATCCAATCACAGTATCGCTGTGCAAATTTAATGGAATATATGTAAATTGTCTTTTTTTGTGTAAAGGAAACATTATTCAGGACATTCTTGCACATTTGTTATAAAGGTTTTTTTGTAAGATGACATGAGATAAGATGTGACAGGACTTCAATGATCCAGGGACAAGTTTTTGTTGTCCAGTAGCACAATGAAAGAAACAGATAGATAATCAGATGAACAGACAAACACAGAGTGACGGACAGATTAGATAGATAGATTGATGATAGATAGATAGATAGATAGATAGATAGATAGATAGATAGATAGATAGATAGATGATAGATAGATAGATAGAT
>JAABNX020000143.1:22126363-22143441 GCA_015163995.2 Mormyrus lacerda
TCACAATCGGGGCAGGAACACAAGGTAATGAGGTGGGCGTGGCACACGGGAGGATCGAACGGAGCGGATCATGACAACATCACAGCGAACGTTTATTTTATTTATAATTGTGTCCATTCTTGTGATGATCTGTACAGAATGCCACAAGCCAGCAAAGCTGACAGCCTACCTTTATTTTAAGCTCATCATTAAGCTCATCCCAGGTGGAGCCAGGCCTTTGTGCGTCAATATTATGGCAGTGAGGCCGCAGTGTGAGAGATGGGAGCTCACTGTAGCAATAAAGCACCATGTTTGCAGTGCGCAGGGACAGAAAGGGGCTCCCCTCACTGCCCCCAAGGCCAATGCAAATATAGATCCACATTCCGCTAAACCTCGCATTAATGAACAGAAGGCTTACACTGTGTGCGTATAGCTAAACTCTTTAATGGTAACTGTTGATAGTCTTGGCAATCCTGCTTCCCCCGCGTCACTCACTGTGGTGTCGGGAATAAACCTCACAAAGCAATAAAATAGTTCACAGCTTTTCACCCAAATTAAAAAGAACAATGAGGAAAAACCTCTACATGCCATAGAAGAAATGCTTGATTCTTACTGCATTTCTTGTCTCTTATATTCATTGATGGCAATAATAGTTAAACATCCAAAACGTTAACATGCAATATAGCTGTTGTCAGAATATTTATATCTATCTCCTTAGGAAATCAGTGTTGTGGAAGAAGGGATATTCAATAATTATTTTTTAAGTCACTCCCTTTCCAGAATCTTCTCTTTCAGCAGAAGTTTATTTATTTATTTTATTTCTTTTTTGAGCGCCACATTGTAGTTGTGTGTATTAAATCTATTATTCTACAGTCATTTTCTTTCTTTTGACCATGATTCTTAAATTTTTATCTTTGAAATAAATTGCCAAGAGTCACTGGTAGAATGAAGTTGATGAAGCGTGTTGTGGGGGGGGGGGGCACAGATTTCACTCACATTCGGCCCAGGTTTCACACTTAGACTCACTGTCAGCATGTCGTAGAGCTGCGGGCCATGAGTTGGCTTGGAATTGCATCAATTTCCGGAACGATGCCGAACATGGGAGCCGCACATTAAGTGCCACGGCAAATCGGTCAGCGACGTGCCGCAGTTTATCTTCAGGTTTCCTGTTGTATTGCTGATTTATTCTTCTGTGCACGGCACTCCACTCAGACTTGTTTTGTGAAGTTTTTACCACTTTTATTTACGTTTTCTTATTTCCATCTCCTGTAGATATTTAAATGCTACCGAAACAAAATGCGGTGGATTTCGTTGAGTCTGCACAGAAGGAGGCCATTCAGACAGAAGACCATGATTCTGGGACACACACTTCCCCCTTCACACCCACAGACACCCTCCCACACACACACTTTCCAGTAGCAAGGCCCGGGTCCCCTGAAGGGAGGGTGGACAAGTGAAATTGAAGTGTATGTCAGGAATATCCCCAGCACCTCTAATAAACCATACTCCCAATCCTTTCAAGAACCCTCAGAGGTGGCTGACATGAGTGGCAGTCTTGACGGAACATGCCGGAACGGTTATTGATTTCTCTGTTGCAGTGTGCCGTACATCAGAGCCAAGTTGTCCGTGCTTCTCTTTTTGGGCAGTCAGATTGCTGGGGCTTTTCCGCTCACTCATAACTCAGCTTTTTTTTTTTATTTCTTCCTCTGACAGAGATCAGAGGAGTATGATTTGTTGAAGTCTTGCTGTTAAAAAAAGAAAAGGTTACAGGTATCATTAACCTAAAAGAAAAATTGAGCAAGGCTTTTTAATGTGCCTTCCTTGTCACGCTCAGCCCAGGATTTTTTTATTCAAGCTGAGAGCAAATCATGTGTAGTAAAACACTGAAAGACGAGTTTGCATTCGCACAGGTAATATGAATGTCTAAAATGATATCACTGTTAGCACATACCCTTAATTTATTACAAGAGGCTCAGTTTGTCTTATACAATCTCTGGCCACATCCTGCCCATAAAAAGGTGGCTAGACGATACAAGTATCAGAACAGTGACTCTGAGTATGAAGATACAAGTATCAGAACAGTGACTCTGAGTATGAAGAAACCAACTGTCTTGTTGTAAGATGGGACATAAAGTCCTCCATCTGGACCATTCCTCTCATTCTACATGGCTAATGGTCGTACCTTTGGTTATGGATGGTAGGAAAATAGTCTGACCAATATTTTGGGAGTACTGTGTTTGGTGCATGTTAAAACCAAACTTAAGGCCTTGTTCACGATGGTCCCTCAGGACACCAAAGGGTGCAGGTACCCTCCCAAACTTGGGGCAGAGGACTGGACAGGGGGTTCTGGATGTGCTGGCAAAGACTCATATTTGGGTGGTTTGTGGGGACACAGAATGAGAACTTTGGATCAAAAGAGAAACCCAGGACAAATGGGATTACAAAGTCAGTAAGAATATGGCTGAGCCTGGAGAAAACGTCACTGTTCAGTATATTTCCAAGCCTAGAACTCCTAGTGCTAATTAAGCCCCTGGTCGACACCAAACCAATGGGCTAAAAGTGGCATAACTTACCCTCACAACCTGGCCAGAAACCAGAACTGAGCTTGGAATGCAAAGAGCTTTGGCCTGCCCTTTAAATCCCATTCCCCAGGAGTGAGAATCATAGGCGTGTGATGCAGGGTAAACACTGCACAAAATACCACTTTACTCGTGGGCTCTCATAGACACATGTTTTCTTCAGGAGAGGGAGGAAATGTGAGAGCAGGGGGAGAATGCAGCTCCTACAGAAAGAGACGTTCTGGATTTGGCCCTGCAAACATGTATTTCGAAAGCTGTAATGCATGCAGTATATAAGATACTTTGTCAAATTGTACTTAAAATAAAGCTTAAAACTAATTAAAAGTATATCCATCCATCCATCGACTTTCTTCCACCTATCCGGGGTTGGGTCGCTGGGGTAGCAGATCAAGCATGGATGGTCAGGAGTTCCTCTCACCAGCCACCTCCTCCAGCTCCACCGGGGGAATACCAAGGTGTTCCCAGGCCAGTCGAGAGATATAATCTCTCCAGCGTGTCCTGGGTCTGCACCAAGGCCTCCTCCTGGGTGGACATGCCCGAAACACCTCCCCAAGGAGCCGTCCACCTCAACTGGTGGAACAGCGGTTCTACTCTGAGCCCTTCCCGAATGTCCGAGCTCCTCACCCTATCTCTAAGACTGAGCCCAGCCACCCTGCAGAGGAAACTCATTTCGGCCGCTTGTATCTGCGATCTCATTCTTTCAGTCAGTAAGCAAAGCTCATGACCGTGGGTGAGGCTAGTAAGTAGATCGACTGGTAAATCGAAAGCTACGCCTTCAAGCTCAGCCTTCTCGGCACGACAGGACGGTACGGTGTCCGCATTACTGGTGACGCTGCAGTAATCCGTCCGTCGATCTCACACTCCCGTCTTCCCTTACTTGTGAACAAATTACACTGCACGTGACCCCCACGACTTCCCCTGCAGATGGTGGGCTCACAGGAGGGGGGATTAAGAACTATGTGCAAACAAATAATTAAGATTTCCTATTTACATCCATCTTCTGTAATCGCGTGTCCTATTTAGGGTCATGGGGGGTCTGGAGCCTATCCTGTACATTGCAGGCACAACCCAGGATGTGGCACCAGCCCAACACGGGGTACACTCACACACCATTCACTCACACACCATTCACTCATACTTGCACACCTATGCGTTCAGAGCAGTGACGTCACGTCACCATATAAGGCGATTCTGCAGTCACGCTGTATACAATTTGTTTTTTTTTTTTGCTGTTATAGTTACAACATAGCATTTGCTGTTATAGTTACAACACATATAAATTGAAATTTATCTTTCCATATTACTGTTATTTACTAATATGGTAGTTTATGTGCGTTTATACTCCTGTATTATGTACGCGGAATTATTACAATTATGCACAATTTGCGAGATACCGCCACGAATGTCAGGCAATTTACTGTGGAATAATGACCTCACCTCAGGCTCCACTATGTCTCCGGCACCCTGTCTCTCTCACAAACATATCCAAACACAACACACATATTGCAACTAGAAGATTTTCTTCTAGAGACCCATAGAAATAAATATAGGATATTTACTAAATCTCTTCTTGGTAATAAATGAGACTTTCTGCCAACAATATTTATGAACTAAATAATTGTGAGTTTCTGGTTAACTGAGTCATTTACTCTGTGGTGTTTTCCAAATAAATGCTGTATCTGGCCACATTTTTTGATTGGCTTCTTATGCCGTAACAGCAAACACGGTAGGATTAGACTTGTGAGTGACACAAACACTACATACCGCTGCGTTATCAGTGTTGCTATTTGTATGAGGCACGAAGTGTCAAGCACTCATTTTCATATACAAAATACATTCTGTTCCGCATAAAGTATTACTTAATGACAAATTGAAGTAATGCCTTGCTGCGTTCTGCCCACTAAAATATAGACACTTCACTTTCTGTCGTGCACAGAAATCAAGAGGAATGTTTCATTTTGTGCACCGAATTTAAGTCAGTACTTTGCTTTCGTGGACAGAAGAAAGTCACTTTGTGGCTGAAATCCATTTTGTGAATGAAAGAAAGTCATTTTGTGGACAAAAATTATTTCTTGAACGAAAAAGTAATTTTGTTTGCAGGTTGCATAATCAAATAGGATCTTTATGAAAATGAATCATTATGAAACAATTAAATTCCACCATTTCACATAGCCTTTAATTGTGTAACTGTTGTTTATGATACAAGGTCTTCAATGAGTTAAGCTTACATGCAAAGCCATACCATGCTTCTGTGCTCGCCACTCTGTATGGTGTCTTTACTCGCGGGTCTGGAAGTGAGGGTCTGCCTGCTGGAGTGGGAGTTAAACCATTTTAACAGAGGGTAGAGATTCTCCAAATAAACACTGTAATAAAAAACTTTAAATTATGCAATGAGATATATTAATTGTATGTGTTTTTGTAATGCAGACATAATATGTGATATTATTGAGGGGGATGATCCGCCCCCATCTCAACAGAAGACCCACCCACCCCACATAAATCTACACCTATGGACCATTTGGCAACTCCGATCAGCATCACCATGTTTTTGGACTGTGGTGTGAAACCAGAGCACCCAGAGGAACCCGCCCCATGATCACACAGGGAGACCACGCAAACTCCAAAGACATGGAGCCATGGCAGAGACTCAAACCCAGGTCCCAGAGGTGTGGGACAGCAGTGCTAACCATCATGCAAACTAAATAAATCAGATTCAGATTCCAAATTATACAAACATGGAATATTATTGCAGTGTAATATATATAATATTTAACTTAAAATCATGAAATACTCTACATGGGAATTCCTAAGACTATTCTCCTACCACACCCCCAGCCATGGAAAAGACAAAAGGTGACTTTTGGTCTTTAAGTATGCCTAGATTATATTTTGCCTGTGCACCCAAGTTCTCACTCATGGGAGTTTTACTTACACAAAAAATGTTCTGAGGGCAGAAGAAAAATGATTGGTTCAGGGAGATAACCAATAACATTGTAGAGGAGGAGGGTCCAAACAACCAGAGGAGGTGGAACCAAGCAATCAGATGTCTTGGTCCCGTCTCCTATGGTTGCTTGGACAAGCCACCTCTATAATCTGATTGGTTATCTCCCTGAACCAATCATTTTTCTGGTTATCTCTCTAAACCAATCATTTTTCCTTCTGCCCTCAGAACCATTTTGTGTAAATGAAACTCCCACAAGCAAAAATCTCCCTCCCTCAACTGTCCCCCGCCCCGCCCATCGCCCTCCTGGACCAGATATACAGGTGTATTGTCTTTATTTCTGCATATTTGTGCTGATCTGTCAGCCCATTATGTGCAAAGTCTTGATTAAAATCACATATCTGTTTTTTTGTATCTTGTTTTACATTAAGCAGAACTCAATGTACCTTTTTATACCACACCACTTATATAATATTAAGGGGGGTGACTTCATCTGATTATCTGGGGGCTCAGGAAACACAATTACTGTGGATTATAAGAATAGGCCTATAAGCTAGTGGAAACTGTAATTAAATCTCAGGTATGCATCCTTTCAGAAATTCTCTTTCACACCACAGCTGTCATTTCCTGTCATAAAAATGTAGCTGAAATGTAATCTCTTGTACAGTCTTGCACAAATTGTCATTTAATTTTATTTATAGCAAGGCAGCTAATGGAACTTGGCAGTCAGTGCCGACCTATATTATTTATTTCTTCATTTGCCCATGTTACTCATTTTTTATGTTCATTACTAAAGACGTTACAGACACTCATGGAAGTGTGATTGAATAAATGACAAAAAAGCTATTAACCTCCAGAAGCATACAAAACTGAAGTGATTTGGGACATGGGTGACGGATGGGTAGTAGTGTAGTTTTAATAATTTAATACAAATATGTAGAAGTTAGATAGCTAAATGTGTGTATGTTACAGTATGTATGTGTGCATGTTTGTATGCAATACACCTCTTTTATTTAATGTTATTTACAAAGTACCATTTATGTATATAAAAATGTATTTTCAGTTAAAGTTTATACTGTTTGCATACCTTAAAAATCTCTGTGATCCTCAATTTTATAATATAAATGGCTAAAAAGCAGGAACTAAGCCACAACAAAACCAGCAATGAAAATGTATTACCACACGTGGACACTCAGTTAAAAAAAATTATTTCCACACTAGCAAAACATATTGCCATAATACCTTTAATGAAACTGGGGCCAGCACTCCCAGGAGCCTGCGATGAAGAGATGATTTGTTGCTTATGCATAAATTCAATAACACAGATATCATACCTCATCCTTGCATTGATCAATTGTAGCAAAACTGAAAGCAGAGAAAAATGACATCTACCCTCAGATATCGGACTGGTGCACGCTTGACAGTCTTCTGTCATTTTTTCATGTCTTTCTGTTTGCTACATTTCATATGGTTTTGTTTTTTTATGACTTATATTTCTATTTCCTTTTATTTCACAGCATGTCAAACCTGAATAATTAAAATTTTCAGGCAGCAGCAGTGGGTAATTCAGGTCCAGAGCGTAAACGTTCTGACCAAGGTTTTGTTTCAACCAACTAGCTGAGTATAAAGTCACAGTCACAGAGGACTCAACTTTCTGGTTGTAACAAAATCTCGGTCTGGACTTTTACTTTTTGGACCTGAATTACCCACCTCTGCCTGGCAGACCTCATCGGTTTCTGTAATGTCTATTGTGACAGTTTCGTATTATGAATGACAGTGAATATTTGAGCAGTTGTTACAGTCAAATAAATAATCACTGTAAAAATTTTTATCACTTATGCTTAGTCATTATGATATAAGTAAATATAATTTCTAGATCAGTTCAAACACCACATATATCTGGTGTTTGTAATCTGTAAACGTCTCAATTGTGCTTTATTAAAATATCCTCTGTGTAGTGTTATATACAGAAGGTTTTACATTCAAACATGTAAGTACATAAATGTGAACCTAAGAATGTTTCATTGATTGTTAATAATGTTGTTAATAATGTTATATTCATTATTAACTCATTAGCATGTATCACCTCATACAGTTTAACACCTGTTATAATATCACTTTGAGTGGTTTCTGTCTGTGCGTGTGTCATTACTTTATTTTACAAGAGTCTCACCAACTGTTGGGTGGGGGCTGTGCTGGCCAGGGGGAGGAGTGACTCAGCTTTCTGTTCAGCCCGGACCAGGCAAAGGTGGACATGCAGCAGTACCCAATGCCACCGACGTCGCCTTTTGGTTGCGCTAACAGCGCTACGCTAACGTGTCCTTCTCCTCCTGGGCCCCAAGTGGCGGCCAATCAGAAAGCAAGTCGCCCCTTTGCTGCTCCGTTTTCATTTTTATTCCTGGACCTGTCAGACTTTGAGGCTTCCGTTGTGTGTGGGGGAGAAGACAGCCTGCTGTTGACCACCTATTCTTGTACCTCCTGCCTGTCTCTTGGTTCCGGTTCCACCTACACAGGCACACCTGTAGTCCCGAACATATGGTACAACTTTAAGTATTATTTTTTCATCTTCTCCTGACTTGTGCTCTATTATTTGTGAGCATTCTTCCCTTTTTCTTCCTCTTATTGAAAACGAAAACTTTGTTGATATGACTCTCAAGGGCAAATCAACTGAAAATTAATCAATCATAAAATAATAATTAAATGTGCTAATGAATAGTTGAATAAAAACAGTAATTTAATGGAGAAACAGATACCTGGGTGGTGTTGTTTAGTCCTGTCGTTTTTTACATGTCTGTGGATGTCATTGCTCTCCAGTCCTGCAGGGGGAGCTGGAATTGCATGGCCACATTTATCATGGATGCCTTGTACAACCTGTGACCTGGCTGTGGAAATGCTGCCCGTTAACAAAGTGCATAGACAGACAGGTTACAGAGCTTGGTTTCTCAGTCTTGCCACTCAAGTCGCAGGCCTTATTTGGTGGATTTATAACATGCTGATTTCCCCCTTTCTGTCACTCCATTTAACTGGTGATCTTGCCTTCTGTCACTGCCCTTTTGCCTTCTGTGAGTCTTTCTTCTTTCCTGATTCCTGGCTTCTTGACCTTCGCTATGTCCAGGGTCCCATGTTGCGGTCTGGTGTCCAGTATCATTGCTCGTTACTGCGGCGTCCACACTGACACCCCATCAGCTCTATGCAGCAACTTTGTCAGGCAGCTATCCAGAGCTTTGAGGTTCAAGCAGTGTTTCCCAATCTGGTTCTCGGGGCCCTGCAGTCGGCCCGCATCTTTTCTCCCCCTGAGCTCCCTGCCAGACCGTCCACATTTTTGATCCGGGCTGGGAGGGAGCAAAAACGTGGACTGTCTGCGGGTCCCCGAGGACTGGATTGGGAAACATTGGTGTAGAAGGATGGTTGGTAAAGGTATATGATCACATTCACAGAGTTCCCTGGTGTAGCTTGAGGTGACTTGTGTCAGAACATTGTAATAGCAATGAATATAACAAATTGCTCCAGTCAAGGTCACATGGTGCTGTTCGTGTCGTTTTACTATGGTGTTGAACATCGTGATAATATAACATAGTAATTAAATGTGACATGCAGACAATGCACAGTTTTGTAGGTAACACAAACAGTATATGCTTCCAAACAGCAAATCCTGCAGCTGCAACTAGATACATACAGCATGCAGACAGGGTCAAGAGCTCCACTTACTGTTCAGCTAAGCGTAAGAACTGCTGAAACGCCTGATCGAAGCAATTTTGAACATGGTTTGATTGTTGATGCTTTACATAGTGGCTCCAGCATGTCAGAGACAGAGCTTGCACCATACCTAGATTGTACAGAGATAAACAAAACATCCAGTCAGAGGCAGTTCTGCTGCTGAAAAAACCTTGTTAATGAGAAAAGTCAGAAGAGAAAGGCCTGACACTAGCTGACACAAAAAAAAGTAACAGCTACAACCACAGTGTGTAGAATGACTTCTTTGCACACACAACTCATCTATAGTGCATCGGTTCTGGAAAAAGTGAGAAAAAGCAATAGTGCAGATACTGGAGTACATATCCTACTGGAGTCACCGTAACTTGTATGAATTAAACTGAAACCCGGCTTGTGTTCTGGAAGCTTCTGGGGGCTTCAGGCTCCATTCTGTCTCTGCTTGAAACACAGAACAAGCTTTCTGAACTGTAAGCCACAACTGTACTGGCTAGTAACTAGCAATTATACTTCTTAGTGATAATATTAATAATCATAATACTCAGCTAGGGAATTAGTACGACTTTGAGCATTCTTATAAAAAGGAAATTGTTTATTTAGCAATATTACACCACATCAATGCATGCATGAATTCAGGGGCCTGTTATACTTTTTGTTAATAAAAAAGGGCTTTGTTTAAATACCAGTTACTTTACCTGATGTGTTGCTTTCTTCAGGAGCCACATAGCCTTGTTCACTCATGGTTTGCTTTGGTTAAGTAGCAAAGCTACGCTGCTTATCTTAAATGCACATTCACCCGGGAAACCATGAAGGTTGAGAAACTTTTTGGATCATTAGCTAATAAATTTGCTAGAGAATGACAGAAAGGGGTATTCTTCATTGTCCAAAGACATTGCTAATTTTGAAACTGCATTTACAGCAGCTGTTGCATCTTTTAGACCAAGAATCTTGTTCTGAAAACTTTACAAGATCGAAGTTAATTTTCTCTCAGACTGTCTGTTTCCAAGACAGAGTAATACGCCTCACCATCAATGTGAAATGACCTCTTCATTAAGGCCAACCTTAGGTGCATTTTATGAGTTTGTTTCCCTTCCTGCTCGTCCAGTCTGCCCAATCAATTGGGGGCATAAAACACAGATTTTATTAAGAAGCCGCCCTTTGAAAGCCGTGAGAGGGAGGAATTGCTGACTACCTATGAAAGTGACCTATTAAGTAACTATATGGTTTCTGAGAAGCTGCTAAAAGATCTGTCTGAATTTCTGTCCCAGCGATCGCGGTCTAAACAGTGAGGTTTTACTGCACCGCAGCAAGTGGCATTCTGGGATGAGTGAGTGACCTAATCGCTTTTGCTAGATGAAGCACCGTCACAAATTATTTTTTAATTTTGAGAGACTGGGGCCACAAATGAACCTGTCACACATTTTCTCTTTTTTTTTTAGCTTTTACTGGCTGTTTTGAATTCGCATATTATATTATGACATCATGATATTGCACATTGTTAATGGTTTCTGGTTTTATTGAAATGTATCTCCATCCAACCGTTAATATTCCCCCACTTTCCCATCCATTGCAGGCTTGCATTCAATCGAAGGCACATTCTTTGCAAGAGAGGGCAGGGGGCATCCTGAATGTGACTGTGTAGCTCTGTAAGCAGTAAGAAGCACATGTCTGAGGTGGATAGCTCAGGTCCAGAAAGTAAAAATTCCAGACCAGGATTATGTTTCAACCAACCAACCACAGTTACACAGAGCATTCAAGTGGTTGGTTGAAACCAAATCTTGATCTGGATTTTTACTTGAACTATCCACCTCTGCACATACTAGAATAAAAATGTGATGAGGAAAGAAGTTAACATTGTTAGGTGTTGGGGGAAAAAAAAACAGTTAAAATAATCTCAAGTAACACAAGAATAGATGGTCAATTTTAATTTTCCATTAACTTCCTTCTTACATTGACCCAGAGTCCAAAACTGGCTGGTTACTCCAAGTGCAGCTTAATTTAGTCTGTGCACTCAGTATCAGAATAATTTACTATCAATTTCCACATCCCGTGTGAACTGCAGTATAGCAAGCAGTCATTTTTTGGATAAATACGTAATTATTAGCTTCTCTGGCAGGAACCAAGAGACAAATCAATATTTCAGCTGATCTGTCCACTCGAATAACACTTAAACTTCAGACTCAAAAAAGTAAAACCTCAGGACAGGTCCTCAAACCAGCATTTTAAGCCCCACAGAGCGGTGGCTATAGCCACAGTCAGAATGAGGCTGGTCCAGGGAGCTGTGGAGCATGCAGGACCTTCACAAACTCACACTGCATGGTCTGCACGCCTCCAGTGGTTCAGCACTGGGGTAATGTATTTTCTCCAGTGCCAGACAAATCACATAGCAGCATCTCTTCTAAGCTCATTTATATGTAACTACCAAGGGGAACCATAAATTTCAGTGGGAAATTGCATAATATATACAGACCTCAGCATGTGCTGGAGTGTGACATAAATCAGTCACATCACATGTGGCTGAAACATTCTGCAGAAGACGGTCATGCAGTCTCGCTGCAGTCTTGCCTTTACATTTGCAGGTGCCCTTTCACAGAGACGCCTCCCCGCTTTGAATCCAATTTTCATTGAAGTGAGTGAGAATGACAATGACTGGTTGACAACATGGCCTAAGAGTGTCTCTGTGGGCCCCCGTGGTAGAAGCAGCGGGACCTGCTTTCCGTGTTTGCGGTGTGTGTGTGTGTGTGCCTAAAGGTTTTCGGCTATTTTATATGGATATATGCAGGAGATTCTGGCATACGTGACATTTTCCAGGTAGGTTGACGGGGTGGCAGAATTTATTGGGGGGGGGGGGAGCCCAAAATCGAGGATAGATTTCTAATCACAGTCCAGCCTAGTAATTTTTTTGAAGATTATTCAACAGAAATAACTATCAAAGTTATTATTTATCTGTATTAATCATTCCGACGAAACAAATATAAAAAAGATATTGAGTTCTTACGGGGTTAAATGGCACAAAGAACCAAGTGATTACAAGATAAAAACAGTGTTAGATTAGTTGGATCATCAGCCCAAAGCGCGCGGCGTGCTTTTGTGTAGGAACAAAGGGCCCAGACAAAAAGCTTTAGATGCCAGTAATGGCCGAATAACGCAAATAGGCGCCTGCAGCGTTCTGCTGAATGCAATTTGGGACTTTATCTTTGCCCCCCCCCCCACACACACACACACACATTTTCCTTCAAGGAGTAGGGGACCTGGCTTCTAGTCAGGGAGCGAATTGGTGTAACCAGCTAATCAAGTCCTGGGGTGGAGAGAAGTGGATGCTCTTCATCACAGTGGGGTGACGCCTGTGGATACCTGGGACGGCTTAGTCACTGCTGAGGGTGGCCAATTCCAGATGTACTTCCCTGGCATACCTGGACCAGTGGGGGGGAGGTGCATTTCTTTGTTTTTGAATAATGGAGAAAGCAAAGGAGCTGGCACTGTGTGTAGATACATCTTCCAGAACTGGGACAAAACAGTCACATTGAAGTGTGATGTGAGTCATAAGTTTGATGTCATATACATTACAGGCAAATGTGGAGCAAAAGATAATTAAAAATATATCAATTCAGACTTTGTGTTTGTTCTCATTTTTATACAAAAATAAGAAGGAAAAATATGGGAAAGAGGGACTATGTCTCTCGGCTGGCCTGGGAATGCCTCAGGATCCCCCCAGAGGAGCCGGAGGTTAGTGGCCGGGGAGAGGGAAGTCTGGGTTTCCCTGCTGAGACTGCTGCCCCCGCGATCCGACCTCGGATAAGCGGAAGCTAATGGATAGATGGATGGATGGAAATATGGGAAAGTACAACTTTGTCAAGATAGCAGGCAGTACGGCAACTTGCTGATGTTAGTGCCTAAGCCTGTACAGGAGGCTGTTTTTAAGCGGTACGGTACAAAGAGGCTTAGTGCCATGAAAGTATTAAAGATGAAAGATAATTACTTTTTGAGTAGATATGTCAGTCTGCGAGACTTCAGAAGTAAATAAAGATCTCTGTGTTTCCACTTTTTGGATTTGTCTGTGTCCAAGAAAGGGCAAGACACAATATGGAGTGATGGGTGACACAATCCGCCTCTTTATCAATAAAAATGACGGCAACAAAAGTAAATGAATTTTTCATTTACTGACATAGGTGTGTGTAGGTGAGTCTTCAGCTCTTTAGGGAATCATTAAAGTGCTAACTGGTTAATCAGTTACAGAAAACTGGAAGATGGTTACCGAAGAAAATAACCATCAGCTGAATATGCATAAGAATGTCCTGCCCAGGAGCCCCCCACATGCCGCAGGACCAGTCACCTAATCTCCGTCCCATTACTCGCAGGAGATGATGTCACTGTGTGATCATTTTTTGTGGTTAATGTCTGTTTATTGTGTTGAATTACAATGAACTGTGGATTTTGCAGAGGATGTCCAATACACAGCATGGGAAACATGGATTTACAGTATCTATCATGGATGGTTGACAGAATTGAGATCTTAGAGGAAGCCATGTGACTGGTTTTTCTCCTCCCGATCCTGGGCTGTTGATCTTGTTTTCAATGGAATAGAATTATTCGCAGGTATAGGCACAAGAGGCTCTAATAGGTACTGATCCAGAGGACGTCCCAAAGGAGACACGGGGGTCACACTGGAGAAGGGCTTTCCTTCTGGGGCGCTCAGCACCACTTCCTGCTGAACACTGGGGTCCCTGGTACACAGCCGCAGACGTAAAGTTGAAACGAGCCAGGGAACATTAGCATTCAGGTCTGGTCAAGGTGGACTTCCAAAAGGACAGAAGGTCCACAAAGCTTCTTCTCAGCCTCCATTTCAATCAGGCCATTTTTTTCCCTTTTATTTCTGGTACCATTTGCTAAAACTCAGTTTACTGGCGACGACTCTGCCCAGCTGACCCCACCTATCAATCATGCATGTCAGTGCCCCCCCCGGCATGTGAATCAAAGTGCCTCACTTCCTGCTGCTCACAGTGAAAGTGATTTGGTGACTGCCAAGGGTGGCAAATGGATAATGATCACTGGCCACCAAATGGACATCTACACGCAGAACCACGTGGGGCTCTGGTCCAGACAGACAGCATATCCCACCCTCTCTAATCCCAGCAGCCCTTTTCACACTCCCTGTGGCCTGTACTACGAAGGGGTTACTGGCTTATTGGGGTAAAATATCGGATTTAAGGTAGTCTAGGCAATGTAAATGAATGAATATGAAGTCCATTTAACCTGTGGTACCATAAAATCCAACAACTTGCCTCAATAGGCCAGTAACCTCACTTCATAGTACAGACCACTGGTCTGAGACATAAACAACTGAAACCATATCCTCATTTTTACAAAATAGTCTACTTAGTATCGGGGCAAATAATCAGGAAATCATGGATTACAGCTTGAAGGTTCCTATTCACTCCAATCAACTCACTGATGTACAATTTACAAGGGAAACATGCTTCAGTTACATTATACTCACCATAATTTCCGGGGGTACCAATAATGATGGTGCATGCGTTTTTGTTAAAGATAATTATTTCTTGATGAAGGATTTGTTTTTCTCTCAATAAATTTATTTTAATGAAAGGTTGGATTTTTCTAATTTTTTCAGTGTGAGATGAAACTACTTCACCAAAAGGTAATTTTTTTCTAATGCTTTTTACAAATCTATGCAAGGAATGCTAATAATTGTGGAGAGCGCTGTATACGGTTAACTTGAAGTTCTTCCTGTCTCTCTCTTTAAGTAGAGTGTAGTCATCCATGTGTGGAGCAAAAAGCATATGAAAGTCGCACACATAAGCATATCTGGGGACAGAAACATCAGTAGGATTATTTACCTCCCCCTGCAAGGTACTCATGAAATCTACCGTAATCCTTCTATCAGACTAATTCCCCCAGGCTTACCGGTTACATCTATACATCGTCAAATCTGCCAGGGTATTCATTATATCATGAAACTGTAGGCTCAGCAGAAGTGAGCCCTGCTGCTCACGTCGTACATGCTTATCCAGTTCACGCTTAGCCTATGAAGGCAACATTCAGCCCTGCCGCACGCACTCGATGCTACAGGCAGCGGTGATGCAGCTGTTCACATTAACAGCTCAAAGAGGGAGAGTATCTCACCCACGCAATCAGCACAGCCCTGCAGGCTGTCCTGCTGGCCTTCTGCACACAGATGTATCTGTCCGGACACCATGAAGGACGCCACCGCCACTGCCTCAGCAGACACATATGAACTGAAGCCTTATGAAGCGAGAGAAACGTGTCAGAACTTAATACAAATCCACAAGCCAGAAGCACGCCCTTTTCAGGCTCTGTTCATCCGTCATTG
The DNA here is from genome assembly GCA_015163995.2 of Mormyrus lacerda. NCBI lineage: Eukaryota > Metazoa > Chordata > Actinopteri > Osteoglossiformes > Mormyridae > Mormyrus > Mormyrus lacerda. Next base: position 22,141,923 of record JAABNX020000143.1, read on the forward strand.
TTTCACATTCATGGGATTCCACTAGTCATCCCAAATTCCTATGTCAGCCTCAAGTTACTATGAATGCTCAAACAAAACTCGTGCAACGTGGATGGATTCATTGTCCTCTATATGGAATAAACAGAACGGTTGGAAAAAGCACGAGGTAATACCTATACAGTATGTGCAAAAATATTTTTGTATATTTGCAAAGCGTTTCTTTGATTTTAAACTAGATCGGCTTATTTTGAGACTATAGCAATGAGCGGAGATTAAACCCAAAAAACGAAGTAAAGCTCAACAGCTCAGTCATATGGTGACATGAGCCAACTGCTTTTTATTTTGTGCTGCTGTAACAGCTCAGTTGGCTGTAATTGGACTGATTACTTTGTTAGGCATAAACAGGACCAGCTGGGCAGATCTGAGGAGATGGAGAGAGATGGTTGGTTAGGTCAATGTTACTCAACCTGGTCCTCAAAAAAAAATGGGAGGGAGCAAAAATGTGGACTGTCTGAGGGTCTCTGAGCACCGGGTTGGGTTTGGTTTCCGTTTTTGTCCCTACCCCATTTGTGCATCTACGAAATAAACCCATGGTCAATTAACATTTTTTTAAACCAACATGGCAGATAAGTCTCTTTTTGACATTTGATCTGTTTCTGCCATAATAATAAGAAACAATAATTTCTTCACATTGTAGAGACTGAAATCACAGAGGGAAGGCTTCGGAAGGATAAACTAGAATATTAAATGTTTCAAAACTTTACAAATCAATGATATGCTATATACTTATAAAACGTTTGCCACTTGTCATACAGGTTGAAAAAAGTTTAATTGAAATTGTCTCTGCTGTAGCAATAAAACTTTGGTGAAATATTGTCACGTCTTGTGGGCATAAATGGAGATAACTTTAATTACATAAATTAGCTTTTAAAGCTTTTAAAATGCATTGACATTTCAGTTGTGACACAAACAGTGTTGAGACTGAGGCAGAAGTTGTTTCAGCACGCTGAACAGCACAGACAAAAGTGACAGTTTTCACAGATGTTGGTATGTTTCACAACACTGGAAACTGCTGGTCCATGGCAATGTGAGTGTTTTCTCTATCCTTGTCATTTTTGAGTGGGATGGTATGCTTGTCATTTACCAGCCATCCTCTGACTAGGGTGTAGTTCTATTCCTGCCCCTCGAAGCGACAGGAAGGCATCTTTAGAAGGTCAGGGTGGGGTAACAGGATTTAACAAGTCCGCATGCTAGCAGCTGGCTTCCCGTCCCAAGTTAACCCCAACATCAGGGTTCACGTTCCCTCTTACAGTGGATGACAATGACAATAACAACAGGCCAGTTGCCATCAAGGTGGGAGATGAAACCTTAAAAGGCAGAAAATCACACTAAATTCCTGGAGTGATGCAGAGAAACTGGGACGACGCCCATCTCTGCCTCCGAGGAGGACCAGCTACAGTACAGATCGTACCTGCACTCAAATACAAAAATCAATACAATTTTCAAAAAGTGCTACTGATATTAATAAATAATTCTTTAC
>JAABNX020000143.1:22158805-22171918 GCA_015163995.2 Mormyrus lacerda
GCTCTAACCTCAGCCGTAAGCAGGTGTTTCATTCATCTTTGTGAGGAATCACTGTTGTTGGGGTGATAACAATCTGTCCTGTGGTAAATTTTCTGAGCCAAGACCAGACCAATTCTCAGTATCTGTTGCTAATATAGGCCCAGTACATTTCAACTGAAAGATGCATTTTAAAAAGGTCTTTGTGCTGGATTTGTCATAAAAGCTGTAGAGCATATTGATGTTTGTTTTCAAAAGATCATTCATTCAGTGGATGGAGGATACACTACAGTGACTGGTTCTGAGGCTAACTGTGAAACAATACACTATACTGCCAAAAGTATTGGGACACCTGTCTTTACACACAGATGAACTTTAATGGCATCCCATTCTTAACACATAGGATATAATATGGAGTGGGCCCACCCTTTGCAGCTATAACAGCTTCAACTCTTCAGGGGAAGGCTGTCCACAAGGTTTAAGAGTATGTTTGGTGGAATTTTTAATCATTTTTCTAGGAGAGCATTTGTGAGGTCTGGCACTGATGTTGGACGAGTAGGTCTGACTCGCAGTCTCTGCTCTAATTCATCCCAAAGGTGTTCTGTCGGGTTGGGGTCAGGGCTCTGTGCAAGTCAGTCAAGTTCCTCCACACCAAACTCTCTCATCTATGTCCTTATGGACCTTGCTTTGTGCACTGGTGCACAGTCATGTTGAAATAGGAACAGGCCATCCTTAAACAATTCCCACAAAGTTGGGAGCACGATATTGTCCAAAATGGCTTCAAATTCCGCAGCATTAATAGTTCCTGGAACAAAGGGGATAGGCCCAACCCCTGAAAAACAACCCCACACCATAATCCTCCCTCCACCAAACTTTACACTTGGCACAATGCAGTCAGACAAGTACCGTTCTCCTGGCAATCACTAAACACAGACTTGTCCATCAGATTGCCAGACAGAGAACTGTGATTCACTCCAGAGAACACGTCTCCACTGCTCAAGAGTCCAGTGTCAGCGTGCTTTACTGCACTCCATTCAATGCTTTGCACTGCATTTGGTGATGTAAGGCTTGGATGCAGCTGCTCGGCTCCTGAGAGCCTAAATTCAATCATTTATAGGGGTGTCCTAATACTTTTGGCAATATAGTGTAAGTTGCTGGGGTTTTCTGTGCGAGCTGTGAGCTTCCTTTTGTGAAGACCTTTCACTGATTGTTGTTTTATTGTATTTAATGACCCCTAACCCCCCCCCCACACACACACACACACACACACACACACACCAACACATACAGTACACACACCAAACCATCAAAATGCAATCACTTAAAAAAAAATTTAAAAATCAAATTTTGCCACATTTAATTATTCAGAATTAATGTGACTTTTTACCTGCTGTTTTTTTAAGAGTCTACAATAGTTATGAAGAGAGAACTTTTGGGGTCACCCCAGATCTGTCCAGTCCATGCTACTGTTTACGTGCTTATTTCAGTTTTGTTTTATTGTTATTTTTTGTGTGTAGCATGAAGAAGGTAAATGGTGATTATGAAGTCAGCTGATGGAAAACGTTCATTTTTCCTTCAGCAGGAGACTTCCAGGGTAAGAAGACGGTCCCTTAAAGAGGCCAGGGAAGCTTAGTGGGATCCCTAACTGTAAATCTAGAAATATTGGAAAATGTGCAAGGAGTTAATATACTGAAAGTATATTTGTATTTTCCCACTTTTTGTTATTTGTAATTATGCTGACTGTGTTGGCTTGGAGCTTCCTGTTAGTTGTACAGTCATTTCTCATTGGATGAACACTGTTAATTTCCTCTGTTCCTTCCTGTCTGTTTGTAAGGCACAGGTGCTAACCATTAAGGCCCCGTTTCCCAGCACTTGTAAAGCAAATTCTGCCAGATAAAATGCAATCTTCATACTTTACCTTGTATGAAATGGTCCAACAGTTGTCATCCTCTCCCCAGGAATGGTGTATCTCGGCAGCCATCGCCACGGGAACAGAGCATCTTGGAAAGACGTGGGGGTCTCTACTGGGAACTTTGCGGCCCCCTGTGATGTGAGATTGCTAAAAAAAAAAAACAAAAAGAGGCAAGACTTATAAATAGATTGAGGCAGAGGAACATGAAACTGAAGACAGGGAATGCCACACAGGATTAATGTGAAATGTGAAATGACATACATAAATAATATAGTGGCCTTTCAGATTACGCCCTCCCCCCCCCCCGCCCCTCAACCCCCTCATCTGTTGATGGAATCAGCTGTCAGCTTACATAAGCCCCAGAAAGGGGGAAACTCAGATACCGTGTTTTCTCCACAGGTGAAATTGCACTCACTATGCAGAATGGAGGAGAACAGGCCATGCCACAGCTGGTTCTTCCATCATATTTCATTCTTTAGACTTAGCAGAACAATCTATAGAACAATAGCAGATAGAACAATCTACCGTGTAGCTGTTTGTTCTATCTCACGTCGCAACCCTAGAGGGGCAGCATGCTTTCAGTGCAGCAGACCCACATAATGAGTGCAAAAAAAGGTTATTGCGGCGAGTGTGTGAGTCATTTTGATAAAGAGGATGACAACACTTTAAAAATGGAAGTTACTCTCTTTACTAGCAGCCGTTATTGGTTTAATACTAGCAGCGGCACAGACAGGGAAGCCAGCAATTTAAAGAACATTCACGGCTACATGCTAACAAAACACATTCCACAGCAAACATCGCATGGTCACGACATTTACTATTAACAGAAATACACAAATACATATATTAATTTGCACTATTTAAAATGTAGTGCGGGGCAAAGCATGATGTTAACTGCATAATTAGTCCTGCTATCAATCCCATGGTGTCACTTTTATGTCAGCCAATCGTGGAGGGTGGGTGGGATCAGAACAAATGAACAAATTCGCCTCGGGAACCCTGTACAAGCAGTGCGCCAAAACAGTGATCGCTGCGGTTGCTATGACTTACACAATGTCGTATTACCGTCAATTTCATCTGACGAACACAGCCACCTTTCATCTGTGTGGAGAAAGGACTGCTTGAGCTCCTGAAGCTATTCATGAAAAGGCATCCCCACAAATGTCCCTGTTGCCAGCAGTCTCTGTTCACAAAAACACAATGTGTACTACATCCAGTTACAGAGATTATATTCTAGACATTTTAAGTAGGTCTACAAATACTTTGTCCCCACTTACACTGCCTTTGGGCACTATTGTATTAAATTCGTACATACTTATATCTCAGATTGTCTGATTCCTTCCAGCAGGAAAAAGTTGTGTGGTAGGTTTTCAGATGTTCACAGCTGGAGGATTTGTTAATTGATTTTTGCCTAAGGTGGGCACAGGGGGTGGTTATACATAAACTATCTGATGGATTGGTGAAGAGTTAGAGAGAATCTGTAAGCCTTCAGCCTGAGACAGGTGGAATGCTGATTTTTGTCTCTTTGGACGTGACATGGCTGTTATCTGAGATGAATTAACTGGGCCTGTTTAGATTTTCGAATGCAGAAATTCTCCCTCTTCACTACACACTTTAAGCGAAAGTTGATGTGTTCCTGTTAAACTGTCAGTGGGTGATCAGGTTCTTAAGCTTGTTTTTCTCTGATCTCTTATTTGGGGAAGGCTGCTGTAGATGAGGATACGGGAATCCTGGCAACCCACTGAGATTACAAAAGCTACAGTGTCACTTAGCCTGAAATTGACTAGATTGCCAGTATATCACATTGCATGAAAGCTTTTTAATCTGTAAAGGTAATTATTCTGGTGATAATATTGGTAAATTACACAAAGAAGACTTCAAAATGTTTAGCATCACAATTCAGCTGAGTGTTGGAATCATTTTGGTCCATGCTCTCTAACTTGCTATCTTAAAAAAGGCTTAGTAGTTTATCTTGAAGGTACGCATCAGTTTGAGTCGGGGGTGGTTCTAAGGGGTTCCAGGGGTTGCCACCCCGCATCAAAATAATAATAATAAAAAAAACATGCATTATTTCATTTTCTAACTGGAGCCATAGAATAGATACAGAACGTTGTGGCCACTCCCAAAAATATGACTGGCCCCTGATGGCCCCCCCAATCTAAAGCATTCAGCAGCGATGAAAGATCATCGCTGTCTCTGTATGCATGTAAATTTGGCACTTACATAAAAAAGACTGCAGTGGGAGGTTATGTAGGAGCAGGCGGTGATTGACAGCACACAATAATCCCATAAATTGTGTATTTGTAAGTCTGTTTCTCCGGTCTTGTGTATTGAATTGGGCACGTGCCATAGATTACTGTCATCTGCTTATGTTTACAACCCAATTCCTGGTGACGTGTCTTTAAGAGAAAATCTTAAATCTTGAAAGAGCACTGAAGTGAAGGGAGACTGTGAAGTGAAAAATATTGCAAATAAAAATAGTTTCAAATTATGAAGCAGTCCCCCCCCCCCAAATCCATATCTGGTGGAAGTAATGTCAATAGATATATAGGTATACCTATATGGACAGTAGTAGGTGGAGGCACACTTGCCCTGAACAGGCAGATTTTATTAGAAAGAAAAAACTGCCCAGGTAAAGTCAGGAGCTGGGGAAGGTGGATGGGGGACAGCAGTTGGACTGGGGGCTGGACTAAGCAGTGCGGGAATCCTGGGACATGCTGAGGTGTCTACTGGCGTCTTCACTCTGTACATCTAAAGAAACCAGGGAGGTGAGAGTAGGATGAGTCTCAGCGACGTGTCTGTGAATGAAGAAAACGGATTCTGTAGGAATGAAGCCGTATCCAGCCGTGTGTAATCATGGACGCGGTTTCGCGTCTGGACGGGTGGCTGTGGTTGGAAATGCTGCTGCGAATGCACAGCCTCCTCCCCATGGTTTGAAACATGTTTGTCCCAGGGATGCCTTTGTGACAGACCCTGGTGGGGGGGCAAAAGAATGCAGACCTGCAAAGAGTACCTGGAAGGAGTAATCTTAGAGGAACCATCTGGCTATCCACATGTTGGTGTCCTTTGTCCAGGTCATATATCACTCAAGCTCAGCTACTGGCCATTTGATGGCAAGGGCTTCCTTTTATACTGGGGTGTGTTTTTTCTCCACCAGCCCCAGGAAGGCACATACCAATATAGTTTTTGTTATTAGTCTCACAGTGGCAACGTTTTTCTCTTACAGTTTCAGGAGGCTATTCGTGATTCAATATTGCAGGTAGTGTGCCTCCTGTAGTGTTAGGCTGATATTGTTGGGGTTGGATCTGAGTCCTGCATCTCATGGCCTCTTGCAGCCCAAAGTGAAGAACCAGGTACTGGCAGTGTCCCCTGGGAGTACTGAAAATGGCCCAGGTTATCAGAATCAGTGAGATCCAGGGCGGTGATGAGCTGAGTTTGTCCTAGCCTTTCTGTCAGCTCATCGGGCCTGTGCATAGGGTGGTCAGCAAACTGAGGCTTCTCATTCAACTTTACAAACGTGAAGATTGATGTCTGGTTTGGAGACCATGACAATTGGGTTGGGCTAAGGGCTTCGGTTCTCCATGATTACTCCCATCGGCAACATCCGACAGAATGGCCTCAGATCATGCCTCGAGGGCCCAGTATGGCCATCTCTGCATGATGTAAATATCATGATGGAGATGACATTTACAGTACATCAGGCAGATGCAGATACAGATGACTGTCTGGCCAGAGGCAAAGAACACATGCTAGTATGGTCCAGCTGTTCCATTGCCTCCTGGCACTGGTGGGAAGTGAGATGTTCTCTGATGTCAACCACCTCAAAAGCTCATGGCTCTCAGGGCACCCCAGGCAAACAGGAGTGGTATGGGTTCTATCTACTACTTGAGCCAGTTGACATGGTAGCCCTATTCAGACCACTGTAATTCACCAACTAATAATGCTTTAGAGTTCCCACTGGAAGTTCTGATCTGTGGACATTGAGTCATTGCAGGGCCTATCCATGACCTAGATCTCCCTTCATGAAACATTGCTTCATTCCAGAATATTACATTCCAATCCATGGATCTTTTGCATTCATTCCAAACTCGGAATGAATAGTTAATTACCAGGCATAAATCCATTCTTCTATCTGTTTGTCCTCATGCCTGGAGCCTATGCCCCACTTATCAATCCACATATAAATGAAGTAACAGTTGACAGTTAAGGCTTTTGCTACGGGGCCCTAATATTGTGAAACAATTTGCCGGATTATGTTCGAGATGTCGAATTAGTTTTTTTAATCTCGACTGAAGACATTTTATTTTACCGGCGATTGAATACTTACTGTAATGCACTATAACTATAACTGCTGGTCCTTCTGCACATGCCATTTTGGTCAACTGTGCTTGTCCACTAATGTGTTTCTCCATATTCTGACCAGCCAAATGACCTTGGACCATTTTCTCATTCAAAGGTTCAACAGTAGGTCCCCTCCTAGGAATCAGAAACCCTCAGAAAGCAGGTCAGAATCCTTAACGGCTTTTCCGCCCGCCTCTCCCTTCTTATGCCTCTCAGCTGCTAGCTGCCAAACTCAGTCTCAGAACTCTGTGCAAATCCTCTGAATGACAAGTGAACTGTACTAAGTCAGCTTTGAATGAAATGTGTATGATTTCTTTTTTAATAATGTATGTGGCATCCTATTCATCTCATAGCTGTACTGTTTGGTGCCAAAAGAGCAAAAGCCTATCACTCAACAAGTTTTCACAGCAGGAACTTCTTGTATGGATTAGCATTATGCGGCATTAAGGCTAATTTACAGTATACTTCTGCTTCAAGCCTAAGCTGTAACCATAGTGATAGTCTATACCATTTACCCCAATTTGAACATGTAGCCCACGTTGTAGGTTATACAGTACCATTTACACCAATTTAAACATGTAGCCCACGTTGTAGGTTATACCATTTACCCCAATTTAAACATGTAGCCCACGTTGTAGGTTATACCATTTACACCAGTTTAAACATGTAGCCCACGTTGTAGGTTATACCATTTACACCAGTTTAAACATGTAGCCCACGTTGTAGGTTATACCATTTACACCAATTTAAACATGTAGCCCACGTTGTAGGTTATACCATTTACACCAATTTAAACATGTAGCTCACATTGTAGGTTATACCATTTACACCAATTTAAAAATGTAGCCCACATTGTAGGTTATACCATTTACCCCAATTTAAACATGTAGCTCACATTGTAGGTTATACCATTTACCCCAATTTAAACATGTAGCTCACATTGTAGGCTATGCCATTTAAACCAATTTGTGCTTTTGCATCAGTGTTCCTGGGGACAGCGCCAGTTGGAATTGTAGGGGTCAGTATGGGGGTCAGTTACTTTTCTGGGGAGGTGTGCATTGTCCTACACGGCAGCTACACAGTAGGCTCGACGCAAAAGTATATATCAGCTTTCAGTGCATACAGACGTACAGAAGCTGGTGCCATCATTTTGAAACATTAGCTCCTACTGTGCCTTCATAGCCAGCTTTATACGTTAGTCATATTAGAGCCCTTCAAATACGACGCGGCTGACAGAATATTAAATAAAAGATGTGAAATTGGCCACAGCTGTGACGTGTGGATACCACAGGGAGACAGGGCAGCAGCGCAGGGTCTGCTAGGAGGCCCCCCACCACCGACACCACCCCGATGCCTTAACCTACCCTGAACATTGTGAGCATAAAAAGCACAATCGCCGTGACATGATTATAAATGAGGGTCCAAAGCAGCTGTCTGGACAAATGGGATAGAAATTATATAAAAAGTGAAACGTCGATATAGAAGGTAATCATGAAGATGGGCAGGGTGGCCGCTGTGTCAGGTGACCACGGTTATTGGTATCGATTGATTTCACAGACCGCCCATCCTCTGCAGTGTATATATTACCATGTTCTGTTGATGTCCTTTTGATCCCACCAAGTGGGAAACCGTTTTCACACAAATCCCAAGTGTTTTAATGTCTTGGCCAGCAGTGGCGGTGGTCTGTTAACCGCTATTTTTGGTTTTGGTATTTTTGTTCTTTATGTTCCCCCCGTTACCTTCTCTCATCTCTGTCCAGCACCAAAAGCAAAACTATGTAAGCAAACTTGTTCCTCACCTCTAAGTTCCTGTGTCGTTTTGTTCTGTGTGTCTCGGGAAACATTTATGTAGACAGGGCTACGGCAATCCTGCACTGATCCCTGGGGTTACACCACAATACCCTGGGCTAAAATTCAGGTCGTGCAAACTGTCCAATAAGGAAGTTTTTAGAGTTCCCAATTTGTAATCTCTGGGAGGGAATTGGAACACCTGTATCACACCTGTTAAGACCAGTGCTATGTTGTGGTGGTTTCCAACAGTACAGCCATCCAAAACAATTTTAGAAATTAATTTCTGGTTTAATCATATTTATTTTGTGTTTTTTGTTTGGGGTTTTTTTTTTTGTTTGTTTTTTGCAATTTATTGATCGCTACTTGTACAATATACAGTGCAGCCTGTAAGTATTTGGACAGTGAAACAAGTTTTATTATTTTGGTGCCGTAGACCATCACAATGGATTTGAAATGAATCAATCAATTTGTCCTTATAGTGCAGATAGTTAGCTTTAATTTACAGCTATGAACAGCTATATTGGGTGAACTGTGCACGAATTGTAAACACGTTTTATACTTACCCCTCTCCCCCATTTCAAGGGCTGAAAAGTTTTTGAAGAAATAAGTATTATCGATTTATCGGTTTATATTAGTTGTTTTCCTTTTTTTCTTTTCTTTTCTTCTTTTTACCTTTCTGTTCTTTATTGAAAATGTTCCCCCCGTTACCTTCTCTCATCTCTGTCCAGCACCAAAAACAAAACTATGTACAGTAAGCAAACTTGTTCCTCACCTTTAAGTTCCTGTGTCATTTTGTTCTGTGTGTCTCGGGAAACCAAAAAAGGTTACAAAAGGAATCATCATATTTGATATTTGGTTCAGATCTTTTGCGGTCCATGCCTACCTGAAATCTGGTCCCGTAGAGATCATCACTGGGTCGCTGGTGATGCTTTGCCAAGCCTGAACTTCAACCATTACATAATTATAGAGTGCAATCTATGCCTTGGAACACCATGTTTGTAACATAAGTGGCATCTGGAGCTGGAGGGCGCTACATTGATTTAACGTGAGCATTTAATGGCACCAAATTAGCCAATGCAGCTTAAATTCTACCACCCTGGCACCTTTAACTTTCCAAAAGACATTTGAACCCACAATCCACAATGTATGTTGAGGAAGAGACATTTGGCGAAGAGCTGCCCGATTAAGAAAAATCAAAGTGGTGATTACATCAATAAGTATATATAGAAAGATGACGACAGAAGGTTCAGTGCACTGCCTGCAGGTCCCAACAGCACGATCCATCGTTCGAACCACCTCTCTCCACAACAGGCCCCAGACTAATGATTGAATTGTTCGATGATAAAGGGATTTCAAAGCACAGTTAATTCAACATCATTTCTCAGTCTTTATTCTCCTCTGACTGTAATTAGTAGCAGTTTTCTGTGCTTCGAATCTATTAGTCGCTAAGACAAAGTGTGCCATCAAGTTAATATATACAGTTGATTAATTTTATCTTTCCAGAAATGTCACTGTATTAACCTCATCTACAGTAAGGTTAGTATTGATCCCCCTCCTCCTACCCCGATTGCCATTTTGGGTTTCAGGCTGAGGGAAGTCAGCTGATTTGCCCTTTGTTCCCCTGCCAGGTATAATAAAAGTGCTTTGAAATCTAATTCCCTATGCTTTTTCTCTCCCGGTGAAAAATCCGTCCGTCTGTTGCAGCACCTCCATCAACCCCAGCATGAGCAGATCACTCTGAGGGGCCATAACTGCCTCTTCTACAGAAGGTGCAGATCTTCTACCACCATCTGCTCCTCAATGTCCAAGTCTCCTCTTTCGTCACTCTCTTCTTCATTAACTTCAAGCTCTTCTTCTGGCTTAAGGTCACACTTCTGAACCCGCTTCTCTGCTACATCTTCTCTCATTCCTGATCTTCTCTCCTCTTCCCCAAAGCCTACATCTCTCCCCAATCCCGACCTGCTCCTGCTCCCCTTTTCCTCAAAACCTGTCCTTTCTTCCAATCCTCTCATATTTTTAGCCCAATACCTTTTTTTGGAGTCAAAGGATTTTTTCAATATGCTCTGAACAAAACCTACATGTTGAGCTTTCACATACGTAAAAATATCGCACACTAAAAAATGTATGTTTACCAATAACGTTGTCTCTATTCCCTTCAAAGTGATGCAGTTATAAATCTCTCAATATCTGTGTCACGACTTTCCAGCAGCGGTATCTCAAGTAACAGACTGTCAATTTTGCAACCATTTCAGGAACTGATGCAATCAATTTTATCTGTATCAAGTGGAAAGGTTGGATAAGGGACAATCACAGGAATGATCATCTGATTTCAATGTACCTTTGTCCCATGTGAAATGAGGGCTGGGTTCAGGTTCATACCTTGGCTATTTTTATCTAACATGCTTTTGAGAAGAGATGGGAGTGACGCATTAACTGTCATAATTTTTCTTTTCTCTTAAAAAAATGTCACCTTTGGCAATAAACAAAGCTTGAAGGTAGCCCTAAGACACCACAATTGAATTGTACTGGAGTGAGAAGATGGGATTGCACTGAATTGAATTGGACTGAATTGAATTAAATGTAAATGTGGAACTGAGCGCTCTTGGCTGCCTTTGTTAGGGTGCACATGCAAATTGCATTTCACCCACAGCAGGATCATCAGAGTGGTTAACCAAGGAGGCCAACTCCCTGTTATTGTGGCGGAGAAGTGTCTGTGAACTCTCTCAGGTCATTCAGGGGCCAAAAGAACCTGCCCAGAGAACAGGCCTGAAACTGGAGTCTTGAATGGTTTTGAATAATATTTCATAGCTGACAGTATAATGTCCTACATATTGTAGTAAGCTAGCATGAGGTATGGGGTGTGGCCATCTCCGGCAGAAGTCATGTGACTGGGATTGTCTCATTTCCATCCCTCCCTTGTCCATGCCGACATGTATAAATTGACATTTTCCATTTGCTATTAGTCACTATAACGTGGATATCAGCTGGCACCCACCTGAGGCCAGAGACCCCCACTGACCTCTACATCAGCCACCCATTAACTTCCCTCTTCATCCATGAACTCAGCTGTTTGTTTTGATAAATCTGTCTGTGCTGTTAGGCTTAAAATTCCCCATATAGCACTGTACAAATTAATTGTATTGGATGTAATTTTTTTGAATAGCTTTCTAGGATAAGGTTCTATGCACTTGTTACTGGTCACTGGACGCTCAGTCTACTAGCACGTATATCTATGATGATTTGTAATGCATTTTCTTTCTTATTGATTTGTTGCTTTGTTCGACACTTTACTTGCAACACTTTACTTGAGGGGACACTAATAATGTAGTAGTATGCTATTATCTATATAGCCACAAATTAAGTGTTAGTTACAAACTGATCTCATGTTTGTTCATCATTAATGAAATTTCACACATCTTTTGTCTCAAGCAAGTACTTAAAAATCACAGCGTTCACCATGTGACTGTGTCTCCGGCAATACCGCGTCCCGGGTTCACCTCCCAATGAGCGTATGAAAATGCGAGCTGACGGCTGATGGTGGCAGCGGACCAATCGAAATCTCCCTTGCACCTCATGCTGAAATGAATGCGAAATAAACAAATCCAAAAAAAAAGAAGATAACGCAGAAGGTTAATTCGTTTTTGGGGTTTTATTTATCTGCTATTAACATATCATTGTCAAGTCTTCCACAGCTACTTATACGTCAGTGAAATTATACAGCTGGATGTTTTACTGGAGTGAATCTAGTGGCTTCCTTGAGGGGAGAGCAACACGTCCCCACTAGGGACTTGAGTCTAAGTCCTTATCGGCTGTTTTACATGCTATGCCTGCTGCCAGTACTGTTACGCACCTCTCAGAGGTGCACCAAAGGCCTTTTCACCATGCAGAATTCATTAGCTGTGAATCAGACGGGTATACTGTGACAGGTGTGCGGTTGGATTCTGCCCAGACTTTCCAGTCTTAGTTTAGCAACCTCAGGGGCTATATCGGCGCTGCCTGCAATGCAGCCGCAGCCGTCGACAAGCAGTAGGCTGCTGACGTCTGCTCCTCCATCTGGCACCCCTGCCAATCTGCTTCCGACTTTTCGCAGTGCGGCGCGCACAGCTGCACAGGTCTGAGCCGAGAATGAATACCGGCAACCTGCGGGAGCCGGAGAGGCTGCAGAGGTCAGTTCTGCTGTGCGATTTCCAAGGCATCTTGCTGCCGTGGCAACTTGGAGGCATCCTGCAACTAGAACGGTGGAGTTCGGTCTGTGCCAAGGAGAGCTTCCCGGGGAGAAGGACTCCTCCCAAAATTGAAATTTGCAAGTTCCGGAAATCCAAGTCTCAGGACCTGCCCTGCGTCTGCAATGAAGCTGACCGCCGCCCCAAGGACGCGCATAAGTTGAATTAATTTTAAAAAGAGTTTTTAAAAATCGCTTTTTACAGTAACAAAACTGATTGTTAAGACTGCGACTGCATTCAGTCTGCATTCATCCAGATAGTAGAAGTCATCTTGGAGCCCATTAATACAATAGCAGCGATAGTATGACAGACAGGTCAGGGTTATGTGGAGGGCTGGTCGTGGGCAAGGGCTGCAGCACAGGGAATTCGCTTAGCGAGTGCTAACATACAGCTCCTGACTTCAGATACACCCCACTTAACAAGCTCACCGACAGGGTGTTTAAATTCACGGAGCAGCGTATATAGCCACCTTACAGGCTGCCAGTGTCTCTGCACCCCAGCCTCCGCCCCCAGGGGCCCCGCCTGCTTCTTCACTCTGTTAGCCGGCCTGATTTCCCCTGGCGAGCATAGGCGTCAGCGGCGCTAATGATGGCCCCGGCCGGCTCTCGGCATATCCAGCGGGGAAATTCGGAGGCTCGTGTAGTAATAAATAAATAAGCCACACGCTAGGCAGTAGACACCGAAGCTTCCAGGATGTACTTTTCCACTCTGTGAGGAAAGAGCCTTTCAGTGCAAGGTGTCCGCAAGGCCGCCGGGCAAATAGAAACATGTCATCACAGATGTGCATATTCTATATATATTAATGCATATTCTAACTATTTTTGCAATTTAATCTATTTACAGTATTCTGCCTACCTGGCTATTATCTATC